>CM035123.1:73149056-73482552 GCA_020205555.1 Panax stipuleanatus | reverse complement strand
ATGCTAATCAAACTAGAACGAAGTTCTAGGACTTCTAACCACTTCTTTCTTTGACAATTTTAAAGCACCAATGAAACAATAAGAAGGTCTCTCTAAATGAAGACTTGTGCGTGATGTACGCATGGTTTTGAACGAGATAGTCATGGATTTCTTGTTTTGACGCTAATCAAACTAGAACGAAGTAATACAACTTCTAATCGCCTCTTTCTTTGTAAATTTAAAACAACCATTGAAAAAATATGAAGGATCCCTAAATGAAGACTTGTGTGAGATCTACGAATCGTTTTGGACGCGATAGTGAGGGTTTGCTCCTTTTGATGCTAATTCAAACTAGAACTAAGTAATAGAACTCATAATCACCTATTTTGACAATTTGAGAGAACTAACGAAACAATATGAAAGTCTCCCAAAATGAAGACTTTTGTGAGATGTACGGATCATTTTGTAGGCACTAGTGATAGGATTGTTATTTTTGATGCTAATCAAACTAGAACGAATTCATAGGACTCATAATCACCTATTCTTTGACAATTTGAGGGAATCAATGAACAATAAGAAGGTCTCTATAAATCAAGACTTGTGTGAGATGTACGCATCGTTTTAACGCGACAGTCATGGGATTGCTCCTTTTGATGCTAATCAAACTAGAACGAAGTTAAAGGACTCCTAATCAACTCTTTCTTTGACAATTTTAGAGCGCCAATGAAACAATAAGAAGGTCTCCCTAAATGAAGCCTTGTGTGAGATGTACACATGGTTATAAACGCGATAGTAATGGGTTTCTCATTTTGACACTAATCAAACTAGAATGAAGTAATACAACTCTTAATCACCTCTTTCTTTGTAAATTTGAAACAACCAATGAAACAATATTAAGGTCTCTATAAATGAAGACTTGTGTGAGATCTACGCATCGTTTTGAATGCGATAGTGATGTGATTGCCCCTTTTAATGCAAATTTCAACTAGAATGAAGTAATAGAATTCATAATACCTATATTTTGACAATTTCAGAGAACTAATGAAACATTAAGAATGTCTCCCTAAATGAAGACTTGTGTGAGATGTACGGATTGTTTTGAAGGCACTAGTGATAGGATTGCTCCTTTTGATGCTAATCAAACTAGAACGAATTCATTGGACTTATAATCACCTCTTTCTTTGACAATTTGAGAGATCCAATGAAACAGTAAGAAGGTCTCCCTAAATCAAGACTTGTGTGAGATGGACGCATCATTTTTAACGCGATAGTCACAGGATTGCTCCTTTTGATGCTAATCAAATTAGAACGAAGTAATAAGACTCCTTATAACCTCTTTCTTTCACAATTTCAGAGAACTAATGAAACATTAAGAATGTCTCCCTAAATGAAGACTTGTGTGAGATGTACGGATTGTTTTGAAGGCACTAGTGATAGGATTGCTCCTTTTGATGCTAATCAAAGTATAACGAATTCATAGGACTTATAATCACCTCTTTCTTTGACAATTTGAGAGATCCAATGAAACAGTAAGAAGGTCTCCCTAAATCAAGACTTGTGTGAGATGTACGCATCGCTTTTAACGCGATAGTCATAGGATTGCTCCTTTTGATGCTAATCAAATTAGAACGAAGTAATAAGACTCCTAATAACCTCTTTCTTTCACAATTTTAGAGAACCAATAAAACAATAAGAAGGTCTTCTTAAATGAAGACTTGTGTGAGATGTATGCATCGTTTTTAACGCGATAGTCATGGGATTGCTCCTTTTGATGTTAATCAAACTAGAACGAAGTTAATGGACTTCTAATCACCTCTTTTTTTGACAATTTTAAAGCACCAATGAAACAATAAGAAGGTCTCCCTAAATGAAGACTTGTGCGAGATGTACGCATGGTTTGAACGAGATAGTCATGGGTTTCTCGTTTTGACGCTAATCAAACTAGAACAAAGTACTACAACTTCTGATCACCTCTTTCTTTGTAAATTTGAAACAACCAATGAAACAATATGAAGGTCTCCCTAAATGAAGACTTGTGTGAGATCTACGAATCGTTTTAGACGCGATAGTAATGGGTTTGCTCCTTTTGATGCTAATTTCAACTAGAACGAAGTAATAGGACTCATAATCATCTATATTTTGACAATTCAGAGAACTAATGATACAATAAGAAGGTATCCTTAAATGAAGACTTTGTGTGAGATGTACGAATCGTTTTGAATGCTATACTTATAGGATTGATCCTTTTGATGTTAATCAACCTAGAACGAAGTCATAGGACTCATAATCACCTCTTTCTTTGACAATTTGAGAGAACCAATGAAATAATAAGAAAGCCTCCCTAAATCAAGACTTGTGTGAGATGTACGCATCGTTTTTAACGCGATAGTCATGGGATTACTCCTTTTGATGGTAATCAAATTAGAACGAAGTAATAGGACTCTTAATCACCTCTTTCTTTCACAATTTTAGAAAACCAATGAAACAATAACAAGGTCTCCTTCAATAAAGACTTATGTGAGATGTACGCATCGTTTTTAACGCAATAGTCACGGGATTGCCTCTTTTTGATGCTAATCAAACTAGAACGAGGTTATAGGACGCCTAATCACCTATTTCTTTGACAATTTTAAAGCACCAATGAAACAATAAGAAGGTCTCCCTAAATGAAGACTTGTGCGAGATGTACGCATGGTTTTGAACGCGATAGTCATGGGTTTCTCGTTTTGACGATAATCAAATTAGAATGAAGTAATACAACTCTTAATCACCTCTTTCTTTGTAAATTTGAAACAACCAATGAAACAATATAAAGGTCTCCCTAAATGAAGACTTGTGTAGGATCTACGCATCGTTTTGGACACGATAGTGATGGGATTGCTCCTTTTGATGCTAATTTCAACTAGAACGAAGTAATAGGACTCATAATCACCTATAATTTGATAATTTGAGAGAACTAATGAAACATTAAGAAGTCTCCCTAAATAAAGACGTGTGTGATGTACGGATCGTTTTGAAGACACTAGTGATAGGATTGCTCCTTTTGATGCTAATCAAACTAGAACGAATTCATAGGACTCATAATCACCTCTTTCTTTGACAATTTGAGAGACCCAATGAAACAATAAGAAGTTCTCCCTAAATCAAGACTTGTGTGAGACGTACGCATCGTTTTTAACGCGATAGTCATAGGATTGCTCCTTTTGATGCTAATCAAATTAGAACGAAGTAATAAGAATCACCTCTTTCTTTCACAATTTTAGAGAACCAAAGAAACAATAAGAAGGTCTCATTAAATGAAGACTTGTGTGAGATGTACGCATCGTTTTTAATGCGATAGCCATGGGATTGCTCCTTTTGATGCTAATCAAACTAGAACGAAGTTATAGGACTTCTAATCACCTCTTTCTTTGATAAGTTTAAAGCACCAACGAAACAATAAGAAGGTCTCCCTAAATGAAGACTTGTGCGAGATGTACGCATGGTTTTGAACGAGATAGTCATGGGTTTCTCGTTTTGACGCTAATCAAACTAGAACAAAGTAATACAACTTCTGATCACCTCTTTCTTTGTAAATTTGAAACAACCAATGAAACAATATGAAGGTCCCTAAATGAAGACTTGTGTGAGATCTACGAATCGTTTTAGACGCGATAGTAATGGGTTTGCTCCTTTTGATGCTAATTTCAACTAGAACGAAGTAATAGGACTCATAATCATCTATATTTTGACAATTCAGAGAACTAATGAAACAATAAGAAGGTATCCTTAAATGAAGACTTGTGTGAGATGTACGAATCGTTTTGAAGACTATACTTATAGGATTGATCCTTTTGATGTTAATCAAACTAGAACAAAGTCATAGGACTCATAATCACATCTTTCTTTGATAATTTGAGAGAACCAATGAAATAATAAGAAAGTCTCCCTAAATCAAGACTTGTGTGAGATGCACGCATCGTTTTTAACGCGATAGTCATGGGATTACTCCTTTTGATGGTAATCAAATTAGAACGAATAATAGGACTCTTCATCACCTCTTTCTTTCACAATTTTAGGAAACCAATGAAATAATAACAAGGTCTCCTTCAATGAAGACTTGTGTGAGATGTACGCATCGTTTTTAACGCGATAGTCATGGGATTACTTCTTTTTGATGCAATCAAACTAGAACGAAGTTATAGGACCTAATCACCTATTTCTTTGACAATTTTAAAGCACCAATGAAACAATTAGAAGGTCTCCCTAAATGAAGACTTGTGCGAGTTGTACGCATGGTTTTAAACGCGATAGTCATGGGTTTCTCGTTTTGACGATAATCAAATTAGAACGAAGTAATACAACTCTTAATCACCTCTTTCTTTGTAAATTTAAAACAACCAATGAAACAATATAAAGGTCTCCCTAAATGAAGACTTGTGTGAGATCTACGCATCGTTTTGGACACGATAGTGATGGGATTGCTCCTTTTGATGCTAATTTCAACTAGAACGAAGTAATAGGACTCATAATCACCTATATTTTGATAATTTGAGAGACCTAATGAAACATTAAGAAGTCTCCCTAAATATAGACTTGTGTGTGATGTACGGATCGTTTTGAAGGCACTAGTGATAGGATTGCTCCTTTTGATGCTAATCAAACTAGAACGAATTCATAGGACTCATAATCACCTCTTTCTTTGACAATTTGAGAGAACCAATGAAATAATAAGAAACTCTCCCTAAATCAAGACTTGTGTGAGATGTATGCATCGTTTTTAACTCGATAGTCATGGGATTACTCCTTTTGATGGTAATCAAATTAGAACGAAGTAATAGGACTCTTAATCACCTCTTTCTTTCACAATTTTAGGAAACCAATGAAACAATAACGAGGTCTCCTTCAATGAAGACTTATGTGAGATGTACGCATCGTTTTTAACGCGATAGTCATGGGATTGCCTCTTTTTGATGCTAATCAAACTAGAACGAAGTTATAGGTCGCCTAATCACCTATTTCTTTGACAATTTTAATGCACAAATGAAACAATAAGAAGGTCTCCCTAAATGAAGACTTGTGCGAGTTGTACGCATGGTTTTTAAACGCGATAGTCATGGGTTTCTCGTTTTGACAATAATCAAATTAGAACGAAGTAATACAACTCTTAATCACCTCTTTCTTTGTAAATTTGAAACAACCAATGAAACAATATAAAGGTCTCCCTAAATGAAGACTTGTGTGAGATCTACGCATCGTTTTGGACGCGATAGTGATGGGATTGCTCCTTTTGATGCTAATTTCAACTAGAACGAAGTAATAGGACTCATAATCACCTATATTTTGATAATTTGAGAGAACTAACGAAACAATAAGAAGGTCTCCCAAAATGAAGACTTTTGTGAGATGTACGGATCATTTTGTAGGCACTAGTGATAGGAATGCTATTTTTGATGCTAATCAAACTAGAACGAATTCATAGGACTCATAATCTCCTCTTTCTTTGACAATTTGAGAGACCCAATGAAACAATAAGAAGTTCTCCCTAAATCAGACTTGTGTGAGACGTACGCATGTTTTTAACGCGATAGTCATAGGATTGCTCCTTTTGATGCTAATCAAATTAAAACGAAGTAATAAGACTCCTAATCACCTCTTTCTTTCACAATTTTAGAGAACCAAAGAAACATAAGAAGGTCTCCTTAAATGAAGACTTGTGTGAGATGTACGCATCGTTTTTAACGTGATAGTCATGGGATTGCTCATTTTGATGCTAATCAAACTAGAACGAAGTTCTAGGACTTCTAACCACTTCTTTCTTTGACAATTTTAAAGCACCAATGAAACAATAAGAAGGTCTCTCTAAATGAAGACTTGTGCGTGATGTACGCATGGTTTTGAACGAGATAGTCATGGATTTCTGTTTTGACGCTAATCAAACTAGAACGAAGTAATACAACTTCTAATCCTCTTTCTTTGTAAATTTAAAACAACCATTGAAAAAATATGAAGGATCCCCTAAATGAAGACTTGTGTGAGATCTACGAATCGTTTTGGACGCGATAGTGATGGGTTTGCTCCTTTTGATGCTAATTCAAACTAGAACTAAGTAATAGAACTCATAATCACCTATATTTTGACAATTTGAGAGAACTAACGAAACAATATGAAAGTCTCCCAAAATGAAGACTTTTGTGAGATGTACGGATCATTTTGTAGGCACTAGTGATAGGATTGTTATTTTTGATGCTAATCAAACTAGAACGAATTCATAGGACTCATAACACCTATTTCTTTGACAATTTGAGGGAATCAATGAACAATAAGAAGGTCTCTATAAATCAAGACTTGTATGAAGATGTACGCATCGTTTTTAACGCGACAGTCATGGGATTTGCTCCTTTGATGCTAATCAAACTAGAACGAAGTTAAAGGACTCCTAATCAACTCTTTCTTTGACAATTTAGAGCGCCAATGAAACAATAAGAAGGTCTCCCTAAATGAAGCCTTGTGTGAGATGTACACATGGTTATGAAACGCGATAGTAATGGGTTTCTCATTTTGACACTAATCAAACTAGAATGAAGTAATACAACTCTTAATCACCTCTTTCTTTGTAAATTTGAAACAACCAATGAAACAATATTAAGGTCTCTATAAATGAAGACTTGTGTGAGATCTACGCATCGTTTTGAACTGCGGATAGTGATGTGATTGCCCCTTTTGATGCAAATTTCAACTAGAATGAAGTAATAGAATTCATAATCACCTATATTTTGACAAATTCAGAGAACTAATGAAACATTAAGAATGTCTCCCTAAATGAGACTTGTGTGAGATGTACGGATTGTTTTGAAGGCACTAGTGATAGTATTGCTCCTTTGATGCTAATCAAACATAGAACGAATTCATTGGACTTATAATCACCTCTTTCTTTGACAATTTGAGAGATCCAATGAAACAGTAAGAAGGTCTCCCTAAATCAAGACTTGTGTGAGATGGACGCATCATTTTTAACGCGATAGTCACAGGATTGCTCCTTTTGATGCTAATCAAATTAGAAACGAAGTAATAAGACTCCTTATAACCTCTTTCTTTCACAATTTCAGAGAACTAATGAAACATTAAGAAATGTCTCCCTAAATGAAGACTTGTGTGAGATGTACGGATTGTTTTGAAGGCCTAGTGATAGGATTGCTCCTTTTGATGCTAATCAAAGTATAACGAATTCATAGGACTTATAATCACCTCTTTCTTGACAATTTGAGAGATCCAATGAAACAGTAAGAAGGTCTCCCTAAATCAAGACTTGTGTGAGATGTACGCATCGCTTTAACGCGATAGTCACTAGGATTGCTCCTTTTGATGCTAATCAAATTAGAACGAAGTAATAAGACTCATAATAACCTCTTCTTTCACAATTTTAGAGAACCAAAAAACAATAGAAGGTCTTCTTAATGAAGACTTGTGTGAGATGTATGCATCGTTTTTAACGCGGATAGTCATGGGATTGCTCCTTTGATGTTAATCAAACTAGAACGAAGTTAATGGACTTCTAATCACCTCTTTTTTTGACAATTTTAAAGCACCAATGAAACAATAAGAAGGTCTCCCTAAATGAAGACTTGTGCGAGATGTACGCATGGTTTTTGAACGAGATAGGTCATGGGTTTCTCGTTTTGACGCTAATCAAACTAGAACAAAAGTACTACAACTTCTGATCACCTCTTTCTTTGTAAATTTTGAAAAAACCAATGAAAACAATATGAAGGTCTCCCTAAATGAAGACTTGTGTGAGATCTACGAATCGTTTAGACGCGATAGTAATGGGTTTGCTCCTTTTGATGCTAATTTCAACTAGAACGAAGTAATAGGACTCATAATCATCTATATTTGACAATTCAGAGAACTAATGATACAATAAGAAGGTATCCTTAAATGAAGACTTGTGTGAGATGTACGAATCGTTTTGAATGCTATACTTATAGGATTGATCCTTTTGATGTAATCAACCTAGAACGAAGTCATAGGACTCATAATCACCTCTTTCTTTGACAATTTGAGAGAACCAATGAAATAATAAGAAAGCCTCCCTAAATCAAGACTTGTGTGAGATGTACGCATCATTTTTACGCGATAGTCATGGGATTACTCCTTTTGAGGGTAATCAAATTAGAACGAAGTAATAGGACTCTTAATCACCTCTTTCTTTCACAATTTTAGAAAACCAATGAAACAATAACAAGGTCTCCTTCAATAAAGACTTATGTGAGATGTACGCATCGGTTTTTAACAGCAATAGTCACGGGATTGCCTCTTTTTGATGCTAATCAAACTAGAACGAGGTTATAGGACGCCTAATCACCTATTCTCTTGAACAATTTTAAAGCACCAATGAAACAATAAGAAGGTCTCCTCCTAAATGAAGACATTGTGCGAGATGTACGCATGGTTTTGAACGCGATAGTCATGGATTTCTCGTTTTGACGATAATCAAATTAGAATGAAGTAATACAACTCTTAATCACCTCTTTCTTTGTAAATTTGAAACAACCAATGAAACAATATAAAGGTCTCCCTAAATGAAGACTTGTGTAGGATCTACGCATCGTTTTGGACACGATAGTGATGGGATTGCTCCTTTTGATGCTAATTTCAACTAGAACGAAGTAATAGGACTCATAATCACCTATAATTTGATAATTTGAGAGAACTAATGAAACATTAAGAAGTCTCCCTAAATAAAGACGTGTGTGATGTACGGATCGTTTTGAAGACACTAGTGATAGGATTGCTCCTTTTGATGCTAATCAAACTAGAACGAATTCATAGGACTCATAATCACCTCTTTTCTTTGACAATTTGAGAGACCCAATGAAACAATAAGAAGTTCTCCCTAATCAAGACTTGTGTGAGACGTACGCATCGTTTTTAACCGCGATAGTCATAGGATTGCTCCTTTTGATGCTAATCAAATTAGAACGAAGTAATAAGAATCACCTCTTTCTTTCACAATTTTAGAGAACCAAAGAAACAATAAGAAGGTCTCATTAAATGAAGACTTGTGTGAGATGTACGCATCGTTTTTAATGCGATAGCCATGGGATTGCTCCTTTTGATGCTAATCAAACTAGAACGAAGTTATAGGACTTCTAATCACCTCTTTCTTTGATAAGTTTAAAGCACCAACGAAACAATAAGAAGGTCTCCCTACATGAAATACTTGTGCGAGATGTACGCATGGTTTGAACGAGATAGTCATGGGTTTCTCGTTTTGACGCTAATCAAACTAGAACAAAGTAATACAACTTCTGATCACCTCTTTCTTTGTAAATTTGAAACAACCAATGAAACAATATGAAGGTCTCCCTAAATGAAGACTTGTGTGAGATCTACGAATCGTTTTAGACGCGATAGTAATGGGTTTGCTCCTTTTGATGCTAATTTCAACTAGACGAAGTAATAGGACTCATAATCATCTATATTTTGACAATTCAGAGAACTATGAAACAATAAGAAGGTATCCTTAAATGAAGACTTGTGTGAGATGTACGAATCGTTTTGAAGACTATACTTATAGGATTGATCCTTTTGATGTTAATCAAACTAGAACAAAGTCATAGGACTCATAATCACATCTTTCTTGATAATTTGAGAGAACCAATGAAATAATAAGACAAGTCTCCCTAAAATCAAGACTTGTGTGAGATGCACGCATCGTTTTTAACGCGATAGTCATGGGATTACTCCTTTTGATGGTAATCAAATTAGAACGAAGTAATAGGACTCTTCATCACCTCTTTCTTTCAACAATTTTAAGGAAACCAATGAAATAATAACAAGGTCTCCTTCAATGAAGACTTGTGTGAGATGTACGCATCGTTTTTAACGCGATAGTCATGGGATTCTTTTTTGATGCCAATCAAACTAGAACGAAGTTATAGGACTCCTAATCACCTATTTCTTTGACATTTTAAAGCACCAATGAAACAATTAGAAGGTCTCCCTAAATGAAGACTTGTGCGAGTTGTACGCATGGTTTTAAACGCGATAGTCATGGGTTTCTCGTTTTGACGATAATCAAATTAGAACGAAGTAATACAACTCTTAATCACCTCTTTCTTTGTAAATTTAAAACAACCAATGAAACAATATAAAGGTCTCCCTAAATGAAGACTTGTGTGAGATCTACGCATCGTTTTGGACACGATAGTGATGGGATTGCTCCTTTTGATGCTAATTTCAACTAGAACGAAGTAATAGGACTCATAATCACCTATATTTTGATAATTTGAGAGACCTAATGAAACATTAAGAAGTCTCCCTAAATATAGACTTGTGTGTGATGTACGGATCGTTTTGAAGGCACTAGTGATAGGATTGCTCCTTTTGATGCTAATCAAACTAGAACGAATTCATAGGACTCATAATCACCTCTTTCTTTGACAATTTGAGAGAACCAATGAAATAATAAGAAACTCTCCCTAAATCAAGACTTGTGTGAGATGTATGCATCGTTTTTAACTCGATAGTCATGGGATTACTCCTTTTGATGGTAATCAAATTAGAACGAAGTAATAGGACTCTTAATCACCTCTTTCTTTCACAATTTTAGGAAACCAATGAAACAATAACGAGGTCTCCTTCAATGAAGACTTATGTGAGATGTACGCATCGTTTTTAACGCGATAGTCATGGGATTGCCTCTTTTTGATGCTAATCAAACTAGAACGAAGTTATAGGTCGCCTAATCACCTATTTCTTTGACAATTTTAATGCACAAATGAAACAATAAGAAGGTCTCCCTAAATGAAGACTTGTGCGAGTTGTACGCATGGTTTTTAAACGCGATAGTCATGGGATTACTCCTTTTGATGGTAATCAAATTAGAACGAAGTAATAGGACTCTTAATCACCTCTTTCTTTCATAATTTTAGGAAACTAATGAAACAATAAGAAGGTCTCGATATATGAAGACTTGTGTGAGATCTACGCATCGTTTTGGACGCGATAGTGATGTGATTGCTCCTTTTCATGCTAATATCAACTAGAACGAAGTAATAGAATTCATAATCATCTATATTTTGATAATTTGAGAGAACTAATGAAACATTAAGAAGGTCTCCCTAAATGAAGACTTGTGTGAGATGTACGGATTGTTTTGAACGCACTAGTGATAGGATTGCTCCTTTTGATGCTAATCAAACTAGAACGAATTCATAGGACTTATAATCACCTCTTTCTTTGATAATTTGAGAGATCCAATGAAACAGTAAGAAGGTCTCCCTAAATCAAGACTTGTGTGAGATGTACGCATCGTTTTTAACGCGATAGTCATAGGATTGCTCCTCTTGATGCTAATCAAATTAAAACGAAGTAATAAGACTGCTAATCACCTCTTTCTTTCACAATTTTAGAGAACCAAAGAAACAATAAGAAGGTCTCCTTAAATGAAGACTTGTGTGAGATGTACGCATCGTTTTTAACGTGATAGTCATGGGATTGCTCATTTTGATGCTAATCAAACTAGAACGAAGTTCTAGGACTTCTAACCACTTCTTTCTTTGACAATTTTAAAGCACCAATGAAACAATAAGAAGGTCTCTCTAAATGAAGACTTGTGCGTGATGTACGCATGGTTTTGAACGAGATAGTCATGGATTTCTCGTTTTGACGCTAATCAAACTAGAACGAAGTAATACAACTTCTAATCACCTCTTTCTTTGTAAATTTAAAACAACCATTGAAAAAATATGAAGGATCCCCTAAATGAAGACTTGTGTGAGATCTACGAATCGTTTTGGACGCGATAGTGATGGGTTTGCTCCTTTTGATGCTAATTCAAACTAGAACTAAGTAATAGAACTCATAATCACCTATATTTTGACAATTTGAGAGAACTAACGAAACAATATGAAAGTCTCCCAAAATGAAGACTTTTGTGAGATGTACGGATCATTTTGTAGGCACTAGTGATAGGATTGTTATTTTGATGCTAATCAAACTAGAACGAATTCATAGGACTCATAATCACCTATTTCTTTGACAATTTGAGGGAATCAATGAACAATAAGAAGGTCTCTATAAATCAAGACTTGTGTGAGATGTACGCATCGTTTTTAACGCGACAGTCATGGGATTGCTCCTTTTGATGCTAATCAAACTAGAACGAAGTTAAAGGACTCCTAATCAACTCTTTCTTTGACAATTTTAGAGCGCCAATGAAACAATAAGAAGGTCTCCCTAAATGAAGCCTTGTGTGAGATGTACACATGGTTATGAACGTGATAGTAATGGGTTTCTCATTTTGACACTAATCAAACTAGAATGAAGTAATACAACTCTTAATCACCTCTTTCTTTGTAAATTTGAAACAACCAATTCAACATATGAACGTCTCCCTAAATGAAGACTTGTGTGAGATCTACGAATCGTTTTGGACGCGAAAGTGATGGGTTTGCTCCTTTTGATGCTAATTTCAACTAGAACGAAGTAATAGGACTCATAATCATCTATATTTTGACAATTCAGAGAACTAATGAAACAATACGAATGTATCCTTAAATGAAGACTTGTGTGAGATGTACAAATCGTTTTGAATGCTATTGTGATGGGATTTATCCTTTTGATGCGAATCAAACTAGAACGAAGTCATAGGACTCATAATCACATCTTTCTTTGATAATTTAAGAGAACCAATGAAATAATAAGAAGTTCTCCCTAAATCCAAACTTGGTGTGAGTTGTACGCGTCGTTTTTAACGCGATAGTCATGGGATTACTCTTTTTGATGGTAATCAAATTAGAACGAAGTAATAGGACTCTTAATCACCTCTTTCTTACATAATTTTAGGAAACTAATGAAACAATAAGAAGGTCTCCATAAATAAAGACTTGTGTGAGATCTACGCATCGTTTTAGACGCGATAGTGATGTGATTGCTCCTTTTGATGCTAATTTCAACAAGAACGAAGTAATAGAATTCATAATCACCTATATTTTGACAATTTGAGACAACTAATGAAACATTAAGAAGATCTCCCTAAATGAAGACTTGTGTGAGATGTACGGATTGTTTTGAATGCACTAGTGATAGAATTGCTCCTTTTGATGCTAATCAAACTAGAACGAATCCATAGGACTTATAATCACCTCTTTCTTTGACAATTTGAGAGATCCAATGAAACAGTAAGAAGGTCTCCCTAAATCAAGACTTGTGTGAGATGTACGCATCGTTTTTAACGCGATAGTCATAGGATTGCTCCTCTTGATGCTAATCAAATTACAACGAAGTAATAAGACTGCTAATCACCTCTTTCTTTCACAATTTTAGAGAACCAAATAAACAATAAGAAGGTCTCCTTAAATGAAGACTTGAGTGAGATGTACGCATCGTTTTTAACGCGATAGTCATGGGATTGCTCCTTTTGATGCTAATCAAACTAGAACGAAGTTATAGGACTTCTAATCACCTCTTTCCTTGACAATTTTAAAGCACCAATGAAACAATAAGAAGGTCTCTCTAAATGAAGACTGTGCGAGATGTACGCATGGTTTGAAAGAGATGTCATGGTTCTCATTTTGACGCTAATCAAGCTAGAACGATGTAATACAACTTCTAATCACCTCTTTCTTTGTAAATTTGAAACACCAATTCAACAATATGAAGGTCTCCCTAAATTAAGACTTGTGTGAGATCTACGAATCGTTTTAGACGCGATATTGATGGGTTTGCTCCTTTTGATGCTAATTTCAACTAGAACGAAGTAATAGGACTCATAATCATCTATATTTTGACAATTCAGAGAACTAATGAAATAATACAAGGTATCTTTAAATGAAGACTTGTGTGAGATGTACGAATCGTTTTGACGGCAATAGTGATGGGATTTATCCCTTTTGATGCGAATCAAACTAGAACGAAGTCATAGGACTCATAATCACCTCTTCTTTGACAATGTGAGAGAGCCAATGAATAATAAGAAGTTCTCCCTAAATAAAGACTTGGTGTGAGATGTACGCATCGTTTTTAACGCGATAGTCATGGGATTACTCCTTTGATGGTAATCAAATTAGACGAAGAAGTAATAGGACTCTTAATCACCTCTTTCTTTCACAATTTTAGAAAACCAATGAAACAATAACAAGGTCTCCTTCAATAAAGACTTATGTGAGATGTACGCATCGTTTTTAACGCAATAGTCATGGGATTGCTTTTTGATGCTAATCAAACTAGAACGAGGTATAGGACGCCTAATCACCTATTTCTTTGACAATTTTAAAGCACCAATGAAACAATAAGAAGGTCTCCCTAAATGAAGACTTGTGCGAGATGTACGCGTTTTTGAACGCGATAGTCATGGGTTTCTCGTTTGACGATAATCAAATTAGAATGAAGTATACAACTCTAATCACCTCTTTCTTGTAAATTTGAAACACCAATGAAACAATATAAAGGTCTCCCTAAATGAAGACTTGTGTAGGATCTACGCATCGTTTTGGACACGATAGTGATGGGATTGCTCTTTTTGCTAATTTCAACTAGAACGAAGTAATAGGACTCTAATCACCTATAATTTGATAATTTGAGAGAACTAATGAAACATAGAAGTCTCCCTAAATAAAGACGTGTGTGATGTACGGATCGTTTTGAAGACACTAGTGATAGGATTGCTCCTTTTGATGCTAATCAAACTAGAACGAATTCATAGGACTCATAATCACTCTTTTTGACAATTTGAGAGACAATGAAACAATAAGAAGTTCTCCTAAATCAAGACTTGTGTGAGACGTACGCATCGTTTTAACGCGATAGTCATAGGATTGCTCCTTTTGATGCTAATCAAATTAGAACGAAGTAATAAGAATCACCTCTTTCTTTCACAATTTAGAGAACCAAGAAACAATAAGAAGGTCTCTAAATGAAGACTTGTGTGAGATGTACGCATCGTTTTTAATGCGATAGTCATGGGATTGCTCTTTGATGCTAATCAAACTAGAACGAAGTATAGGACTTCTAATCACCTCTTTCTTTCATAATTTTAGGAAACTAATGAAACAATAAGAAGGTCTCCATAAATGAAGACTTGTGTGAGATCTACGCATCGTTTTAGACGTGATAATGATGTGATTGCTCCTTTTGATGCTAATTTCAGCAAGAACGAAGTTATAGAATTCATAATCACCTATATTTTGACAATTTGAGAGAACTAATGAAACATTAAGAAGATCTCCCTAAATGAAGACTTGTGTGAGATGTACGGATTGTTTTGAAGGCACTAGTGATAGGATTGCTCCTTTTGATGCTAATCAAACTAGAACGAAACCATAGGACTTATAATCACCTCTTTCTTTGACAATTTGAGAGATCCAATGAAACAGTAAGAAGGTCTCCCTAAATCAAGACTTGTGTGAGATGTACGCATCGTTTTTAACGCGATAGTTATAGGATTGCTCCTTTTGACGCTAATCAAATTAGAACGAAGTAATAAGACTGCTAATCACCTCTTTCTTTCACAATTTTAGAGAACCAAATAAACAATAAGAAGGTCTCCTTAAATGAAGACTTGAGTGAGATGTACGCATCGTTTTTAACGCGATAGTCATGGGATTGCTCCTTTTGATGCTAATCAAACTAGAACGAAGTTATAGGACTTCTAATCACCTCTTTCCTTGACAATTTTAAAGCACCAATGAAACAATAAGAAGGTCTCTCTAAATGAAGACTTGTACGAGATGTACGCATGGTTTTGAAAGAGATAGTCATGGGTTTCTCATTTTGACGCTAATCAAGCTAGAACGAAGTAATGCAACTTCTAATCACCTCTTTCTTTATAAATTTGAAACAACCAATTCAACAATATGAAGGTCTCCCTAAATTAAGACTTGTGTGAGATCTACGAATCGTTTTGGACGCGATATTGATGGGTTTGCTCCTTTTGATGCTAATTTCAACTAGAACGAAGTAATAGGACTCATAATCATCTATATTTTGACAATTCAGAGAACTAATGAAATAATACAAAGGTATCTTTAAATGAAGACTTGTGTGAGATGTACGAATCGTTTTGACGGCAATAGTGATGGGATTTATCCTTTTGATGCGAATCAGACTAGAACGAAGTCATAGGACTCATAATCACCTCTTTCTTTGACAATTTGACAGAGCCAATGAAATAATAAGAAGTTCTCCCTAAATCAAGACTTGGTGTGAGATGTACACATCGTTTTTAACGCGATAGTCATGGGATTACTCCTTTTGATGGTAATCAAATTAGAACGAAGTAATAGGACTCTTAATCACCTCTTTCTTTCATAATTTTAGGAAACTAATGAAACAATAAGAAGGTCTCCATAAATGAAGACTTGTGTGAGATCTACGCATCGTTTTGGACGCGATAGTGATGTGATTGCTCCTTTTCATGCTAATTTCAACTAGAACGAAGTAATAGAATTCATAATCACCTATATTTTGACAATTTGAGAGAACTAATGAAACATTAAGAAGGTCTCCCTAAATGAAGACTTGTGTGAGATGTACGGATTGTTTTGAAGGCACTAGTGATAGGATTGCTCCTTTTGATGCTAATCAAACTAGAACGAATTCATAGGACTTATAATCACCTCTTTCTTTGACAATTTGAGAGATCCAATGAAACAGTAAGAAGGTCTCCCTAAATCAAGACTTGTGTGAGATGTACCCATCATTTTTAACGCGATAGTCATAGGATTGCTCCTTTTGATGCTAATTAAATTAGAACGAAGTAATAAGACTCTTAATCACCTCTTTCTTTCACAATTTAAGAGAACCAAAGAAACAATTAGAAGGTCTCCCAAAATGAAGACATGTGTGAGATGTACGAATCGTTTTTAACGCGATAGTCATGGGATTGCTCCTTTTGATGCTAATCAAACTAGAACGAAGTTATGGACTTCTAATCACCTCTTTCCTTGACAATTTTAAAGCACCAATGAAACAATAAGAAGGTCTCTCTAAATGAAGACTTGTGCGAGATGTACGCATGGTTTTGAAAGAGATAGTCATGGGTTTCTCATTTTGACGCTAATCAAGCTAGAACGAAGTAATACAACTTCTAATCACCTCTTTCTTTGTAAATTTGAAACAACCAATTCAACAATATGAAGGTCTCCCTAAATTAAGACTTGTGTAAGATCTACGAATCGTTTTGGACGCGATATTGATGGGTTTGCTCTTTTTGATGCTAATTTCAACTAGAACGAAGTAATAGGACTCATAATCATCTATATTTTGACAATTCAGATCACTAATGAAATAATACAAAGGTATCTTTAAATGAAGACTTGTGTGAGATGTACTAATCGTTTTGACGGCAATAGTGATGGGATTTATCCTTTTGATGCGAATCAAACTAGAACGAAGTCATAGGACTCATAATCACCTCTTTCTTTGACATTGTGAGAGAGCCAATGAAATAATAAGAAGTTCTCCCTAAATCAAGACTTGGTGTGAGATGTACGAATCGTTTTTAACGCGATAGTCATGGGATTACTCCTTTTGATGGTAATCAAATTAGAACGAAGTAATAGGACTCTTAATCACCTCTTT
This sequence comes from Panax stipuleanatus, assembly GCA_020205555.1. Taxonomy (NCBI): domain Eukaryota; kingdom Viridiplantae; phylum Streptophyta; class Magnoliopsida; order Apiales; family Araliaceae; genus Panax; species Panax stipuleanatus. The sequence goes on along the minus strand of CM035123.1, from coordinate 73,465,008 downwards.
CTTTCATAATTTTAGGAAACTAATGAAACAATAAGAAGGTCTCCATAAATGATGACTTGTGTGAGATCTACGCATCGTTTTGGACGCGATAGTGATGTGATTGCTCCTTTTCATGCTAATTTCAACTAGAACGAAGTAATAGAATTCATAATCACCTATATTTTGACAATTTGAGAGAACTAATGAAACATTAAGAAGGTCTCCCTAAATGAAGACTTGTGTGAGATGTACGGATTATTTTGAAGGCACTAAGTGATAGGATTGCTCCTTTTGATGCTAATCAAACTAGAACGAATTCCATAGGACTTATAATCACCTCTTTCTTTGACAATTTGAGAGATCCAATGAAACAGTAAGAAGGTCTCCCTAAATCAAGACTTGTGTGAGATGTACGCATCGTTTTTAACGCGATAGTCATAGGATTGCTCCTCTTGATGCTAATCAAATTAGAACGAAGTAATAAGACTGCTAATCACCTCTTTCTTTCACAATTTTAGAGAACCAAATAAACAATAAGAAGGTCTCCTTAAATGAAGACTTGTGTGAGATGTACGCATCGTTTTTAACGCGATAGTCATGGGATTGCTCATTTTGATGCTAATCAAACTAGAACGAAGTTATAGGACTTCTAATCACCTCTTTCCTTGACAATTTTAAAGCACCAATGAAACAATAAGAAGGTCTCTCTAAATGAAGACTTGTGCGAGATGTACGCATGGTTTTGAAAGAGATAGTCATGGGTTTCTCATTTTGACGCTAATCAAGCTAGAACGAAGAAATATAACTTCTAATCACCTCTTTCTTTGTAAATTTGAAACAACCAATTCAACAATATGAAGGTCTCCCTAAATTAAGACTTGTGTGAGATCTACGAATCGTTTTGGACGCGATATTGATGGGTTTGCTCCTTTTGATGCTAATTTCAACTAGAACGAAGTAATAGGACTCATAATCATCTATATTTTGACAATTCAGAGAACTAATGAAATAATACAAAGGTATCTTTAAATGAAGACTTGTGTGAGATGTACGAATCGTTTTGACGGCAATAGTGATGGGATTTATCCTTTTGATGCGAATCAAACTAGAACGAAGTCATAGGACTCATAATCACCTCTTTCTTTGACAATGTGAGAGAGCCAATGAAATAATAAGAAGTTCTCCCTAAATCAAGACTTGGTGTGAGATGTACGCATCGTTTTTAACGCGATAGTCATGGGATTACTCCTTTTGATGGTAATCAAATTAGAACGAAGTAATAGGACTCTTAGTCACCTCTTTCTTTCATAATTTTAGGAAACTAATGAAACAATAAGAAGGTCTCCATAAATGATGACTTGTGTGAGATCTACGCATCGTTTTGGACGCGATAGTGATGTGATTGCTCCTTTTCATGCTAATTTCAACTAGAACGAAGTAATAGAATTTATAATCACCTATATTTTGACAATTTGAGAGAACTAATGAAACATTAAGAAGGTCCCCCTAAATGAAGACTTGTGTGAGATGTACGGATTGTTTTGAAGGCACAAGTGATAGGATTGCTCCTTTTGATGCTAATCAAACTAGAACGAATCCATAGGACTTATAATCACCTCTTTCTTTGACAATTTGAGAGATCCAATGAAACAGTAAGAAGGTCTCCCTAAATCAAGACTTGTGTGAGATGTACGCATCGTTTTTAACGCGATAGTCATAGGATTGCTCCTCTTGATGCTAATCAAATTAGAACGAAGTAATAAGACTGCTAATCACCTCTTTCTTTCACAATTTTAGAGAACCAAATAAACAATAAGAAGGTCTCCTTAAATGAAGACTTGTGTGAGATGTACGCATCGTTTTTAACGCGATAGTCACGGGATTGCTAATTTTGATGCTAATCAAACTAGAACGAAGTTATAAGACTTCTAATCACCTCTTTCCTTGACAATTTTAAAGCACCAATGAAACAATAAGAAGGTCTCTCTAAATGAAGACTTGTGCGAGATGTACGCATGGTTTTGAAAGAGATAGTCATGGGTTTCTCATTTTGACGCTAATCAAGCTAGAACGAAGAAATATAACTTCTAATCACCTCTTTCTTTGTAAATTTGAAACAACCAATTCAACAATATGAAGGTCTCCCTAAATTAAGACTTGTGTGAGATCTACGAATCGTTTTGGACGCGATATTGATGGGTTTGCTCCTTTTGATGCTAATTTCAACTAGAACGAAGTAATAGGACTCATAATCATCTATATTTTGACAATTCAGAGAACTAATGAAATAATACAAAGGTATCTTTAAATGAAGACTTGTGTGAGATGTACGAATCGTTTTGACGGCAATAGTGATGGGATTTATCCTTTTGATGCGAATCAAACTAGAACGAAGTCATAGGTCTCATAATCACCTCTTTCTTTGACAATGTGAGAGAGCCAATAAAATAATAAGAAGTTCTCCCTAAATCAAGACTTGGTGTGAGATGTACGCATCGTTTTTAACGCGATAGTCATGGGATTACTCCTTTTGATGGTAATCAAATTAGTACGAAGTAATAGGACTCTTAGTCACCTCTTTCTTTCATAATTTTAGGAAACTAATGAAACAATAAGAAGGTCTCCATAAATGAAGACTTGTGTGAGATCTACGCATCGTTTTGGACGCGATAGTGATGTGATTGCTCCTTTTCATGCTAATTTCAACTAGAACGAATAGAATTCATAATCACCTATATTTTGACAATTTGAGAGAACTAATGAAACATTAAGAAGGTCTCCCTAAATGAAGACTTGTGTGAGATGTACGGATTGTTTTGAAGGCACTAGTGAAAGGATTGCTCCTTTTGATGCTAATCAAACTAGAACGAATTCATAGGACTTATAATCACCTCTTTCTTTGACAATTTGAGAGATCCAATGAAACAGTAAGAAGGTCTCCCTAAATCAAGACTTGTGTGAGATGTACGCATTGTTTTTAACGCGATAGTCTTAGGATTGCTCCTTTTGATGCTAATTAAATTAGAACGAAGTAATAAGACTCCTAATCATCTCTTTCTTTCAAAATTTAAGAGAACCAAAGAAACAATAAGAAGGTCTCCTTAAATGAAGACATGTGTGAGATGTACGCATCGTTTTTAACGCGATAGTCATGGGAGTGCTCCTTTTGATGCTAATCAAACTAGAACGAAGTTATAGGACTTCTAATCACCTCTTTCCTTGACAATTTTAAAGCACCAATGAAACAATAAGAAGGTCTCCCTAAATGAAGACTTGTGCGAGATGTACGCATGGTTTTAAACGAGATAGTTATCGGTTTCTCGTTTTGACGCTAATCAAGCTAGAACGAAGTAATACAACTTCTAATCACCTCTTTCTTTGTAAATTTGAAACAACCAATTCAACAATATGAAGGTCTTCCTAAATGAAGACTTGTGTGAGATCTACGAATCGTTTTGGACGCGATAGTGATTGGTTTGCTCCTTTTGATGCTAATTTCAACTAGAACGAAGTAATAAGACTCATAATCATCTATATTTTGACAATTCAGAGGACTAATGAAACGATACGAATGTATCTTTAAATTAAGACTTGTGTGAGATGTACGAATCGTTTTGAAGGCTATAGTGATGGAATTTATCCTTTTGATGCGAACCAAACTAGAACGAAGTCATAGGACTCATAATCACCTCTTTCTTTGACAATTTGAGAGAACCAATGAAATAATAAGAAGTTCCCCCTATAAAGACTTGGTGTGAGATGTACGCATCGTTTTTAACGCTATAGTCATGGGATTACTCCTTTTGATGGTAATCAAATTAGAACGAAGTAATAGGACTCTTAATCACCACTTTCTTTCATAATTTTAGGAAACTAATGAAACAATAAGAAGGTCTCCATAAATGAAGACTTGTGTGAGGTCTACGCATCGTTTTGGACGCGATAGTGATGTGATTACTCCTTTTCATGCTAATTTCAACTAGAACGAAGTAATAGAATTCATAATCACCTATATTTTGATAATTTGAGAGAACTAATGAAACATTAAGAAGGTCTCCCTTAATGAAGACTTGTGTGAGATGTACGGATTGTTTTGAAGGCACTAGTGATAGGATTGCTCCTTTTGATGCTAATCAAACTAGAACGAATTCATAGGACTTATAATCACCTCTTTCTTTGACAATTTGAGAGATCCAATGAAACAGTAAGAAGGTCTCCCTAAATCAAGACTTGTGTGAGATGTACGCATCGTTTTTAACGCGATAGTCATAGGATTGCTCCTTTTGATGCTAATCAAATTAGAACGAAGTAATAAGACTCATAATCACCTCTTTCTTTCACAATTTTAGATAACCAAATAAACAATAAGGAGGTCTCCTTAAATGAAGACTTGTGTGAGATGTACGCATCGTTTTTAACGCAATAGTCTTGGGATTGCTCCTTTTGATGCAAATCAAACTAGAACGAAGTGATAGGACTTCTAATCACCTCTTTCCTTGACAATTTTAAAGCACCAATTAAACAATAAGAAGGTCTCCCTAAATGAAGACTTATGCGAGATGTACGCAAGGTTTTGAACGAGATAGTCATGGGTTTCTCGTTTTGACGCTAATCAAGCTAGAACGAAGTAATACGACTTCTAATCACCTCTTTCTTTGTAAATTTGAAACAACCAATTCAACAATATGATGGTCTCCCTAAATGAAGACTTGTGTGAGATCTACGAATCGTTTTGGACGCGATAGTGATGGGTTTGCTCCTTTTGATGCTAATTTCAACTAGAACGAAGTAATAGGACTCATAATCGTCTATATTTTGACAATTCAGAGAACTAGTGAAACAATATGAAGGTATCCTTAAATGAAGACTTGTGTGAGATGTACGAATCGTTTTGATTGCTATAGTGATGGGATTTATCCTTTTGATGCGAATCAAACTAGAACGAAGTCATAGGACTCATAATCACCTCTTTCTTCGATAATTTGAGAGAACCAATGAAATAATAAGAAGTTCTCCCTAAATCAAGACTTGGTGTGAGATGTACGCATCGTTTTTAACGCGATAGTCATGGGATTACTCCTTTTGATGGTAATCAAATTAGAACAAAGTAATAGGACTCTTAATCACCACTTTTTTCATAATTTTAGGAAACTAATGAAACAATAAGAAGGTCTCCATAAATGAAGACTTGTGTGAGTTCTACGCATCGTTTTGGACGCGATAGTGATGTGATTGCTCCTTTTCATGCTAATTTCAACTAGAACGAAGTAATAGAATTCATAATCACCTATATTTTGATAATTTGAGAGAACTAATGAAACATTAAGAAGGTCTCCCTTAATGAAGACTTGTGTGAGATGTACGGATTGTTTTGGAGGCACTAGTGATAGGATTGCTCCTTTTGATGCTAATCAAACTAGAACGAATTCATAGGACTTATAATCACCTCTTTCTTTGACAATTTGAGAGATCCAATGAAACAGTAAGAAGGTCTCCCTAAATCAAGACTTGTGTGAGATGTACGCATCGTTTTTAACACGATAGTCATAGGATTGCTCCTTTTGATGCTAATCAAATTAGAACGAAGTAATAAGACTCCTAATCACCTCTTTCTTTCACAATTTTAGAGAACCAAATAAACAATAAGGAGGTCTCCTTAAATGAATACTTGTGTGAGATGTACGCATCGTTTTTAACGCAATAGTCTTGGGATTGCTCCTTTTAATGCTAATCAAACTAGAACGAAGTTATAGGACTTCTAATCACCTCTTTGCTTTACAATTTTAAAGCACCAATGAAACAATAAGAAGGTCTCCCTAAATGAAGACTTGTGTGAGATGTACGCATGGTTTTGAAAGAGATAGTCATGGGTTTCTCGTTTTGACGCTAATCAAGCTAGAACGAAGTAATACAACTTCTAATCACCTCTTTCTTTGTAAATTTGAAACAACCAATTCAACAATATGAAGGTCTCCCTAAATCAAGACTTGTGTGAGATCTACAAATCGTTTTGGACGAGATAGTGATTGGTTTGCTCCTTTTGATGCTAATTTCAACTAGAACGAAGTAATATGACTCATAATCATCTATATTTTGACAATTCAGAGAACTAATAAAACAATACGAAGGTATCCTTAAATGAAGACTTGTGTGAGATGTACGAATCGTTTTGAAGGCTATAGTTGTGACAGCCCCAAATCCGAGTCCTCTGACCCCGGTTCGATCGTCACGATCTAACATAAACATCTACCTCTAAACAACATACGATAACTAAAATGCGGAATATAATAAACGTACGTCGTTCATTTAAAAGGTGCTACTAGTCCCAAGATTCGATAACCTTAAATACAAAATATACAAACATACCCTAGAATAGTCAATAGGGTTCATATTACATAACAGTAAATTAATTAAACATAAAGATAAAGTCTGCTTTTTGCAAACTAATCCTACATCTTCTCTTTACCCTTGTCATTTCCTGAAGTCTCGGGCTTAACTGCAATATAAGTCATGATATAGCAAGGATGAGCAACAAGTTTGCTCAGCAAGTTGAAATACAACAATAAAGGATATATCATGATGAAAGGAATATATCTGATAATGAATTCAACAATATGAATATCGGAAGCAAGAATAATAAGTGCTTTTAGAATAACTGATAGTCAAGTAGACTTTTGAACTATAAAACTCCAACGAAATCAATAGCTGATTGACCCTTTGGTTACTGGCTACAGAATAAGTACTTGAGGGGATCAGCCTCGCGTACGCTATGTATATGCATAACATTCAACTCTGCTGTTTGTATCTTTATACTAGATACCTGGGGTACTCCCCTATATATACAAGGGGTGTTCTTTCAGTTGAGAATCCTTACCATCAATTGGTTTGGATAGCTTTTATAAAAATTTTATACAATTGTCTGACCGAACAAGGGTTCAGACTCTATCTGACATAGTTCAAGAATTGTAGAACTTTAAATAATGTACAAGTTCAAGACTGTACGAAATCAAGTGCGAATAATAATAATATCGATGTGGAATAATTGTAAAGTAATTAAACCACCTAATAGCATGCTTGGAAATAAAGTTCAAGCTTTAAATAATTAACTGTCAATACGATAATAACCTGCTCAATACAATATGAGAAGGATAGGAACTTGTACAAATAAGAATTAAAGAACTTGCACAACCAAATAGTGAAGTTCGGAGACTTGCCTGATTGCTCAGCTACAATTAAGTTCTAGCTTTAATTAAATCTCGCTGAAATAACCTAACATTAATAAGTCGGTATTCCAATTAGCATGTGTAAACTAATACGAGTCTACACTTACAAGAATCTGCTTATCATATCAATCTATCCATAATTCACGTAAGTCAATCTAATCATGTCATAGATTTAATAACTTTAGATTATCTAGTTTCTATGCATCAATATAGACTTGAACACATAATACTTCAAGTTACTTATACTTAATCAACATACATGTTTTATGATTATAATTTTTGAAAACCTAGCATGCTCAACCTAATCCTAGTTTAAAGTCATATGCTCTCATGTCGGTAATTTGTATACTTTACATAATACAAGTTCATGCTTCATGTTATCACATAACAAGGTTAAACATAACATGCATGCTCATGCGTATACTATACATGTATACTTTAATCCACCTATTTCATGCCTTAGAAATTCATTTTCTATGAATACGTGCATATGTGAAATCTATACGTTAACTCAACGAGGTCCATGTTAATATGCTTATAGGCATAACGAACTCTAATGTACATGCTTGTATGATCAATACGTAATCCACATGGTGATCGATGATATAATCTTTCACGTTCTAAGTTTTTCGTTGAAAAATCACACTAAGCCAATAAGGTATTATAATACATGTTAAGTGCCTTGTGCTCATAACTCATATGTCTTAGGACTCATATATACACCATATATATGCTCTCAAATAGTCAGAATCTAAAAGACATTAACCTTAGCCAAGTTCACTTTGAAAATTCTTAAGTTTCTTATTTCAAAATCGCTAGAATCTTGCTATCACGTATACTAGTGTGTGAACACACTTTAGACTCGCATTTCATGACAATATAAACCACACTATTGTGTTTACAAAATTAGAATGTTCACGTGATACGTCCATGACAAGGTTTACTTTTGAATTACAAGTTTCCCTTTTTTAAAATATATGGTCATGGCATATACGCTTAGCATCAACGAATACATACTTATATCATGTTATTGTACTAATATCTACATTTAAATCATGTTCACAAGCTTGTTTCAATGGTATATCACATGTTAGTATATCACAGCAGCTTAACAGAAGCAGAAAACAAAAACTGGCCACAGGAACCTGTGCAGCTGCGCAGGCACCAGGTATAAACCCGGCGCAGCTGCGCCGGTGTCCGGCCAATCCAAGAGCAGGTTGTGGCGCAGCTGCGCCGCTGGCCAGTATAATACTGGCACAGCTGCGCAGGCTGTCGGCCAGACCAGAAGCTAAACTGCTTCGGCAGTTCTGCAAACCCAACTCAAAAATTTTCCTATCAAAATTGTTTCTAACACACCATTTAGCAATTCTAACATGTTTAACATCTTGTATAACACTTAACCAACATATTTCAATCCAATTATCAATAATTACATGCTTAATTCCAAGAATCAAATATTAAGAATTCTACAGAAATCAAAAATGGATTTATACCTCTGTAAATGAACTTGCTGCTAAACAGATTCTGTAATGCTGCTATTAGACTTGCAATGTTGCTATAATACTCTTCCTAACTCAAATGAAATCCTCAGCAAATGAAATGAGAAGAAGAGGGGCTCTATTTATAGCCAATTCTTTACATGGTCCATGCGTTTGCTCTCCATTTCAAAACAATAGGAATAAGAAGTGTATGAGGGATAATTGGGAGTAGTTAGAACCCATCATAATGCCCACTTCCCCCATTATTATTGGCTATAATTGATGAATTTGAGAGAAGGAGTAGGCTAGAGTAGCATGTGGGAGTTCACGTGTATGAGAGGAAATTGAGGATGTCCTCTCATTATGGGACACAATTCTCAACAACTTGCATATATTAAGTGTAGCATGTACAAACTCTTAAGTTATAAAATGCATGTACACATTATGTATACATATAAGTCCTAATGTACTTTTAATTAGTTAACCCACAATACAATGTATCAATTTGGGTTATACATATGATAACATATAATCCATGTACATTTTCTATTAACACCAAATATAATATAATTGTGTATTGCTCATTATTTATTACCATAACTGTTATTATTATAATAACTGTTACTATAATAATTATACTAACTTATTGAAATTATTTATCAATTAATAATGTTATTGATATTAATATAAGGTAATGGGGTTATATATTAATGTCTATCATGTTACATAAGCAATAATATGTAACTCACATAATGTAATTAATCATACTATATAGTCTACATATATAATATGTAGACGTATTAATACGTCACCTTGTACTATATATAGTATATAGTTAACTACCATATTTTGTAAGGTTTACTTATCACATGCTTGTATGAAATAATTAATCAAGTAAATATAATATTATTATATTTATTAATCTCTCATTCATTAATTATTATTTATTCATAATAATTGTTAAATCAACACATTATCAAATATTTACTCATAATTGCAATTTATCAATATGATCAACTCTTGACACTATATCCAAATAATTGGAATATTTAATTATTAATAATCCTATCAATTTTCTGATATTAAAGTCTCAGGGCTAGCCCACTAATTTAAATAAACTATTAGTGACTCCCCTTAACCATTTCACCAATTCACATAACCACATAAGGTTTAAATAAACTCACAAAACTAACTCGTTAAAATTAAATCACATATTTAATAAATAAGGAGTTTAAAATTTATGGTCGTTACAATAGTGATGGGATTTATTCTTTAGATGCGAACCAAACTAGAACGAAGTCATAGGACTCATAATCACCTCTTTCTTTGACAATTTGAGAGAACCAATGAAATAATAAGTAGTTCTCCCTAAATCAAGACTTGGTGTGAGATGTACGCATCGTTTTTAACGCGATAGTCATGATATTACCCCTTTTGATGGTAATCAAATTAGAACGAAGTAATAGGACTCTTAATCACCTCTTTCTTTCATAATTTTGGGAAACTAATGAAATAATAAGAAGGTTTCCATAAATGAAGACTTGTGTGAGATCTACGCATCGTTTTGGACGCGATAGTGATGTGATTGCTCCTTTTCATGCTAATTTCAACTAGAACGAAGTAATAGAATTCATAATCACCTTTATTTTGATAATTTGAGAGAACAAATGAAACATTAAGAAGGTCTCCCTAAATGAAGACTTGTGTGAGATGTACGGATTGTTTTGAAGGCACTAGTGATAGGATTGCTCCTTTTGATGCTAATCAAACTAGAACGAATTCATAGGACTTATAATCACCTCTTTCTTTGACAATTTGAGAGATCCAATGAAACAGTAAGAAGGTCTCCCTAAATCAAGACTTGTGTGAGATGTACGCATCGTTTTTAACGCGATAGTCATAGGATTGCTCCTTTTGATGCTAATCAAATTAGAACGAAGTAATAAGACTCCTAATCACCTCTTTCTTTCACAATTTTAGAGAACCAAAGAAACAATAAGAAGGTCTCCTTAAATGAAGACTTGTGTGAGATGTACGCATCGTTTATAACGCGATAGTCATGGGATTGCTCCTTTTGATGCTAATCAAACTAGAACGAAGTTATAGGACTTCTAATCACCTCTTTCCTTGACAATTTTAAAGCACCAATGAAACAATAAGAAGGTCTCCCTAAATGAAGACTTGTGTGAGATCTACGAATCGTTTTGGACGCGATAGTGATGGGTTTGCTCCTTTTGATGCTAATTTCAACTAGAACGAAGTAATAGGACTCATAATCATATATATTTTGGAAATTCAGAGAACTAATGAAACAATACGAAGGTATCCTTAAATGAAGACTTGTGTGAGATGTACGAATCGTTTTGAAGGCTATAGTGATGGGATTTATCCTTTTGATGCGAATCAAACTAGAACGAAGTCATAGGACTCATAATCACCTCTTTCTTTGACAATTTAAGAGAACCAATGAAATAATAAGAAGTTCTCCCTAAATCAAGATTTGGTGTGAGATGTACTCGTCGTTTTTAACGCGATAGTCACGGGATTACTCCTTTTGATGGTAATCAAATTAGAACGAAGTAATAGGACTCTTAATCACTTCTTTCTTTCATAATTTTAGGAAACTAATGAAACAATAAGAAGGTCTCCATAAATGAAGACTTGTGTGAGATCTACGCATCGTTTTGGACGCGATAGTGATGTGATTGCTCCTTTTAATGCTAATTTCAACTAGAACGGAGTAATAGAATTCATAATCACCTATATTTTGATAATTTGAGAGAAGTAATGAAACATTAAGAAGGTCTCCCTAAATGAAGACTTGTGTGAGATGTACGGATTGTTTTGAAGGCACTAGTGATAGGATTGCTCCTTTTGATGCTAATCAAACTAGAACGAATTCATAGGACTTATAATCACCTCTTTCTTTGACAATTTGAGAGATCCAATGAAACAGTAAGAAGGTCTCCCTAAATCAAGACTTGTGTGAGATGTACGCATCGTTTTTAACGCGATAGTCATAGGATTGCTCCTTTTGATGCTAATCAAATTAGAACGAAGTAATAAGACTCCTAGTCACCTCTTTCTTTCACAATTTTAGAGAACCAAAGAAACAATAAGAAGGTCTCCTTAAATGAAGACTTGTGTGAGATGTACGCATCGTTTATAACGCGATAGTCATGGGATTGCTCCTTTTGATGCTAATCAAACTAGAACGAAGTTATAGGACTTCTAATCACCTCTTTCCTTGACAATTTTAAAGCACCAATGAAACAATAAGAAGGTCTCCCTAAATGAAGACTTGTGCGAGATGTACGCATGGTTTTGAACGAGATAGTCATGGGTTTCTCGTTTTGACGCTAATCAAGGCTAGAACGAAGTAATACAACTTCTAATCACCTCTTTCTTTGTAAATTTGAAACAACCAATTCAACAATATGAAGGTCTCCCTAAATCAAGACTTGTGTGAGATCTACGAATCGTTATGGACGCGATAGTGATGGGTTTGCTCCTTTTGATGCTAATTTCAACTAGAACAAAGTAATAGGACTCATAATCATCTATATTTTGACAATTCAAAGAACTAATGAAATAATACGAAGGTATCCTTAAATGAAGACTTGTATGAGATGTACGAATCGTTTTGAATGCTATAGTGATGGGATTTATCCTTTTGATGCTAATCAATCTAGAACGAAGTCATAGTACTCATAATCACCTCTTTCTTTGACAATTTGAGAGGACCAATGAAATAATAAGAAGTTCCCCCTAAATCAAGACTTGGTGTGAGATGTACGCATCGTTTTTAACGCGATAGTCATGGGATTACTCCTTTTGATGGTAATCAAATTAGTACGAAGTAATAGGACTCTTAATCACCTATTTCTTTCATAATTTTAGGAAACTAATGAAACAATAAGAAGGTCTCCATAAATGAAGACTTGTGTGAGATCTACGCATCGTTTTGGACGCGATAGTGATGCGATTGTCATGCTAATTTCAATTAGAACGAAGTAAAAGAATTTATAATCTCCTATATTTTGATAATTTGAGAGAACTAATGAAACATTAAGAAGGTCTCCCTAAATGAAGACTTGTGTGAGATGTACGGATTGTTTTGAACGCACTAGTGATAGAATTGCTCCTTTTGATGCTAATCAAACTAGAACGAATTCATAGGACTTATAATCACCTCTTTCTTTGACAATTTGAGAGATCCAATGAAACAGTAAGAAGGTCTCCCTAAATCAAGACTTGTGTGAGATGTGCGCATCGTTTTTAACGCGATAGTCATAGGATTGCTCCTTTTGATGCTAATCAAATTAGAACGAAGTAATAAGACTCCTAATCACCTCTTTCTTTCACAATTTTAGAGAACCAAAGAAACAATAAGAAGGTCTCCTTAAATGAAGACTTGTGTGAGATGTACGCATCGTTTATAACGCGATAGTCATGGGATTGCTCCTTTTGATGCTAATCAAACTAGAACGAAGTTATAGGACTTCTAATCACCTCTTTCCTTGACAATTTTAAAGCACCAATGAAACAATAAGAATGTCTCCCTAAATGAAGACTTGTGCGAGATGTACGCATGGTTTTGAACGAGATAGTCATGGGTTTCTCGTTTTGACGCTAATCAAGTTAGAACGAAGTAATACAACTTCTAATCACCTCTTTCTTTGTAAATTTGAAACAACCAATTCAACAATATGAAGGTCTCCCTAAATGAAGACTTGTGTGAGATCTACGAATCGTTTTGGACGCGATAGTGATGGTTTGCTCCTTTTGATGCTAATTTCAACTAGAACGAAGTAATAGGACTCGTAATCATCTATATTTTGACAATTCAGAGAACTAATGAAACAATACGAAGGTATCCTTAAATGAAGACTTGTGTGAGATGTACGAATCGTTTTGAAGGCTATAGTGATGGGATTTATCCTTTTGATGCGAACCAAACTAGAACGAAGTCATAGGACTCATAATCACCTCTTTCTTTGACAATTTGAGAGAACCAATGAAATAATAAGTAGTTCTCCCTAAATCAAGACTTGGTGTGAGATGTACGCATCGTTTTTAACGCGATAGTCATGGGTTTACCCCTTTTGATGGTAATCAAATTAGAACGAAGTAATAGAACTCTTATTCACCTCTTTCTTTCATAATTTTAGGGAAAGCTAATGAAATAATAAGAAGGTCTCCATAAATGAAGACTTGTGTGAGATCTACGCATCGTTTTGGACGCGATAGTGATGTGATTGCTCCTTTTCATGCTAATTTCAACTAGAACGAAGTAATAGAATTCATAATCACCTATATTTTGATAATTTGAGAGAACTAATGAAACATTAAGAAGGTCTCCCTAAATGAAGACTTGTGTGAGATGTACGGATTGTTTTGAAGGCACTAGTGATAGGATTGCTCCTTTTGATGCTAATCAAACTAGAACGAATTCATAGGACTTATAATCACCTCTTTCTTTGACAATTTGAGAGATCCAATGAAACAGTAAGAAGGTCTCCCTAAATCAAGACTTGTGTGAGATGTACGCATCGTTTTTAACGCGATAGTCATAGGATTGCTCCTTTTGATGCTAATCAAATTAGAACGAAGTAATAAGACTCCTAATCACCTCTTTCTTTCACAATTTTAGAGAACCAAAGAAACAATAAGAAGGTCTCCTTAAATGAAGACTTGTGTGAGATGTACGCATCGTTTTATAACGCGATAGTCATGGGATTGCTCCTTTTGATGCTAATCAAACTAGAACGAAGTTATAGGACTTCTAATCACCTCTTTCCTTGACAATTTTAAAGCACCAATGAAACAATAAGAAGGTCTCCCTAAATGAAGACTTGTGCGAGATGTACGCATGGTTTTGAACGAGATAGTCATGGGTTTCTCGTTTTGACGCTAATCAAGCTAGAACGAAGTAATACAACTTCTAATCACCTCTTTCTTTGTAAATTTGAAACAACCAATTCAACAATATGAAGGTCTCCCTAAATCAAGACTTGTGTGAGATCTACGAATCGTTATGGACGCGATAGTGATGGGTTTGCTCCTTTTGATGCTAATTTCAACTAGAACAAAGTAATAGGACTCATAATCATCTATATTTTGACAATTCAGAGAACTAATGAAATAATACGAAGGTATCCTTAAATGAAGACTTGTGTGAGATGTACGAATCGTTTTGAATGCTATAGTGATGGGATTTATCCTTTTGATGCTAATCAATCTAGAACGAAGTCATAGTACTCATAATCACCTCTTTCTTTGACAATTTGAGAGAACCAATGAAATAATAAGAAGTTCTCCCTAAATCAAGACTTGGTGTGAGATGTACGCATCGTTTTTAACGCGATAGTCATGGGATTACTCCTTTTGATGGTAATCAAATTAGTAACGAAGTAATAGGACTCTTAATCACCTCTTTCTTTCATAATTTTAGGAAACTAATGAAACAATAAGAAGGTCTCCATAAATGAAGACTTGTGTGAGATCTACGCATCGTTTTGGACGCGATAGTGATGTGATTGCTCCTTTTCATGCTAATTTCAACTAGAACGAAGTAATAGAATTCATAATCACCTATATTTTGATAATTTGAGAGAACTAATGAAACATTAAGAAGGTCTCCCTAAATGAAGACTTGTGTGAGATGTACGGATTGTTTTGAAGGCACTAGTGATAGGATTGCTCCTTTTGATGCTAATCAAACTAGAACGAATTCATAGGACTTATAATCACCTCTTTCTTTGACAATTTGAGAGATCCAATGAAACAGTAAGAAGGTCTCCCTAAATCAAGACTTGTGTTAGATGTACGCATCGTTTTTAACGCGATAGTCATAGGATTGCTTCTTTTGATGCTAATCAAATTAGAACGAAGTAATAAGACTCCTAATCACCTCTTTCTTTCACAATTTTAGAGAACCAAAGAAACAATAAGAAGGTCTCCTTAAATGAAGACTTGTGTGAGATGTACGCATCGTTTTTAACGCGATAGTCATGGGATTGCTCCCTTTGATGCTAATCAAACTAGAACGAAGTTATAGGACTTCTAATCACCTCTTTCCTTGACAATTTTAAAGCACCAATGAAACAATAAGAAGGTCTCCCTAAATGAAGACTTGTGCGAGATGTACGCATGGTTTTGAACGAGATAGTCATGGGTTTCTCGTTTTGACGCTAATCAAGCTAGAACGAAGTAATACAACTTCTAATCACCTCTTTCTTTGTAAATTTGAAACAACCAATTCAACAATATGAAGGTCTCCCTAAATGAAGACTTGTGTGAGATCTACGAATCGTTTTGGACGCGATAGTGATGCTCCTTTTGATGCTAATTTCAACTAGAACGAAGTAATAGGACTCATAATCATATATATTTTGACAATTCAGAGAACTAATGAAACAATACGAAGGTATCCTTAAATGAAGACTTGTGTGAGATGTACGAATCGTTTTGAAGGCTATAGTGATGGGATTTATCCTTTAGATGCGAACCAAACTAGAACGAAGTCATAGGACTCATAATCACCTCTTTCTTTGACAATTTGAGAGAACCAATGAAATAATAAGTAGTTCTCCCTAAATCAAGACTTGGTGTGAGATGTACGCATCGTTTTTAACGCGATAGTCATGGGATTACCCCTTTTGATAGTAATCAAATAAGAACGAAGTAATAGGACTCTTAATCACCTCTTTCTTTCATAATTTTGGAAAACTAATCAAATAATAAGAAGGTTTCCATAAATGAAGACTTGTGTGAGATCTACGCATCGTTTTGGACGCGATAGTGATGTGATTGCTCCTTTTCATGCTAATTTCAACTAGAACGAAGTAATAGAATTCATAATCACCTATATTTTGATAATTTGAGAGAACTAATGAAACATTAAGAAGGTCTCCCTAAATGAAGACTTGTGTGAGATGTACGGATTGTTTTGAAGGCACTAGTGATAGGATTGCTCCTTTTGATGCTAATCAAACTAGAACGAATTCATAGGACTTATAATCACCTCTTTCTTTGACAATTTGAGAGATCCAATGAAACAGTAAGAAGGTCTCCCTAAATCAAGACTTGTGTGAGATGTACGCATCGTTTTTAACGCGATAGTCATAGGATTGCTCCTTTTGATGCTAATCAAATTAGAACGAAGTAATAAGACTCCTAATCACCTCTTTCTTTCACAATTTTAGAGAACCAAAGAAACAATAAGAAGGTCTCCTTAAATGAAGACTTGTGTGAGATGTACGCATCGTTTTAACGCGATAGTCATGGGATTGCTCCTTTTGATGCTAATCAAACTAGAACGAAGTTATAGGACTTCTAATCACCTCTTTCCTTGACAATTTTAAAGCACCAATGAAACAATAAGAAGGTCTCCCTAAATGAAGACTTGTGCGAGATGTACGCATGGTTTTGAACGAGATAGTCATGGGTTTCTCGTTTTGACGCTAATCAAGCTAGAACGAAGTAATACAACTTCTAATCACCTCTTTCTTTGTAAATTTGAAACAACTAATTCAACAATATGAAGGTCTCCCTAAATGAAGACTTGTGTGAGATCTACGAATCGTTTGGACGCGATAGTGATGGGTTTGCTCCTTTTGATGCTAATTTCAACTAGAACAAAGTAATAGGACTCATAATCATCTATATTTTGACAATTCAGAGAACTAATGAAACAATACGAAGGTATCCTTAAATGAAGACTTGTGTGAGATGTACGAATCGTTTTGAATGCTATAGTGATGGGATTTATCCTTTTGATGCTAATCAATCTAGAACGAAGTCATAGGACTCATAATCACCTCTTTCTTTGACAATTTGAGAGGACCAATGAAATAATAAGAAGTTCTCCCTAAATCAAGACTTGGTGTGAGATGTACGCATCGTTTTTAACGCGATAGTCATGGGATTACTCCTTTTGATGGTAATCAAATTAGAACGAAGTAATAGGACTCTTAATCACCTCTTTCTTTCATAATTTTAGGAAACTAATGAAACAATAAGAAGGTCTCCATAAATGAAGACTTGTGTGAGATCTACGCATCGTTTTGGACGCGATAGTGATGTGATTGCTCCTTTTCATGCTAATTTCAACTAGAACGAAGTAATAGAATTCATAATCACCTATATTTTGATAATTTGAGAGAACTAATGAAACATTAAGAAGGTCTCCCTAAATGAAGACTTGTGTGAGATGTACGGATTGTTTTGAAGGCACTAGTGATAGGAATTGCTCCTTTCTGATGCTAATCAAACTAGAACGAATTCATAGGACTTATAATCACCTCTTTCTTTGACAATTTGAGAGATCCAATGAAACAGTAAGAAGGTCTCCCTAAATCAAGACTTGTGTGAGATGTACGCATCGTTTTTAACGCGATAGTCATAGGATTGCTCCTTTTGATGCTAATCAAATTAGAACGAAGTAATAAGACTCCTAGTCACCTCTTTCTTTCACAATTTTAGAGAACCAAAGAAACAATAAGAAGGTCTCCTTAAATGAAGACTTGTGTGAGATCTACGAATCGTTTTGGACGCGATAGTGATGGGTTTGCTCCTTTTGATGCTAATTTCAACTAGAACGAAGTAATAGGACTCATAATCATATACATTTTGGAAATTCAGAGAACTAATGAAACAATACGAAGGTATCCTTAAATGAAGACTTGTGTGAGATGTACGAATCGTTTTGAAGGTTATAGTGATGGGATTTATCCTTTAGATTCGAACCAAACTAGAACGAAGTCATAGGACTCATAATCACCTCTTTCTTTGACAATTTGAGAGAACCAATGAAATAATAAGAAGTTCCCCCTAAATCAAGACTTGGTGTGAGATGTACGCATCGTTTTTAACGCGATAGTCATGGGATTACTCCTTTTGATGGTAATCAAATTAGTACGAAGTAATAGGACTCTTAATCACCTATTTCTTTCATAATTTTAGGAAACTAATGAAACAATAAGAAGGTCTCCATAAATGAAGACTTGTGTGAGATCTACGCATCGTTTTGGACGCGATAGTGATGCGATTGTCATGCTAATTTCAATTAGAACGAAGTAAAAGAATTATAATCTCCTATATTTTGATAATTTGAGAGAACTAATGAAACATTAAGAAGGTCTCCCTAAATGAAGACTTGTGTGAGATGTACGGATTGTTTTGAACGCACTAGTGATAGAATTGCTCCTTTTGATGCTAATCAAACTAGAACGAATTCATAGGACTTATAATCACCTCTTTCTTTGACAATTTGAGAGATCCAATGAAACAGTAAGAAGGTCTCCCTAAATCAAGACTTGTGTGAGATGTACGCATCGTTTTTAACGCGATAGTCATAGGATTGCTTCTTTTGATGCTAATCAAATTAGAACGAAGTAATAAGACTCCTAATCACCTATTTCTTTCACAATTTTAGAGAACCAAAGAAACAATAAGAAGGTCTCCTTAAATGAAGACTTGTGTGAGATGTACGCATCGTTTTTAACGCAATAGTCATGGGATTGCTCCTTTGATGCTAATTAAACTAGAACGAAGTTATAGGACTTCTAATCACCTCTTTCCTTGACAATTTTAAAGCACCAATGAAACAATAAGAAGGTCTCCCTAAATGAAGACTTGTGCGAGATGTACGCATGGTTTTGAACGAGATAGTCATGGGTTTCTCGTTTTGACGCTAATCAAGCTAGAACGAAGTAATACAACTTCTAATCACCTCTTTCTTTGTAAATTTGAAACAACCAATTCAACAATATGAAGGTCTCCCTAAATGAAGACTTGTGTGAGATCTACGAATCGTTTTGGACGCGATAGTGATGGGTTTGCTCCTTTTGATGCTAATTTCAACTAGAACGAAGTAATAGGACTCATAATCATCTATATTTTGACAATTCAGAGAACTAATGAAACAATACGAAGGTATCCTTAAATGAAGACTTGTGTGAGATGTACGAATCGTTTTGAAGGCTATAGTGATGGGATTTATCCTTTTGATGCGAACCAAACTAGAACGAAGTCATAGGACTCATAATCACCTCTTTCTTTGACAATTTGAGAGAACCAATGAAATAATAAGTAGTTCTCCCTAAATCAAGACTTGGTGTGAGATGTACGCATCGTTTTTAACGCGATAGTCATGGGATTACCCCTTTTGATGGTAATCAAATTAGAACGAAGTAATAGGACTCTTAATCACCTCTTTCTTTCATAATTTTAGGGAAACTAATGAAATAATAAGAAGGTCTCCATAAATGAAGACTTGTGTGAGATCTACGCATCGTTTTGGACGCGATAGTGATGTGATTGCTCCTTTTCATGCTAATTTCAACTAGAACGAAGTAATAGAATTCATAATCACCTATATTTTGATAATTTGAGAGAACTAATGAAACATTAAGAAGGTCTCCCTAAATGAAGACTTGTGTGAGATGTACGGATTGTTTTGAAGGCACTAGTGATAGGATTGCTCCTTTTGATGCTAATCAAACTAGAACGAATTCATAGGACTTATAATCACCTCTTTCTTTGACAATTTGAGAGATCCAATGAAACAGTAAGAAGGTCTCCCTAAATCAAGACTTGTGTGAGATGTACGCATCGTTTTTAACGCGATAGTCATAGGATTGCTCCTTTTGATGCTAATCAAATTAGAACGAAGTAATAAGACTCCTAATCACCTCTTTCTTTCACAATTTTAGAGAACCAAAGAAACAATAAGAAGGTCTCCTTAAATGAAGACTTGTGTGAGATGTACGCATCGTTTTTAACGCGATAGTCATGGGATTGCTCCTTTTGATGCTAATCAAACTAGAACGAAGTTATAGGACTTCTAATCACCTCTTTCCTTGACAATTTTAAAGCACCAATGAAACAATAAGAAGGTCTCCCTAAATGAAGACTTGTGCGAGATGTACGCATGGTTTTGAACGAGATAGTCATGGGTTTCTCGTTTTGACGCTAATCAAGCTAGAACGAAGTAATACAACTTCTAATCACCTCTTTCTTTGTAAATTTGAAACAACCAATTCAACAATATGAAGGTCTCCCTAAATGAAGACTTGTGTGAGATCTACGAATCGTTTTGGACGCGATAGTGATGGGTTTGCTCCTTTTGATGCTAATTTCAACTAGAACGAAGTAATAGGACTCATAATCATCTATATTTTGACAATTCAGAGAACTAATGAAACAATACGAAGGTATCCTTAAATGAAGACTTGTGTGAGATGTACGAATCGTTTTGAAGGCTATAGTGATGGGATTTATCCTTTTGATGCGAACCAAACTAGAACGAAGTCATAGGACTCATAATCACCTCTTTCTTTGACAATTTGAGAGAACCAATGAAATAATAAGTAGTTCTCCCTAAATCAAGACTTGGTGTGAGATGTACGCATCGTTTTTAACGCGATAGTCATGGGATTACCCCTTTTGATAGGTAATCAAATTAGAACGAAGTAATAGGACTCTTAATCACCTCTTTCTTTCATAATTTTAGGAAACTAATGAAATAATAAGAAGGTCTCCATAAATGAAGACTTGTGTGAGATCTACGCATCGTTTTGGACGCGATAGTGATGTGATTGCTCCTTTTCATGCTAATTTCAACTAGAACGAAGTAATAGAATTCATAATCACCTATATTTTGATAATTTGAGAGAACTAATGAAACATTAAGAAGGTCTCCCTAAATGAAGACTTGTGTGAGATGTACGGATTGTTTTGAAGGCACTAGTGATAGGATTGCTCCTTTTGATGCTAATCAAACTAGAACGAATTCATAGGACTTATAATCACCTCTTTCTTTGACAATTTGAGAGATCCAATGAAACAGTAAGAAGGTCTCCCTAAATCAAGACTTGTGTGAGATGTACGCATCGTTTTTAACGCGATAGTCATAGGATTGCTCCTTTTGATGCTAATCAAATTAGAACGAAGTAATAAGACTCCTAATCACCTCTTTCTTTCACAATTTTAGAGAACCAAAGAAACAATAAGAAGGTCTCCTTAAATGAAGACTTGTGTGAGATGTACGCATCGTTTTTAACGCGATAGTCATGGGATTGCTCCTTTTGATGCTAATCAAACTAGAACGAAGTTATAGGACTTCTAATCACCTCTTTCCTTGACAATTTTAAAGCACCAATGAAACAATAAGAAGGTCTCCCTAAATGAAGACTTGTGCGAGATGTACGCATGGTTTTGAACGAGATAGTCATGGGTTTCTCGTTTTGACGCTAATCAAGCTAGAACGAAGTAATACAACTTCTAATCACCTCTTTCTTTGTAAATTTGAAACAACCAATTCAACAATATGAAGGTCTCCCTAAATGAAGACTTGTGTGAGATCTACGAATCGTTTTGGACGCGATAGTGATGGGTTTGCTCCTTTTGATGCTAATTTCAACTAGAACGAAGTAATAGGACTCATAATCATCTATATTTTGACAATTCAGAGAACTAATGAAACAATACGAAGGTATCCTTAAATGAAGACTTGTGTGAGATGTACGAATCGTTTTGAATGCTATAGTGATGGGATTTATCCTTTTGATGCCAATCAAACTAGAACGAAGTCATAGGACTCATAATCACCTCTTTCTTTGACAATTTAAAAGAACCAATGAAATAATAAGAAGTTCTCCCTAAATCAAGACTTGGTGTGAGATGTACGCATCGTTTTTAACGCGATAGTCATGGGATTACTCCTTTTGATGGTAATCAAATTAGTACGAAGTAATAGGACTCTTAATCACCTCTTTCTTTCATAATTTTAGGAAACTAATGAAACAATAAAAAGGTCTCCATAAATGAAGACTTGTGTGAGATCTACGCATCGTTTGGACGCGATAGTGATGTGATTGTCATGCTAATTTCAATTAGAACGAAGTAAAAGAATTCATAATCTCCTATATTTTGATAATTTGAGAGAACTAATGAAACATTAAGAAGGTCTCCCTAAATGAAGACTTGTGTGAGATGTACGGATTGTTTTGAAAGCACTAGTGATAGAATTGCTCTTTTTGATGCTAATCAAACTAGAACGAATTCATAGGACTTATAATCACCTCTTTCTTTGACAATTTGAGAGATCCAATGAAACAGTAAGAAGGTCTCCCTAAATCAAGACTTGTGTGAGATGTACGCATCGTTTTTAACGCGATAGTCATAGGATTGCTCCTTTTGATGCTAATCAAATTAGAACGAAGTAATAAGACTCCTAGTCACCTCTTTCTTTCACAATTTTAGAGAACCAAAGAAACAATAAGAAGGTCTCCTTAAATGAAGACTTGTGTGAGATCTACGAATCGTTTTGGACGCGATAGTGATGGGTTTCCTCCTTTTGATGCTAATTTCAACTAGAACGAAGTAATAGGACTCATAATCATATACATTTTGGCAATTCAGAGAACTAATGAAACAATACGAAGGTATCCTTAAATGAAGACTTGTGTGAGATGTACGAATCGTTTTGAAGGCTATAGTGATGGGATTTATCCTTTAGATGCGAACCAAACTAGAACGAAGTCATAGGACTCATAATCACCTCTTTCTTTGACAATTTGAGAGAACCAATGAAATAATAAGTAGTTCTCCCTAAATCAAGACTTGGTGTGAGATGTACGCATCGTTTTTAACGCGATAGTCATGGGATTACCCCTTTTGATGGTAATCAAATTAGTAACGAAGTAATAGGACTCTTAATCACCTCTTTCTTTCATAATTTTAGGAAACTAATGAAACAATAAGAAGGTCTCCATAAATGAAGACTTGTGTGAGATCTACGCATCGTTTTGGACGCGATAGTGATGTGATTGCTCCTTTTCATGCTAATTTCAACTAGAACGAAGTAATAGAATTCATAATCACCTATATTTTGATAATTTGAGAGAACTAATGAAACATTAAGAAGGTCTCCCTAAATGAAGACTTGTGTGAGATGTACGGATTGTTTTGAAGGCACTAGTGATAGGATTGCTCCTTTTGATGCTAATCAAACTAGAACGAATTCATAGGACTTATAATCACCTCTTTCTTTGACAATTTGAGAGACAGTAAGAAGGTCTCCCTAAATCAAGACTTGTGTGAGATGTACGCATCGTTTTTAACGCGATAGTCATAGGATTGCTCCTTTTGATGCTAATCAAATTAGAACGAAGTAATAAGACTCCTAATCACCTCTTTCTTTCACAATTTTAGAGAACCAAAGAAACAATAAGAAGGTCTCCTTAAATGAAGACTTGTGTGAGATGTACGCATCGTTTTTAACGCGATAGTCATGGGATTGCTCCTTTTGATGCTAATCAAACTAGAACGAAGTTATAGGACTTCTAATCACCTCTTTCCTTGACAATTTTAAAGCACCAATGAAACAATAAGAAGGTCTCCCTAAATGAAGACTTGTGCGAGATGTACGCATGGTTTTGAACGAGATAGTCATGGGTTTCTCGTTTTGACGCTAATCAAGCTAGAACGAAGTAATACAACTTCTAATCACCTCTTTCTTTGTAAATTTGAAACAACCAATTCAACAATATGAAGGTCTCCCTAAATGAAGACTTGTGTGAGATCTACGAATCGTTTTGGACGCGATAGTGATGGGTTTGCTCCTTTTGATGCTAATTTCAACTAGAACGAAGTAATAGGACTCATAATCATATATATTTTGACAATTCAGAGAACTAATGAAACAATACGAAGGTATCCTTAAATGAAGACTTGTGTGAGATGTACGAATCGTTTTGAAGGCTATAGTGATGGGATTTATCCTTTAGATGCGAACCAAACTAGAACGAAGTCATAGGACTCATAATCACCTCTTTCTTTGACAATTTGAGAGAACCAATGAAATAATAAGTAGTTCTCCCTAAATCAAGACTTGGTGTGAGATGTACGCATCGTTTTTAACGCGATAGTCATGGGATTACCCCTTTTGATGGTAATCAAATTAGAACGAAGTAATAGGACTCTTAATCACCTCTTTCTTTCATAATTTTAGGAAACTAATGAAATAATAAGAAGGTCTCCATAAATGAAGACTTGTGTGAGATCTACGCATCGTTTTGGACGCGATAGTGATGTGATTGCTCCTTTTCATGCTAATTTCAACTAGAACGAAGTAATAGAATTCATAATCACCTATATTTTGATAATTTGAGAGAACTAATGAAACATTAAGAAGGTCTCCCTAAATGAAGACTTGTGTGAGATGTACGGATTGTTTTGAAGGCACTAGTGATAGGATTGCTCCTTTTGATGCTAATCAAACTAGAACGAATTCATAGGACTTATAATCACCTCTTTCTTTGACAATTTGAGAGATCCAATGAAACAGTAAGAAGGTCTCCCTAAATCAAGACTTGTGTGAGATGTACGCATCGTTTTTAACGCGATAGTCATAGGATTGCTCCTTTTGATGCTAATCAAATTAGAACGAAGTAATAAGACTCCTAATCACCTCTTTCTTTCACAATTTTAGAGAACCAAAGAAACAATAAGAAGGTCTCCTTAAATGAAGACTTGTGTGAGATGTACGCATCGTTTTTAACGCGATAGTCATGGGATTGCTCCTTTTGATGCTAATCAAACTAGAACGAAGTTATAGGACTTCTAATCACCTCTTTCCTTGACAATTTTAAAGCACCAATGAAACAATAAGAAGGTCTCCCTAAATGAAGACTTGTGCGAGATGTACGCATGGTTTTGAACGAGATAGTCATGGGTTTCTCGTTTTGACGCTAATCAAGCTAGAACGAAGTAATACAACTTCTAATCACCTCTTTCTTTGTAAATTTGAAACAACCAATTCAACAATATGAAGGTCTCCCTAAATGAAGACTTGTGTGAGATCTACGAATCGTTTTGGACGCGATAGTGATGGGTTTGCTCCTTTTGATGCTAATTTCAACTAGAACGAAGTAATAGGACTCATAATCATCTATATTTTGACAATTCAGAGAACTAATGAAACAATACGAAGGTATCCTTAAATGAAGACTTGTGTGAGATGTACGAATCGTTTTGAATGCTATAGTGATGGGATTTATCCTTTTGATGCGAATCAAACTAGAACGAAGTCATAGGACTCATAATCACCTCTTTCTTTGACAATTTGAGAGAACCAATGAAATAATAAGTAGTTCTCCCTAAATCAAGACTTGGTGTGAGATGTACGCATCGTTTTTAACGCGATAGTCATGGGATTACTCCTTTTGATGGTAATCAAATTAGAACGAAGTAATAGGACTCTTAATCACCTCTTTCTTTCATAATTTTAGGAAACTAATGAAACAATAAGAAGGTCTCCATAAATGAAGACTTGTGTGAGATCTACGCATCGTTTTGGACGCGATAGTGATGTGATTGCTCCTTTTCATGCTAATTTCAACTAGAACGAAGTAATAGAATTCATAATCACCTATATTTTGATAATTTGAGAGAACTAATGAAACATTAAGAAGGTCTCCCTAAATGAAGACTTGTGTGAGATGTACGGATTGTTTTGAAGGCACTAGTGATAGGATTGCTCCTTTTGATGCTAATCAAACTAGAACGAATTCATAGGACTTATAATCACCTCTTTCTTTGACAATTTGAGAGATCCAATGAAACAGTAAGAAGGTCTCCCTAAATCAAGACTTGTGTGAGATGTACGCATCGTTTTTAACGCGATAGTCATAGGATTGCTCCTTTTGATGCTAATCAAATTAGAACGAAGTAATAAGACTCCTAATCACCTCTTTCTTTCACAATTTTAGAGAACCAAAGAAACAATAAGAAGGTCTCCTTAAATGAAGACTTGTGTGAGATGTACGCATCGTTTTTAACGCGATAGTCATGGGATTGCTCCTTTTGATGCTAATCAAACTAGAACGAAGTTATAGGACTTCTAATCACCTCTTTCCTTGACAATTTTAAAGCACCAATGAAACAATAAGAAGGTCTCCCTAAATGAAGACTTGTGCGAGATGTACGCATGGTTTTGAACGAGATAGTCATGGGTTTCTCGTTTTGACGCTAATCAAGCTAGAACGAAGTAATACAACTTCTAATCACCTCTTTCTTTGTAAATTTGAAACAACCAATTCAACAATATGAAGGTCTCCCTAAATGAAGACTTGTGTGAGATCTACGAATCGTTTTGGACGCGATAGTGATGGGTTTGCTCCTTTTGATGCTAATTTCAACTAGAACGAAGTAATAGGACTCATAATCATCTATATTTTGACAATTCAGAGAACTAATGAAACAATACGAAGGTATCCTTAAATGAAGACTTGTGTGAGATGTACGAATCGTTTTGAAGGCTATAGTGATGGGATTTATCCTTTTGATGCGAACCAAACTAGAACGAAGTCATAGGACTCATAATCACCTCTTTCTTTGACAATTTGAGAGAACCAATGAAATAATAAGTAGTTCTCCCTAAATCAAGACTTGGTGTGAGATGTACGCATCGTTTTTAACGCGATAGTCATGGGATTACCCCTTTTGATGGTAATCAAATTAGAACGAAGTAATAGGACTCTTAATCACCTCTTTCTTTCATAATTTTAGGAAACTAATGAAATAATAAGAAGGTCTCCATAAATGAAGACTTGTGTGAGATCTACGCATCGTTTTGGACGCGATAGTGATGTGATTGCTCCTTTTCATGCTAATTTCAACTAGAACGAAGTAATAGAATTCATAATCACCTATATTTTGATAATTTGAGAGAACTAATGAAACATTAAGAAGGTCTCCCTAAATGAAGACTTGTGTGAGATGTACGGATTGTTTTGAAGGCACTAGTGATAGGATTGCTCCTTTTGATGCTAATCAAACTAGAACGAATTCATAGGACTTATAATCACCTCTTTCTTTGACAATTTGAGAGATCCAATGAAACAGTAAGAAGGTCTCCCTAAATCAGGACTTGTGTGAGATGTACGCATCGTTTTTAACACGATAGTCATAGGATTGCTCCTTTTGATGCTAATCAAATTAGAACGAAGTAATAAGACTCCTAATCACCTCTTTCTTTCACAATTTTAGAGAACCAAATAAACAATAAGGAGGTCTCCTTAAATGAAGACTTGTGTGAGATGTACGCATCGTGTTTAACGCGATAGTCATGGGAGTGCTCCTTTTGATGCTAATCAAACTAGAACGAAGTTATAGGACTTCTAATCACCTCTTTCCTTGACAATTTTAAAGCACCAATGAAACAATAAGAAGGTCTCCCTAAATGAAGACTTGTGCGAGATGTACGCATGGTTTTGAACGAGATAGTCATGGGTTTCTCGTTTTGACGCTAATCAAGCTAGAACGAAGTAATACAACTTCTAATCACCTCTTTCTTTGTAAATTTGAAACAACCAATTCAACAATATGAAGGTCTCCCTAAATGAAGACTTGTGTGAGATCTACGAATCGTTTTGGACGCGATAGTGATGGGTTTGCTCCTTTTGATGCTAATTTCAACTAGAACGAAGTAATAGGACTCATAATCATCTATATTTTGACAATTCAGAGAACTAATGAAACAATACGAAGGTATCCTTAAATGAAGACTTGTGTGAGATGTACGAATCGTTTTGAATGCTATAGTGATGGGATTTATCCTTTTGATGCTAATCAATCTAGAACGAAGTCATAGGACTCATAATCACCTCTTTCTTTGACAATTTGAGAGAACCAATGAAATAATAAGTAGTTCTCCCTAAATTAAGACTTGGTGTGAGATGTACGCATCGTTTTTAACGCGATAGTCATGGTATTACTCCTTTTGATGGTAATCAAATTAGAACGAAGTAATAGGACTCTTAATCACCTCTTTCTTTCATAATTTTAGGAAACTAATGAAACAATAAGAAGGTCTCCATAAATGAAGACTTGTGTGAGATCTACGCATCGTTTTGGACGCGATAGTGATGTGATTGCTCCTTTTCATGCTAATTTCAACTAGAACGAAGTAATAGAATTCATAATCACCTATATTTTGATAATTTGAGAGAACTAATGAAACATTAAGAAGGTCTCCCTAAATGAAGACTTGTGTGAGATGTACGGATTGTTTTGAAGGCACTAGTGAATAGGAATTGCTCCTTTTGATGCTAATCAAACTAGAACGAATTCATAGGACTTATAATCACCTCTTTCTTTGACAATTTGAGAGATCCAATGAAACAGTAAGAAGGTCTCCCTAAATCAAGACTTGTGTGAGATGTACGCATCGTTTTTAACGCGATAGTCATAGGATTCCTCCTTTTGATGCTAATCAAATTAGAACGAAGTAATAAGACTCCTAATAACCTCTTTCTTTCACAAATTTAGAGAACCAATAAAACAATAAGAAGGTCTTATTAAATGAAGACTTGTGTGAGATGTATGCATCGTTTTTAACGCGATAGTCATGGGATTGCTCTTTTTGATGCTAATCAAAGTAGAACGAATTCATAGGACTTATAATCACCTCTTTCTTTGACAATTAGAGAGATCCAATGAAACAGTAAGAAGGTATCCCTAAATCAATACTTGTGTGAGATGTACGCATCGTTTTTAACGCGATAGTCATAGGATTGCTCCTTTTGATGCTAAGCAAATTAGAACGAAGTAATAAGACTCCTAATCACCTCTTTCTTTCACAATTTGAAACCAAAAAACAATAAGAAGGTCTCCTAAATGAAGACTTGTGTGAGATCTACGATCGTTTTGGAAGCGATAGTGATGGGTTTCCTTTTGATGCTAACAACTAGAACGAAGTTAGGACTCATAATCATCTTTTTTGACAATTCAGAGAACTAATGAAACAATACGAAGTATCCTAAATGACTTGTGTGAGATGTACGAATCGTTTTGAATGCATAGTGATGGGATTTCCTTTTGATGGAATCAAACTAAACGAAGTAATAGGACTCTAATCACCTCTTTCTTTGATAATTTAGAAACCAATGAAACAATAAGTCTCCCTAAATGAAGACTTGTGGAGATTACGCATCGTTTTAACGCGATAGTCATGGATTCTCCTTTTGATGGTAATCAATAGAACGAAGTAATAGACTTATCATCTCCTTTTTTATAATTTTAGGAACTAATGAAACATAAGAAGTCTCCTAAATGAAGACTTGTGTTAGATGTACGGATTGTTTTGAACGCACTAGTAATAGAATTGCTCCTTTTGATGCTAATCAAACTAGAACGAATTCATAGGACATATAATCACCTCTTTCTTTGGCAATTTGAGAGATCCAATGAAACAGTAAGAAGGTCTCCCTAAATTAAGACTTGTGTGAAATGTACGCATCGTTTTTTACGCGATAGTCATAGGATTGCTCCTTTTGATGCTAATCAAATTAAAACGAACTAATAAGACTCCTAATCACCTCTTTCTTTCACAATTTTAGAGAACCAAATAAACAATAAGGAGGTCTCCTTAAATGAAGACTTGTGTGAGATGTACGCATCGTTTTTAACGCGATAGTCATGGGATTGCTCTATTTGATGCTAATCAAACTAAATCGAAGTTATAGGACTTCTAATCACCTCTTTCCTTGACTATTTTAAAGCACCAATGAAACAATAAGAAGGTTTCCCTAAATGAAGATTTGTGCGAGATGTACGCATGGTTTTGAACGAGATTGTCATGGGTTTCTCGTTTTGACGCTAATCAAGCTAGAACGAAGTAATACAACTTCTAATCACCTCTTTCTTTGTAAATTTGAAACAACCAATTCAACAATATGAAGGTCTCCCTAAATGAAGACTTGTGTGAGATCTACGAATCGTTTTGGACGCGATAGTGATGGGTTTGCCCCTTTTGATGCTAATTTCAACTAGAACGAAGTAATAGGACTTATAATCATCTATATTTTGACAATTCAGAGAACTAATGAAACAATACGAAGGTATCCTTAAATGAAGACTTGTGTGAGATATACGAATCGTTTTGAAGGCTATAGTGATGGGATTTATCCTTTTGATGCTAATCAAACTAGAACGAAGTCAGAGGACTCATAATCACCTCTTTCTTTGACAATTTAAGAGAACCAATAAAATAATAAGAAGTTCTCCCTAAATCAAGACTTGGTGTGAGATGTACGCATCGTTTTTAACGCGATAGTCATGGGATTACTCCTTTTGATGGTAATGAAATTAGAACGAAGTAATAGGACTCTTAATCACCACTTTCTTTCATAATTTTAGGAGACTGATGAAACAATAAGAAGGTCTCCATAAATGTAGACTTGTGTGAGATCTACGCATCTTTTTGGACGCGATAGTGATGTGATTGCTCCTTTTCATGCTAATTCCAACTAGAACGAAGTAAAAGAATTCATAATCATCTATATTTTGATAATTTGAGAAAACTAATGAAACATTAAGAAGGTATCCCTAAATGAAGACTTGTGTGAGATGTACGGATTGTTTTGAAGGCACTAGTGAAAGGATTGCTCCTTTTGATGCTAATGAAACTAGAACGAATTCATAGGACATATAATCACCTCTTTCTTTGACAATTTGAGAGACAGTAAAAAGGTCTCCCTAAATCAAGACTTGTGTTAGATGTACGCATCGTTTTTAACGCGATAGTCATAGGATTGCTTCTTTTGATGCTAATCAAATTAGAACGAAGTAATAGAATTCATAATCACCTATATTTTGATAATTTGAGAGAACTAATGAAACATTAAGAAGGTCTCCCTAAATGAAGACTTGTGTGAGATGTACGAATTGTTTTGAAGGCACTAGTGATAGGATTGCTCCTTTTGATGCTAATCAAACTAGACCGAATTCATAGGACTTATAATCACATCTTTCTTTGATAATTTGAGAGATCCAATGAAACAGTAAGAAGGTCTCCCTAAATCAAGACTTGTGTGAGATGTACGCATCGTTTTTAACGCGATAGTCATAGGATTGCTCCTTTTGATGCTAATCAAATTAGAACGAAGTAATAAGACTCCTAATCACCTCTTTCTTTCACAATTTTAGAGAACCAAAGAAACAATAAGAAGGTCTCCTTAAATGAAGACTTGTGTGAGATGTACGCATCGTTTTTAACGCGATAGTCATGGGATTGCTCCTTTTGATGCTAATCAAACTAGAACGAAGTTATAGGACTTCTAATCACCTCTTTCCTTGACAATTTTAAAGCACCAATTAAACAATAAGAAGGTCTCCCTAAATGAAGACTTGTGCGAGATGTACGCATGGTTTTGAACGAGATAGTCATGGGTTTCTCGTTTTGACACTAATCAAGCTAGAACAAAGTAATACAACTTCTAATCACCTCTTTCTTTGTAAATTTGAAACAACCAATTCAACAATATGAAGGTCTCCCTAAATGAAGACTTGTGTGAGATCTACGAATCGTTTTGGACGCGATAGTGATGGGTTTGCTCCTTTTGATGCTAATTTCAACTAGAACGAAGTAATAGGACTCATAATCATATATATTTTGACAATTCAGAGAACTAATGTAACAATACGAAGGTATCCTTAAATTAAGACTTGTGTGAGATGTACGAATCGTTTTGAAGGCTATAGTGATGGGATTTATCCTTTAGATGCGAACCAAACTAGAACGAAGTCATAGGACTCATAATCACCTCTTTCTTTGACAATTTGAGAGAACCAATGAAATAATAAGTAGTTCTCCCTAAATCTAGACTTGGTGTGAGATGTACGCATCGTTTTTAACGCGATAGTCATGGAATTACCCCTTTTGATGGTAATCAAATTAGAACGAAGTAATAGGACTCTTAATCACCTCTTTCTTTCATAATTTTGGGAAACTAATGAAATAATAAGAAGGTTTCCATAAATGAAGACTTGTGTGAGATCTACGCATCGTTTTGGACGCGATAGTGATGTGATTGCTCCTTTTCATGCTAATTTCAACTAGAACGAAGTAATAGAATTCATAATCACCTATATTTTGATAATTTGAGAGAACTAATGAAACATTAAGAAGGTCTCCCTAAATGAATACTTGTGTGAGATGTACGGATTGTTTTGAAGGCACTAGATAGGATTGCTCCTTTTGATGCTAATCAAACTAGAACGAATTCATAGGACTTATAATCACCTCTTTCATTGACAATTTGAGAGATCCAATGAAACAGTAAGAAGGTCTCCCTAAATCAAGACTTGTGTGAGATGTACGCATCATTTTTAACGCGATAGTCATAGGATTGCTCCTTTTGATGCTAATCAAATTAGAACGAAGTAATAAGACTCCTAATCACCTCTTTCTTTCACAATTTTAGAGAACCAAAGAAACAATAAGAAGGTACCCTTAAGTGAAGACTTGTGTGAGATGTACGCATCGTTTATAACGCGATAGTCATGAGATTACTCCTTTTGATGCTAATCAAACTAGAACGAAGTTATAGGACTTCTAATCACCTCTTTCCTTGACAATTTTAAAGCACCAATGAAACAATAAGAAGGTCTCCCTAAATGAAGACTTGTACGAGATGTACGCATGGTTTTGAACGAGACAGTCATGGGTTTCTCGTTTTGACGCTAATCAAGCTAGAACGAAGTAATACAACTTCTAATCACCTCTTTCTTTGTAAATTTGAAACAACCAATTCAACAATATGAAGGTCTCCCTAAATGAAGACTTGTGTGAGATCTACGAATCGTTTTGGACGCGATAGTGATGGGTTTGCTCCTTTTGATGCTAATTTCAACTAGAACAAAGTAATAGGACTCATAATCATCTATATTTTGACAATTCAGAGAACTAATGAAACAATACGAAGGTATCCTTAAATGAAGACTTGTGTGAGATATACGAATTGTTTTGAAGGCTATAGTGATGGGAATTATCCTTTTGATTCTAATCAAACTAGAACGAAGTCATAGGACTCATAATCACCTTTTTCTTTAACAATTTAAGAGAACCAATGAAATAATAAGAAGTTCTCCCTAAATCAAGACTTGGTGTGAGATGTACGCATCGTTTTTAACGCGATAGTCATGGGATTACTCCTTTTGATGGTAATCAAATTAGAACGAAGTAATAGGACTCTTAATCACCACTTTCTTTCATAATTTTAGGAAACTGATGAAACAATAAAGTCTCCATAAATGTAGACTTGTGTGACATCTACGCATCGTTTTGGACGCGATAGTGATGTGATTGCTCCTTTTCATGCTAATTCAACTAGAACGAAGTAAAAGAATTCATAATCACCTATAATTTGAGAGAACTAATGAAACATTAAGAAGGTCTCCCTAAATGAAGACTTGTGTGAGATGTACGGATTGTTTTGAAGGCACTAGTGAAAGGATTGCTCCTTTTGATGCTAATGAAACTAGAACGAATTCATAGGACATATAATCACCTCTTTCTTTGACAATTTGAGAGACAGTAAGAAGGTCTCTCTAAATCAAGACTTGTGTTAGATGTACGCATCGTTTTTAACGCGATAGTCATAGGATTGCTTCTTTTGATGCTAATCAAATTAGAACGAAGTAATAGAATTCATAATCACCTATATTTTGATAATTTGAGAGAACTAATGAAACATTAAGAAGGTCTCCCTAAATGAAGACTAGTGTGAGATGTACGGATTGTTTTGAACGCACTAGTGATAGGATTGCTCCTTTTGATGCTAATCAAACTAGAACGAATTCATAGGACTTATAATCACCTCTTTCTTTGACAATTTGAGAGATCCAATGAAACAGTAAGAAGGTCTCCCTAAATCAAGACTTGTGTGAGATGTACGCATCGTTTTTAACGCGATAGTCATAGGATTGCTCCTTTTGATGCTAATCAAATTAGAACGAAGTAATAAGACTCCTAATCACCTCTTTCTTTCACAATTTTAGAGAACCAAAGAAACAATAAGAAGGTCTCCTTAAATGAAGACTTGTGTGAGATGTACGCATCGTTTTTAACGCGATAGTCATGGGATTGCTCCTTTTGATGCTAATTAAACTAGAACGAAGTTATAGGACTTCTAATCACCTCTTTCCTTGACAATTTTAAAGCACCAATTAAACAATAAGAAGGTCTCCCTAAATGAAGACTTGTGCGAGATGTACGCATGGTTTTGAACGAGATAGTCATGGGTTTCTCGTTTTGACACTAATCAAGCTAGAACAAAGTAATACAACTTCTAATCACCTCTTTCTTTGTAAATTTGAAACAACCAATTCAACAATATGAAGGTCTCCCTAAATGAAGACTTGTGTGAGATCTACGAATCGTTTTGGACGCGATAGTGATGGGTTTGCTCCTTTTGATGCTAATTTCAACTAGAACGAAGTAATAGGACTCATAATCATATATATTTTGGAAATTCAGAGAACTAATGTAACAATACGAAGGTATCCTTAAATGAAGACTTGTGTGAGATGTACGAATCGTTTTGAAGGCTATAGTGATGGGATTTATCCTTTAGATGCGAACCAAACTAGAACGAAGTCATAGGACTCATAATCACCTCTTTCTTTGACAATTTGAGAGAACCAATGAAATAATAAGTAGTTCTCCCTAAATCAAGACTTGGTGTGAGATGTACGCATCGTTTTTAACGCGATAGTCATGGAATTACCCCTTTTGGTGGTAATCAAATTAGAACGAAGTAATAGGACTCTTAATCACCTCTTTCTTTCATAATTTTGGGAAACTAATGAAATAATAAGAAGGTTTCCATAAATGAAGACTTGTGTGAGATCTACGCATCGTTTTGGACGCGATAGTGATGTGATTGCTCCTTTTCATGCTAATTTCAACTAGAACGAAGTAATAGAATTCATAATCACCTATATTTTGATAATTTGAGAGAACTAATGAAACATTAAGAAGGTCTCCCTAAATGAATACTTGTGTGAGATGTACGGATTGTTTTGAAGGCACTAGATAGGATTGCTCCTTTTGATGCTAATCAAACTAGAACGAATTCATAGGACTTATAATCACCTCTTTCATTGACAATTTGAGAGATCCAATGAAACAGTAAGAAGGTCTCCCTAAATCAAGACTTGTGTGAGATGTACGCATCGTTTTTAACGCGATAGTCATAGGATTGCTCCTTTTGATGCTAATCAAATTAGAACGAAGTAATAAGACTCCTAATCACCTCTTTCTTTCATAATTTTAGAGAACCAAAGAAACAATAAGAAGTTACCCTTAAGTGAAGACTTGTGTGAGATGTACGCATCGTTTATAACGCGATAGTCATGAGATTGCTCCTTTTGATGCTAATCAAACTAGAACGAAGTTATAGGACTTCTAATCACCTCTTTCCTTGACAATTTTAAAGCACCAATGAAACAATAAGAAGGTCTCCCTAAATGAAGACTTGTACGAGATGTACGCATGGTTTTGAACGAGATAGTCATGGGTTTCTCGTTTTGACGCTAATCAAGCTAGAACGAAGTAATACAACTTCTAATCACCTCTTTCTTTGTAAAT
The DNA here is from genome assembly GCA_020205555.1 of Panax stipuleanatus. NCBI lineage: Eukaryota > Viridiplantae > Streptophyta > Magnoliopsida > Apiales > Araliaceae > Panax > Panax stipuleanatus. The sequence continues at coordinate 73,428,889 of CM035123.1, read as the reverse complement.
TTGAAACAACCAATTCAACAATATGAAGGTCTCCCTAAATGAAGACTTGTGTGAGATCTACGAATCGTTTTGGATGCGATAGTGATGGGTTTGCTCATTTTGATGCTAATTTCAACTAGAACAAAGTAATAGGACTCATAATCATCTATATTTTGACAATTCAGAGAACTAATGAAACAATACGAAGGTATCCTTAAATGAAGACTTGTGTGAGATATACGAATTTTTTTGAAGGCTATAGTGATGGGAATTATCCTTTTGATTCTAATCAAACTAGAACGAAGTCATAGGACTCATAATCACCTCTTTCTTTAACAATTTAAGAGAACTAATGAAATAATAAGAAGTTCTCCCTAAATCAAGACTTGGTGTGAGATGTACGCATCGTTTTTAACGCGATAGTCATGGGATTACTCCTTTTGATGGTAATCAAATTAGAACGAAGTAATAGGACTCTTAATCACCACTTTCTTTCATAATTTTAGGAAACTGATGAAACAATAAGAAGGTCTCCATAAATGTAGACTTGTGTGAGATCTACGCATCGTTTTGGACGCGATAGTGATGTGATTTCTCCTTTTCATGCTAATTTCAACTAGAACGAAGTAAAAGAATTCATAATCACCTATATTTTGATAATTTGAGAGAACTAATGAAACATTAAGAAGGTCTCCCTAAATGAAGACTTGTGTGAGATGTACGGATTGTTTTGAAGGCACTAGTGAAAGGATTGCTCCTTTTGATGCTAATGAAACTAGAACGAATTCATAGGACATATAATCACCTCTTTCTTTGACAATTTGAGAGACTGTAAGAAGGTCTCTCTAAATCAAGACTTGTGTTAGATGTACGCATCGTTTTTAACGCGATAGTCATAGGATTGCTTCTTTTGATGCTAATCAAATTAGAACGAAGTAATAGAATTCATAATCACCTATATTTTGATAATTTGAGATAACTAATGAAACATTAAGGTCTCCCTAAATGAAGACTTGTGTGAGATGTACGGATTGTTTTGAAGGCACTAGTGATAGGATTGCTCCTTTTGATGCTAATCAAACTAGAACGAATTCATAGGACTTATAATCACCTCTTTCTTTGATAATTTGAGAGATCCAATGAAACAGTAAGAAGGTCTCCCTAAATCAAGACTTGTGTGAGATGTACGCATCGTTTTTAACGCGATAGTCATAGGATTGCTCCTTTTGATGCTAATCAAATTAGAACGAAGTAATAAGACTCCTAATCACCTCTTTCTTTCAAAATTTTAGAGAACCAAAGAAACAATAAGAAGGTCTCCTTAAATGAAGACTTGTGTGAGATGTACCAATCGTTTTTAACGCGATAGTCATGGGATTGCTCCTTTTGATGCTAATCAAACTAGAACGAAGTTATAGGACTTTTAATCACCTCTTTCCTTGACAATTTTAAAGCACCAATTAAACAATAAGAAGGTATCCCTAAATGAAGACTTGTGCGAGATGTACGCCTGGTTTTGAACGTGATAGTCATGGGTTTCTCGTTTTGACACTAATCAAGCTAGAACAAAGTAATACAACTTCTAATCACCTCTTTCTTTGTAAATTTGAAACAACCAATTCAACAATATGAAGGTCTCCCTAAATGAAGACTTGTGTGAGATCTACGAATCGTTTTGGACGCGATAGTGATGGGTTTGCTCCTTTTGATGCTAATTTCAACTAGAACGAAGTAATAGGACTCATAATCATATATATTTTGGAAATTCAGAGAACTAATGAAACAATACGAAGGTATCCTTAAATGAAGACTTGTGTGAGATGTACGAATCATTTTGAAGGCTATAGTGATGGGATTTATCCTTTAGATGCGAACCAAACTAAAACGAAGTCATAGGACTCATAATCACCTCTTTCTTTGACAATTTGAGAGAACCAATGAAATAATAAGTAGTTCTCCATAAATCAAGACTTGGTGTGAGATGTACGCATCGTTTATAACACGATAGTCATGAGATTGCTCTTTTTGATGCTAATCAAACTAGAACGAAGTTATAGGACTTCTAATCACCTCTTTCCTTGACAATTTTAAAGCACCAATGAAACAATAAGAAGGTCTCCCTAAATGAAGACTTGTACGAGATGTACGCATGGTTTTGAACGAGATAGTCATGGGTTTCTCATTTTGACGCTAATCAAGCTAGAACGAAGTAATACAACTTCTAATCACCTCTTTCTTTGTAAATTTGAAACAACCAATTCAACAATATGAAGGTCTCCCTAAATGAAGACTTGTGTGAGATCTACGAATCGTTTTGGACGCGATAGTGATGGGTTTGCTCCTTTTGATGCTAATTTCAACTAGAACAAAGTAATAGGACTCATAATCATCTATATTTTAAAGTTTAAATTATTATAAATTTATTTACTTTGATTAAAGAAATAGTCGATATTGTAAGTTACTTAAAAATTATTATTAAAAATAATTTTTTTACTGTAAAAAATTAAATGTATTTATATTCACCAAAATTAATCCTAAATAATTTATTTAGAACAAAACAGTGACCAAGTTTATCTCTCGTAAAAATCCTCTAAACAATAATATATAGTGAGTAATAATTCATTCATTAATAGTTTTTTCCCTCGCAAATTTTTATTATAAATTGGCGTCAAATATACTTCTATCACCTCAAATTTGCGAAAGAAAAAAAGTAAATTGTGAAGGATACTTCTTTCGCAAATAACTATATTGTCACTATATTTTTTTCCTTCACAATTTCTTCGCTAGAAAACTCCTCATGTGAAGGAATGAATTCCTTCACAAAATTTCCTTCACTACATCCATATTTTCTTGTAGTGATGGAGACAGGTCGCAGCACAAGTCACCCCAACTATGACTGAATCTGAAATAGTCATGACTTTCATCGATATTCAAGAAGCTCCTTATTATGAAAGGGTCCTAGCAGGCATAGGAAAACCTTTCTCTAAAATGATCAAACATGGCGAAATGGCCGAAATGGAACTCAAGTCCGAAAAAATAAAAGACCTAACAGCACTCAAAGCTGTTGTTGAGCATATCCAATCCGAAAATTACGGGAGTAATCCCCGAAGGGTTCACAAAAAGAAAGATGAAGAAGTTTCCTTAGTGTTACAAGGACAAAATTCAAGCGGCAATTCAAACAATATGCCCATTCAAAGGAGGAACTATACCCTTTTCCAGGCTGTAACACAGCCTTCAAATCTTTCATTCCAGAAAAACATGGAGGTCAGGCGCAGAAGGACTTTCACCCCACTAGGGGATTCACTCGAGAACGTCTTCAAACTTCTGACAGCTCAGAAGAAGATTGGCCAACTACTTCCGCCAACTAACACTAATTCAAGGAACTTCAACCCTAGCAAGAAATGTGCTTATCATTCCGAATCACCGGGCCATGACACCCAATATTGTTGGTCCCTCAAGCACAAAATCCAAGATTTGATTGATAATGGAAAAATTGTGGTCAAAAAGCCCGATCAACCGCATGTCCAAGATAACCCAATCCCACAACACAAGGATGAGAGTGTTAACATGATCAACACTTCAAGTGGAGAAGGATCCAAATACCTCCGCTATGTTGAAGAATCAACTCAATCCAACAACATCAGCCCAATGAGTTGGGAAGCTTTTGAAAAATAATTCCTGATAGAGCAAGAAATAAAGTCTTTCAAGGAACAAATCGAGCAGTTGGCTAAACTGGTCATCTACCAACATTAACTCACCAGAAAGATGTTGAAGCAAATCCATCAATCTATTGGCAGTCGCTCTCCTCCAGCGGAAGTCAATTCCAATCAAGATCATAGCCGAATTTGTGAGCTTACACCCTTGACTGACATGGGGATCGAAGAAGCAAGTGTCCAAGTAGGTAGGAAGTTCCTATTTCAATAGAATTTCACCAATTTGAACTAGACAATGGAAGAAATCCTGCAAATGATGATCAACGAGGGAATGGTTGAAAACTTGCTACCTCCGCTGAATCCTCAATCCAGAAAATTCAAACCTGACCAAATATGCCAGTACCATTCCAACTCTCCCCACCATGATACAGAAGAATGTTGGGCACTTCGTAACCTAATTTAAGACCTGATTGAGAAAGGTGACCTAATTAGAGGAGATCAAATCCTCGACATGACAGATAAAGATAGCCTCTGGATCTCCGATGCATGGTATCAGGACACAGTGACTGTTATATCCAGCGATAAAGAATCAATCATCACACCCCTGGTACTAACAGGTAAAGGGGTCCAAGACAAACAAAATCTTGTGAAGGTGGCTGCACCGCAGCCTCTAATTTTACCCTTCAGGCCTTAGTATCCAATCCTCAGTCTGAAGAAGGTCCCATGGAACTACGGGGACATTAAAAGCTCTACTTCAAATAACATTCCATCCTGTCAACGGATAATCCATTGTACCTACCTCAGTGGGTGATTAAACCAGTTACCAAAGCAAAAGAAAGGGTGGCTGAAGAAAAGATCAAAGAGTTCCTCAAAAAGATGGGACACAATGAAATCAAGATAGTGCAAAGCTTGAAAGACGCACCCAAGCAAATCTCCATCCTTGACTTGGTCCTATCATCAGAGGCTCACCGTAACATCCTAGTGAAAGTACTAGAAGAAGCCCATCTGCCACACACGGTAGACACATAGAAATTCCGTCACGTGATAGAACACATTTTCAATAACAATGTGATTTCCTTCACAGACGATGATATCCCGGCTAAGGGAAGGGGCCACCACAAGTCCCTGTATATAGCCGTTATGTCCTCCGGATATGTGATCGGAGGAGTGCTTATTGATGGAGGATCTTCCCTCAACATTTGTCCATACGACACGTTGGAAAGAATGAAGATCAATCCAAACCGGATCAAAGCCAGTCACATGGTTATCCGGGCTTTCGATGGATCTCGCCGCCAGGCTATGGGGGAAATCGAGCTTCCTCTAGAAATTGGTCCACACACCTTCTATGTATCTTTCCAGGTGCTCAACATAGCTACCGGATACCACTTGTTGTTAGGCAGGCCATGGATCCATATGGCCGGGGCTGTTCCATCCACCCTCCATCAGCAACTCAAGTACATTATCGACGGCAGCCTCATCACAGTGAATGCTGAACCGGAATACCCTACCCACCTACATGGGGACATGCCAGTGATTAGCCTGGATGCTGGGGTTGAGCCTACACGTTTTCAAGCTCTTGAGGTGAGCGATATTCAAGGGCACCAACCCTGAAGCCTAAAATTTCCACTGAAGTAATGACAGTGGGCCAAGAAATGGTAGCTGCGGGTTTCCAGCCTGGAGAAGGGTTAGGAAAAAACAAGCACGACATTAAGATGCCAATCCAAATCCCAAGTCAGATGAGAAGAGTAGGATTGGGATTTTCATCCGGGTCAAACCACCGGAATCCACACAAACATCCCAAGGCTCAAGCCTCCACGATTATGCTCCCAAACCTCACAAATGCCGGATAGGTAAAACCTACGAGAAAGATCCCTACAGGGGCATCAGCCATGCTACTTCCTTCAAACATACCTATCCATGAAAGGAAAGCCCTCAAGCCTGAGGCAGATAGTGAAAAGGGAAAAGAAAAGATCATATACGAAGGACGAGACCCATTCGCTAACATAAAGGTCATTACCAACTACGAAGGGATAAATGATGAAATCCCAGATAGTGACGACGAAGATCGTGCTCATTTTCCTCGCAGCAAACAGAGGAACAATCCACAGAAAAGCCTCAGCCATATCCTATGGGATGTCTCAGTTGTCATTCAAGACGAGACAGACGAGCACACTTCTATCATCCTGCTATCCATAAGGATCTAACACTAGACAACTGGAGCAGTGTCCCTTGCCTGAGTCAAAAAGGGTAAAGGGGCAGAGAGTACATCTGCCCTTAATCATGCTTTCATTTACTGCTTACTTTTGACTGCACAGCTGTAGCAATCACTTTTGTCATGCTTTACAAATGCCATGTGTATTTAAGCAGTTGTATATATTAATGAAAGCATTTTTGTTTTCAGGACCCAAGCATTGGATGTGTGTGTCTCTACTGATGAGATGCCAACCTGTCAACATAACTCCAAATGTGATGCAAGATTGAGCTTCGACTTGACGGATCTTGATTAAGAGGAGGAAAATGACTATGAGGTGCCAGAGGAGATCAAGGAATGGGTCGAAGACAAACCCAAACCAAACCTCCACCATCAACATAAGAACCTCAAAAACCATCAAAGAAATCCAAATAGGTTTAGACCTCACATCGGATCAAAAAGCCGACCTGATCGCGCTCCTAACACAGTACTAGGATGTATTTGCATGGTCGCATGAAGACATGATTGGTCTATCCACAGACATTATCATCCATCGAATGCCCATCAAAGAAGGTTCAAACCAGTCAAACAAAAGCTCAGGCAATTGAAACCTGAGTGGAGTCTCAAAGTCAAAGAAGAAATCGTTAAGCAGTTCAAAGCCGGGATCATCATTGTATCAACATATCCCGAATGGCTATCAAACATAGTTTTCGTGCCTAAACTAGGAGGGAAGGTACGAGTCTACGTGGATTACCGGGATCTAAACAAAGCCTGCCTCAAGGACAATTTCCCGGTACCTTTTATCCATATCCTGATTGACAATACTACGCAGTATGGCATGTATTCCTTCATAGATTGCTTTGCTGGTTACCACCAAATCATGGTTGCTGAATAACTTTTATCACTCCCTGGGGAACGTTTTTCTACCAACGACTATCCTTCAGCCTCATCAATGCTGGAGCAACGTATCAGCGAGCCATGATGGCCCTCTTTCATGATATGATGCACTAAGAAATAAAAATCTATGTTGTCGACATCATCATCAAGTCCTAGAGGGAGGATGATCACATGGACCATCTAGTAAGCTGTTCAATAGGTTGCACAAGTATAACCTCAAGTCAAACCCCACCAAATGTGCTTTAGGAGTTAAGGCAGGCAAACTGCTAGGATTCCTAGTGAGCAATCGGGGCATTGAGTTAGACCCTGCCAAGATCAAAGCTATTTCTGAAATACCCGTGCCTTGTACAGAGAAGGAGATACGAGGATTCCTAGGAAGGATCATTTTCATAAGCCGATTCATTTTACAGCTCACAGCAACCTGTGAGCCCATCTTCAAGCTGTTAAGGAAGAATTCCTCCATCAAATGGAATGAGGATTGTCAACAAGCCTTCCTTGCCATCAAAAAGCAGCTTGTCAAAGCACCTATTTTGGTACCTCCAAGGGATGGAGTCCCTTTATTTATGTACCTGTCTGTCAATGCCAATGCTAGGGGCTGTATGCTAGGACAGAAGGATGATAGTAGCAAAGAAAGAGCTATCTACTACATCAGCAAAAGATTCAGCAGTGGGGAACAAAAGTATACCCTGATCGAGAAAATATGTTGTGCATTAGCATGGGCCGCCATGAGGTTGCAACACTGCATGGGCACACGACGTATCTCATATCCCGCATGGATCCACTCAAATACGTCTTCTACAGACCAATGTTAAATTATCGGCTATCTAAATGGCAGTTGATTCTACAGCAGTTCGACATTGTCTACGTGACTCAGAAGTCTATCAAAGGCCAAGGCATTGCAGATCAATTGTGACGCCCCCAGAATAGGTCCATTCAACCCAACCCATTCTGAGTCGCCAAATACATGGTACAGAATTCAAATACAAACTTTATATCATACGGTCGTGCAAAATACGACGACACAACTGTGAGTGTCAATACAAATATGTAGAAAATATTAAGATTCAAACTAAGTCCTCATTACAATTATTATCACACTATTTATCAGAAATAGTGAGGACTACTACTGCTCTAACTCGGACCATCACTCTGTCCCCCGACTAGTCCCCGCAACATTCTCATTTCCTGAAGAGGACAACAGATGAAAAGGGTGAGCTCAACTAGCTCAGTAAAGAATATTATGACTAAGATAATGGAAAATAAATTATCGTTAGCCTTCAACAGTTCAGATAAAATATTATTGACAACATGTTTTAGATCAATATTCGCAGCGGAAATAACCGTTCATCATCAATATTTTATCCCTGTAACATCAATCAATATCCATCTCATCAAATATTCATCTTTGCACTACAGGCCAAAGATATTCATTTGTATCATCAGTGGTCATGTTCATCTCAACACCTGTCATCTTTGCACTACGGCCAAAGATATTCATCAGGTAATCATTCATCTTTGCTCTACAGGCCAAAGATATTCAGTTACATCACCTTTTAGGACTGAGGATGATGAAAAATATTTTAAAGAACGAATCCAGTGAGATAAAAGACAAAGATTAGGGATTCGTCATTTAGTTTATCCAAATTCAAGAATAATCCATAATAATACTTTGTGAAGCAAAATTCAAGAATAAAGCCCAAAACTTGGATACAATCAAAGATAATAACCTTAACAGAAAATTTGGACAAATAGAAGAAAATAAATTTTCCCGTGAATAGTGCCGTATACGTGAATAGTAACCCCGACGGAAAAAGTAAGAATTTCAACATAAAATCCATGATAATATTTTTGTATAATGATATTGAGAAGAATAACATCATTTACGAAAGAAATAACATCCCCTACCTCAAAAAGATAGTACCTCTGACTGGAATATCGGATATAATATTGAAGGAAACTTGCGCTGAATACTAATACTCAAAGTATAGAAATACTCACAAAAATATGCTCGATATTATAGAGAAAGAAAACTTATGATTCTGGTATGATTTTCAATTCTAACCTAAGCACCCTATTTATAGGGAAAGCTTAGGATGCCAAAGGAGACTAAAATAATAAAATATTATTATTTTTTCTAAAATCCTTCCGCCGCCGGCTGCTATGAAATCAGGATTTTTCAACTAAGAAACAAAAGTGGGGCCCACCATTTTATTAAAAAAATATTTATTTTCTGAAACTTCAATAATTCATAATAAATAGCCCCTTTGTCAGAAAAATACAAATTCTATGTCCTTTCCATAGGAAATTTATTTCTCTACAACTTTGTAGAAGGAAATTTTTCCAAATTCCAAACATAAATTATCCGAAATCCATAAACAGATGATTTTTTCACACCAAAATACTGATAAAAAACACATCAGCACAAATTCCTTCTTTAATATCCCCAAAATAAATATTTCCTTATCATATAAATCAATAATTAATTATTCACAAATAATATTATAGAACTACAATATTAACAACCAGGTCGTTCCCAGGACAGAGGGGGCCTTCCGATAAGGACTTCTCCTTACTGGCGCGCAATTAAATAACCCCTCCTAGACAGAACTTCCTTAGACATTGTCAATAATGCTATCTAATAATATTATTCAAATAATATGAATTATTGAGTTGATAACGTGAAATACTGTGCAACGACAATTATTGAATCAATACTACAAAATATCAACTGTAGCCATTATTGAATTAATCATAAAAAATAGCAACGTAGCAATTATTGAGTCAATAAAATATCAATGCAGCAATTATTGAGTCAATAATATAAAATATCAACGTAGCAATTATTGAGTCAATAATATAAAATATTGAACAGTAAATACTGTAACAATAATTGAGTAGGTTCCTTCTCACGTAAGACTCAATAATTCGAAATACTGTGCAATACCGTGTGCTACTGCGCAACACCGCGTACTGTATTTTAACCACCGGGTATTTCAACAGTACTAACGGTAACAACTACGCCGTTATCTTGTAAAAAAGTTATTTCTGTCGCTTTCTATATCCGACAGTTATTCCGTTGTGGGGGCCCACAAATAGCTGCGCCGTCGTACGAATATTCCCCGACAACAAGAATATTCCACGACCAAACGAATATTCCCCGACAACAAGAATATTTTATAACCACTTGCTCATTTTAAAAATATTTGCACATTTCACCCATAACTTTCATATTTATCAAATCAACACCTTACTATTTCAAAATAATATATAAAGAAAATTAAATCTTTATTCATAAAAGTTGGGGTCTTACATCAATTAGCAGAAGCACCTTCAGGAGGGTTCGAGCCCCTAGAGACATATTTCCCAGATGATGGGATTATGACAATTCAACAACTCCAGTCAGAGAATATAGTCCAACCATGGAAGATGTATTTTGACGGAGCGGTAAACATGGAAGGTTCCGGAGCTGGGGCAGTCCTTATCTCTGGTACAGGTGAGCAATATCTTGTGGCTACCAAACTTCAATTTGGCAACACCAACAACATGGCCGAGTATGAAGGATGTATACTAGGGTTAAAACTAGCCCAATCCATGGGTATCAAACACTTATTGGTCTTTGGAGATTTCGAGTTGGTCATCAGACAAACCACCAGCAAGTATCTCACAAAAGAACTGCATCTGCTGCCATATCATAGGCAGGTCCTCAAAATGTCCAGGAGTTCGAAGCAATAACCTTCGTCCACATTCCTCGGGGTCGAAATAACTTTGTCGATGCACTGGAAATGTTGGCTTCATTAATCTGCATATCCAATAAGAGCGGGTTTCCCAACATACAGTTCATAAATCAAAAAGCCCCAACATACAGGAATTACATTGGAGAAGTATCGGACGAAATACTTACTGTCAAGCAACCTTGGTTTCAAGACATCAAGGAATATCTCTGTGATGGATCTACACCCGCTGGTGCAAGCCAATCAGAGTGAAAATGGATTCTCAGAATGGCCATAAAGTTTTATTTGAGCGGAGATGCACTTTACAAAAGGGATGCTGGAATAGGCCTGTTAAGATGCCTTGATAAGGAGCAAGCCCAAAGACTAATGGATGAAGTCCATGGCGGAGTCTGTGGTCCACACAATGAGTGGCCTTCTGCTGGCCAAAAAAATAATCAGAACAGGACATTACTGGATCTCGCTCGATGATCACATCAAGAGATGCTTTCAATGCCAAATACATGGAAATGCAATCCACGCTCCTCCAAATGAGCTGCACAACATGAGTGCACCATGGCCTTTTTCTATATGGGGAATGGATATGATAGGTCCAGTTGAACCCAAAGCTTGCAACGGTCATCGGTTCATCTTCACCATGATCGACTTCTTCACCAAATGGGTTGAAGTAGCCTCTTTTCCTAAAGTCACAAAAGAGGTCATTATCAATTTCATCAGAAACAATGTCGTCTGTCGATATAGACAACCGGAGGTGATCGTATCAAATAACGCCAAAAACCTGAACAATCAACTGATGGTAGAACTGTGCGGTAAGTTCCACATCAAGCATCTCAACTCCGTTATCTATAGGCCTAAGATGAACGGTGCTGTCGAAGCGGCCAACAAAAACATCAAAAAGATCATGTAGAAAATGTCCGCCAATCACAAAGACTGGCCTGACCTGCTACCTTTCACCCTGTTAGCCTACAGGACGTCAATGCGTACCTCTACTAGGGCTACCCCCTATTCACTAGTCTATGGCATGGAAGCAGTCCTCCCCATATAAGTAGAGATGGAGTCTTTACGAGTATTAATAGATGCTCAGATGGATGAAGATCAATGATTGCACGACCGATATCATCAACTATCCCTGATAGACGAAAAAAGGGCCACGACCATTTTTCACAGACGATTATACTAGCAAAGGATCGCCAGGTCCTACAACAAGAAAGTCCGAATCCGATAATTCAAAGAAAATAAGTTGGTGCTAAAGAAAATCCTGGACAATCAGGATGAAGCCAAAGGAAAATTTGCCCCAAACTGGGAAGGCCCTTTCATTGTCAAGGAAGTGCTGACAGGGGGAGCCATCAGGCTAAGAGAAATGGAAGGGAATGAATTTCCCCAACTTATTAATTCAGACACCGTGAAAAAGTACTACGTCTGAAGCACATGCATACCCGCATCTGGGTCCTACAAATCGAATCAGGTTTGGCTTTTCACTAGAGAAACATGAACTACGAATGACCTGATCTCCCTTTACCCTGGAGTACGTAGGTAACCATCTATGGTGCGGTCGAACCAAGCAAAAATCCAAAGAACTTGCGAATCCCAACATCAAATTCCAAAGCTCATCGAACCAAATTCAAACCCTAGATAAACTCTTTGCAAACCTCTTTAATTAAACAACCAGAACTACGCATGACCTGATCTCCCTCAACCCGGGAGTATATAGGCAGCCCTCTACGGCGCGGTTTGACCTTTAAGAAAAAACAAAAAAAATGAAAGACCAGTTCCAAGACACCGAAGATAAATAAAAGCTAAATGCTGTTGAGCTGTCTGGTTACCAGACCCATTTGAGGAACTCCCTTGACACCTCAACTGTTAGTCCATCAAGGAAAAGCTCAAAATGTATCAATAACTGCAAGTATGACGGAAGTGGTAATCACTAAGTAATGACAATACATATCTAAGCAGGGAAGTATCTCAAAAATATATTTCTCTGATATATAAACTGCTTTATATACATAGTGCCCTGTACATGACAAAAATGGCTAATCTAGTTTGTGCAGGAAAAATAAAGCTAGTCTATGGACCCAAGGACAAGCGGGTCAGCAATGCCAGCATGGCATCTCTCTCTGAAGATGGAGGAGCATCTGTAAGAGTAGTCCACTCAGCCTCTATACGGCTAAGAACATCCACAGTCATCTGCAAGGTGGCACTGTGGTCATCAATGTAAGCACTCATCTCGGTAACCAAACCATGGGTGTAAGATTGGAGAGCAGTATTATCAGCAATGTGGAAATCACGGGAAGCTATAGCCTCATCCCTCTCTGCAAAAGCTGCATCCCGAGAAATTAAAGTCTCCTCAATCTCAACATATGCTGCATCTCTGGCTGAGCGAACCTCGTCTCTCTCCACAATGGCAGTATCCAAAGCAGAGCGAAGCTCCTCCCGCTCAATCAATGCAGTATCCAAAGCGGTCCTGAGACCATCCCTCTCAGCAAAGCTAAATCCCTGCCAGACAGGGTAGCCAACATCTGCGCTCTTTCTGAATCTCTCTCAAAGGTCATCCTGAATAGAGAATTTGACAAAGCTGGATCTGTCCCTGTGGGAATAATTGGGGGATCACTAATCAAAGCTATCGCCAAATCTGCAAATAGCTCATCCTCAATAGGAGAATCTGGATCCTCCATGGGCTCCTCCCTGTCAGAATCCGCAGGCAGAGGTAAATGAAGCTCTGCTACTGCGACTGCGGTCTCTGCCTCTAACCATGCAGAATACTCCGAAGAACGACCTGGATGTCTATTGGAGAACTCAGCCCTCTCCCTGTGAGTCTAACACTCATAAACTCTAACTAAGTCAGCTAGTGACATAGATGAAGTCGACATCCTCTGATGAGCAGAATCCTCAAAATGGTGTATAGTCTGCCACTGATCAAACTGCTCCATAACTGCCAAGGGATGATAGGTAGCCACACCCCTTAATCCCGCTAAAGGCAAATAATCCATGCTAGATACATGAGTGTCGAAGCTGAACGGGGTCGCCATCCCTGAGCGTAAAAAAACGACGAACGGATGCTCAATATCTGACAAAAATGCTTACCAGGACTCTGAGTTGACGCAATCAGGTTGACGAAAGGAGTAAACTGAGGATATCTCGTGGCTAAAACAATAGGCATGAGGTCTAAATGATCCAATCGATTGTATGTGTGACATCAACCACATATACAGCACGACTGAGCTACCCCGAAAAAACCCCACTGGATGAGTACTACAATAGGTGAGCGACCTCAGAGTCTTCGCCAAGATCATAGGGATAATGGTACTCCTAAGGGCTCTGACTACAACAACCAATCCCACATCAAGGTGATCTAAACGCAATGGCATGTAAACATACGCCACAATGCACATCAGCAGCATGTCTATCCTGGTTGTCAGCCACTCCTCTTCGAAAATGACAAAATCTCCGACGTGACGGTCATAGCTGTCAAGCTCACCATAGCTCTTTATCAAGAAGTCCATAGAGATCACATGCCCAGAAACTATCTCATCCATGACTATGCTCTGCCGAACACCGGACAGTCGAGTAAACGGTCTTCGCATATCACTGATAGCCGTCCGAGCACACGGCGACTCTAAATCCAAGCCAGTAAATCTCTAGTACTCCTCCAAAATAGGCGAAAGCTCACACCGCCCAATGCAGAATACCTGTCTCTCTGGTACCCATAAGGGTAGGACGCCATCAATAAAGCCGTCTGGAACCCTGAAATCTACAAGGGCCATCGAATGCCCCAGCATCTGGTCAACTGTCCCCCTAGCTGGAAAGGGCAGACTATTATACCATGACCGCAACGATGCCACCACCTCTGACAGTGGCAAATGCTCTATACGGCTAACTGCAGACGTCGTCATCTGTAGCACCGTATCATAAGACCATCCAGAGGTCAAGTTAAATCGCCGCTATCTGAATGCATACACATGATACATGCATGATGACAATGATATAAACATGATGCAGCAGATAAAGATAACAGAAATATCTACAAAAAGTTATCTACTGCATACATCATCCCTATATCCTGATACAAAGTGAAAAGAATACTGGGAAATGGGGCACCACCACCCAACTAATACAGTGGTCTATCAAAATAATGGCACAGATGCCGAATAGCCAAAATAGTGACTGACCAAAAATATAGCTGCCATAGCTATCACAGGAAGTCAAAGACCTTGGTATTAAATTGATCGACCTGCTCCAGATCCTCTGTCTGTACAAAGCTACTGGGATCAGGCATATCTGGGCAGTATAAGGGAGGATCTGCCCCTGTATAACTGCTACTAAATAGACCTGAAGAGGGGCCTGCTCTAGAGCTGGATGGGTCAAATGAAGATGCATTTGATGGATCTCAGCCAAGGTGCCGGATAAAGAAACGAGCCTGGTCCAACTCTCTGGTCAGATGTGCTATCTGGTCTGCATGAGTAGGCTCTCTAATATAAGCTATCCAGCCCGTCATCATCACGGACCCCGGTACCATGTCTGCCATAAAATGGGTGGCACGAGTCTGAGCCCTGATAGTGCGAGGACTCCACCAACTGTAAAAGGCTGCCTGGCTGTTTGGACCCTCTGATAGATCAAAGCCGTCTATACCCTCCAAAGGGATGTCTGTCAAAGGCACGGACAATAGCCAATAATGCCAAATAAGAGGAGCAATGGGAATGCGGATCTCCCCTGTGACGCTCTGAATGGTACGCTCTCCAAGACAGAGCTCCCAGCCTCCCTCCATCAACATAGGGACTCTGCGGGTCGATAAATCAAACTCCCGACCAGTGGGGAAACCTCCATCAAATTAGATGGTCAAGTTCTCGGATGTGTATGGCGTCCAGGTGATCGAGCCCGCCATCAAAAGCTCCAACTGTAGACGGGCATGAGTGAATCCCTCAGCAACAGGGACCTCCGTCAAAATAGAGTGATGCCATCTCCGTCCACGTGGATAGGTCTCCAAACCTAATGTTAAAACGGGCCATAGGCAAGGAAGCCTCTCAAACGCCCAAAGCTATCCATGCAAATATTAAAAGTCCTCAGTGACCAAGACTGCCAAAAATAAGTGCAGAAATCAAAAAGGTACAGAAAGATATACTCACCAGCAAAAACTGATGGAATCTTAACCAAGCCTTCGTCACACCCTCCGAAAGCAGGCGCATGCCCCGCAGAAAATAGGCAAAGGTATAGGAGCTCCAATCAAAGTCACTGAGGCGCTCTACATGTTGAGTGGCGCTGATTAAAGCGAAGGACACCGTCGATGAGTTGTCCGCCACAAAATAACCCCTGATGATCGACAAAAACAATTGCCTCAGAATGCGATCTCTAGCCCTCCGATCATTAGGCGGAGGCAACTTCAAAGTGTGACGTACAAGATTTTTGTAATTTAATTTAAATATTTATTGAATTAAATAAATATTTTTTGATGATTTAATTATTGAGTTAAATAATTAATTGATGAAATTGTGATAGATTAATTTAATTATATGTGTCACATTAGTTAAATTAATGTGGTGAATTTTTATATTCAAAGTATATATTTAATTGAGCTTATTTGATTAATATAATAATTAATAAGAATAATGTTATTCTAATTAATTTAATAATTAATTAGAGATTTATGATTAGACATAATTAATAAATAAGAATTTTAATTATGTGACTATGTGATTTAATGTAGATTTATGCTATTTTATTTAATTAATTTAAATAGCATTATTTGATTTAATTGGGTGTGACATTAATTAACTATATAATAGTAAGTTAATTAAATTAAATGGAAATGAGGAATAAGGGACAAAAAAACAAAGCCCTAGTGGGGGTTGGAGCCAGTTAACCCATTATGGGATTAACTGACGACCCATAACCCACGACTTCTAATTACGCGTATAATATATTAATTTACATATACATATCAGTTCATATAATTAATTTGTAAGACACTAAGTTTCAGAGAGAAAAAGAGAGAAATTGAGAGAAAAGACTCGAGAATTAGTTAGAGAAGAGATTGAAGAATTTAGTTGCATCATCATCACTAACTAGCAAGGGTAATTCTTTCTCCTACGTTTTTAAATTCAAGTTCTTACAGTTTCCATTAACGTATTCTTAAAAAGTTCTCTGTGAATGACTAATTTGATGATTAATGCATGATATGATTTTATATGTATTATTATATGATCATAACATGTTTTATACCATGTATGCATGATTTAATGAGATAAATTTCATACAATTATACTTGATTTGATTTTTACAAAAGTCACAGAGTAGAAAAGTTGTATATATGGCCATACAGCCCTTATGTACAATTTTTATACTATGAATCGATGATTTAACTTTAAATTAGCACTTACATATGATTGTACACGTTTATACGAACAAAACGGAAGTTAAACGAACGGATTCGGTGTTATAACGAATCCGTAAAGTTAAATTTCGTGATTTTCCTTCAAAACATGATAAAGTATGAAAAACAGTGAATTTGATTGCTATAACTTGTGTAATTAAGTGATTTAGAATGCTAAGATCATGCTAGAAATATTGTATAGTGTTTCTATGAAGTCCATACTTCATGGGTAGCAATTAAATTGTTGTGGTAGCATTTATTCTGGGCCTGGTTCTCTGTTATTCGTGAACTGCAGATTCTGAAAATGCCGTTTGGAGCTGCAGCGCTAACTTTAAGCCTAAGAGTGGGGCTGCAGCGCCAGTGGAGCTGCAGCGCCAACTTTAAGCCTAAGAGTGGGGCTGCAGCGCCAGTGGAGCTGCAGCGCCAAGATTGGGGCCGCAGCGCCAGTGGAGCTGCAGCGCCAAGATTGGGGCTGCAGCGCCAGTGGAGCTGCAGCGCCATTTTTAGTTCAAATGGTGGAGCTGCAGCGCCACTTGGCAATTTTGCCCAAAAATGAGATTTTAATTATTCAAGTCCAGGAAATGTAATTGTAACCTAATGTAATAAACATGAAGACATGATTAAACATATAATAAGAGGTTAATAACTTATATTACGTGAGTAATTAATAAGTTAATTACATGACTTGATTCGTTAATTGTATAGTCCAATAACGTGCTCAAGACCGATGTGTGTGATTCGATACGTATATCGAGTTATTGATTAATGTGTATTGTGAACGTATTGATATGTAGGATTTAATAAAGAACGTGAATTATAATTGTAGCTTGTGCAAGAGGCAAGTTTCCTATCCTTAAACTTGTTCTATATTTTGCAAGTTTCCTAAACTCAAACTTTACTTTTACATCGAGCAAGTTCTTATCCTTGTTTATTCAAGTTAAGATTTTCATATGAGATATTGTTATTCCTTTAAATATTATACAATACTTATTCGATTGTATACTCTTGAGAATTATTGTTCAAGTTGAATATCGATGTTATTATTAAATCTTATAGGACTAGTGAACCCTTATCGATTCGACTAGTCCATAGTTGATGAACGCTTCAAATTCTAGAATACTTATTGAGCTTATCCAAACCAAACTTCCTTTGGTGCGGACTCTGATGTCAAAACTGAGATGAACAACCCTGTAAAGGGGATTATTTACGCTTTAGCGTTGAGATATTGTGCACAGTATGGTACTAAGGGCTGATCCCCCTAAGTACGAGAAGTAGAGTCCATAGTCTTATGACTGTTAAAGGTTTAAAGCATAAACACTTTACAACCTAGGACATAGTTCAAGGTCTTATGACCCTCAGATGTTCTTTTGATTCCTATTATTTATCCTCGAGTCAGAAGTTGAGTTTCTTTATTCAGATGTCTTTGATTTACTCGCATGTTATTATATTGTTGTCATATTATTATACTTGTGGGCAATCGTGCTCACTCTTGCGTAATAATAACATTGCAGTTAAGAACGAAAGGTCCGACGAGCCTTCTACTAGCAAAGGCAAAGGCAAAGTCAACAAGTGATGAAGACTTGTTGTTTATTTTAATTGTTATGTTTCAGACTTATATTAGAGTTGTGTAAGACTTATTTATTTGTTTATGTTCCGCACAGATGTTTAAGGTTAGTATGACCTGGGATTTATTTTATTTATTACTCAGATGTTGTAACCCCATAAGGGGAGGATTTAATTCTATTTATTGCATGGTTTGCATTCACTATGGGTAGGTAGATAGATAATATTCGTACAGTGAACACCAAGTCCCGTGGAATTGAAGTACCCGGATTTGGGGGTGTCACACAAAGTCCCATCCTGGGCATCTATACTCAAGGGACCAGATCAGACTGCCCGACCCTTGAATGCCGATTGAGGGACTCCCAAAAGGGATCTAATTGCGGTGGGCAAAATGTCAAACACCTATATTTTGACAATTTGGGAGAACTAATGAAACATTAAGAAGGTCTTCCTAAATAAAGACTTGTGTGAGATGTACGGATTGTTTTGAAGGCACTAGTGATAGGATTGCTCCATTTGATGCTAATCAAACTAGAACGAATTCATAGGACTTATAATCACCTCTTTCTTTGATAACTTGAGAGATTCAATAAAATAGTAAGAAGGTCTCCCCAAATCAAGACTTGTGTGAGATGTACGCATCGTTTTTAACGCGATAGTCATAGGATTGCTCCTTTTGATGTTAATCAAATTAGAACGAAGTAATAAGACTCCTAATCACCTCTTTCTTTCACAATTTTAGAGAACCAAAGAAACAATAAGAAGAACTCCTTAAATGAACACTTATGTGAGATGCACGCATCGTTTTTAACGCGATAGTCATAGGATTGCTCCTTTTGATGATAATCAAACTAGAACGAAGTTATAGGACTTCTAATCACCTCTTTCCTTGACAATTTTAAACCACCAATGAAACGATAAGAAGGTCTCCCTAAATGAAGACTTGTGCGAGATGTACGCATGGTTTTGAATGAGATAGTCATGGATTTCTCGTTTTGACGCTAATCAAACTAGAACGAAGTAATACAACTTCTAATCACCTCTTTCTTTGTAAATTTGAAAAAACCAATGAAACAATATGAAGGTCTCCCTAAATGAAGACTTGTGTGAGATCTACGAATCGTTTTGGACGCGATAGTGATGGGTTTGCCCCTTTTGATGCTAATTTCAACTAGGACGAAGTAATAGGACTCATAATCATCTATATTTTGACAATTCAGAGAACTAATGAAACAATACGAAGGTATCCTTAAATGAAGACTTGTGTGAGATGTACGAATCGTTTTGAAGGCTATAGTGATAGGATTGATCCTTTTGATGCTAATCAAACTAGAACGAAGTCATAGGACTCATAATCACCTCTTTCTTTGACAATTTGAGAGAACCAATGAAATAATAAGAAGTTCTCCCTAAATCAAGACTTGGTGTGAGATGTACGCATCGTTTTTAACGCGATAGTCATGGGATTTCTACTTTTGATGGTAATCAAATTAGAACGAAGTAATAGGACTTTTAATCACCTCTTTCTTTCATAATTTTAGGAAACCAATGAAACAATACGAAGTTCTCCATAAATGAAGACTTATGTGAGATCTACGCATCGTTTTGGACGCGATAGTGATGTGATTGCTCCTTTTGATGTTAATTTCAAGTAGAACGAAGTAATAGAATTCATAACCACCTATATTTTGATAATTTGAGAGAACTAATGAAACATTAAGAAGGTCTCCCTAAATCAAGACTTGTGTGAGATGTACGGATTGTTTTGAAGGCACTAGCGATAGGATTGCTCCTTTTGATGCTAATCAAACTAGAATGAATTCATAGGACTTATAATCTCCTCTATCTTTGATAATTTGAGAGATCCAATGAAATAGTAAGAAGGTCTCCCCAAATCAAGACTTGTGTGAGATGTACGCATCGTTTTAAACGCGATAGTCATAGGATTGCTCCTTTTGATGCTAATCAAATTAGAACGAAGTAATAAGACTCCTAATCACCTCTTTCTTTCACAATTTTAGAGAACCAAAGAAACAATAAGAAGAACTCCTTAAATGAACACTTGTGTGAGATGTACGCATCGTTTTTAACGCGATAGTCATAGGATAGCTCCTTTTGATGATAATCAAACTAGAACGAAGTTATAGGACTTCTAATCACCTCTTTCCTTGACAATTTTAAAGCACCAATGAAATAATAAGAAGGTATCCCTAAATGAAGACTTGTGCGAGATGTACGCATGGTTTTGAATGAGATAGTCATGGATTTCTCGTTTTGACGCTAATCAAACTAGAACGAAGTAATATAAACTTCTAATCACCTCTTTCTTTATAAATTTGAAACAACCAATGAAACAATATGAAGGTCTCCCTAAATGAAGACTTGTGTGAGATCTACGAATCGTTTTGGACGCGATAGTGATGGGTTTGCCCCTTTTGAAGCTAATTTCAACTACAACGAAATAATAGGACTCATAATCATCTATATTTTGACAATTCAGAGAACTAATGAAAACAATACGAAGTTATCCGTAAATGAAGACATGTGTGAGATGTACGAATCGTTTTGAAGGATATAGTGATAGGATTGATCCTTTTGATGCTAATCAAACTAGAACGAACTCATAGGACTGATAATCACCTCTTTCTTTGACAATTTGAGGGAATCAATGAAATAATAAGAAGTTCTTCCTAAATCAAGACTTGGTGTGAGATGTAAGCATCGTTTTTAAAGCGATAGTCATAGGATTACACCTTTTGATGGTAACCAAATTAGAACGAAGTAATAGGACTTTTAATCACCTCTTTCTTTCATAATTTTAGCAAACCAATGAAACAATACGAAGCTCTCCAAAAATGAAGACTTGTGTGAGATCTACGCATCGTTTTGGACGCGATAGCGATGTGATTGCCCCTTTTGATGCTAATTTCAACAAGAACGAAGTAATAGAATTCATAATCACCTATATTTTGACAATTTGAGAGAACTAATGAAATATTAGGAAGGTCTCCCAAAATAAAGGTTTGTGTGAGACGTACGGATTATTTTGAAGGCACTAGTGATAGGATTGCTCTTTTTGATGGTAATCAAACTAGAACGAATTCATAGGACTTATAATCTCCTCTTTCTTTGATAATTTGAGAGATCCAATGAAATAGTAAGAAGGTCTCCCTAACTCAAGACTTGTGTGAGATGTACGCATCGTTTTTAACGCGATAGTCATAGGATTGCTCCTTTTGATGCTAATCAAATTAGAACGAAGTAATAAGACTCCTAATCACCTCTTTCTTTCACAATTTTAGAGAACCAAAGAAACAATAAGAAGGTCTCCTTAAAAGAAGACTTGTGTGAGATGTACGCATCGTTTTTAATGCGATACTCATGTGATTGCTCCTTTTGATGCTAATCAAACTAGAACGAAGTTATAGGACTTCTAATCACCTCTTTCCTTGACAATTTTAAAGCACCAATGAAACAATAAGAAGATCTCCCTAAATGAAGACTTGTGCGAGATGTACGCATGGTTTTGAACGAGATAGTCATGGGTTTCTCGTTTTGAAGCTAATCAAACTTTAACGAAGTAATACAACTTCTAATCACCTCTTTCTTTGTAAATTAGAAAAAACCAATGAAATAATATGAAGGTCTCCCTAAATGAAGACTTGTGTGAGATCTACGAATCGTTTTGGACGCGATAGTGATGGGTTTTCCCCTTTTGATGCTAATTTCAACTAGAACGAAGTAATAGGACTCATAATCATCTATATTTTGACAATTCAGAGAACTAATGAGACAATACGAAGGTATCCTTAAATGAAGACTTGTGTGAGATGTACGAATCGTTTTGAAGGCTATAGTGATAGGATTGATTCTTTTGATGCTAATCAAACTAGAACGAAGTCATAGGACTCATAATCACCTCTTTCTTTGACAATTTGAGAGAACCAATGAAATAATAAGAAGTTCTCCCTAAATCAAGACTTGGTGTGAGGTGTACGCATCGTTTTTAACGCGATAGTCATGGGATTGCTCCTTTTGATGATAATCAAACTAGAACGAAGTTATAGGACTTCTAAACACCTCTTTCCTTGACAATTTTAAAGCACCAATGAAACAATAAGAAGGTGTCCCTAAATGAAGACTTGTGCGAGATGTACGCATGGTTTTGAATGAGATAGTCATGGATTTCTCGTTTTGACGCTAATCAAACTAGAACGAAGTAATACAACTTCTAATCACCTCTTTCTTTGTAAATTTGAGAAAACCAATGAAACAATATGATGGTCTCCCTAAATGAAGACTTGTGTGAGATCTACGAATCGTTTTGGACGCGATAGTGATGGGTTTGCCCCTTTTGATGCTAATTTCAACTAGAACGAAGTAATAGGACTCATAATCATCTATATTTTGACAATTCAGAGAACTAATGAAACAATACGAAGGTATCCTTAAATGAAGACTTGTGTGAGATGTACGAATCGTTTTGAAGGCTATAGTGATAGGATTGATTCTTTTGATGCTAATCAAACTAGAACGAAGTCATAGGACTCATAATCACCTCTTTCTTTGACAATTTGAGAGAACCAATGAAATAATAAGAAGTTCTCCCTAAATCAAGACTTGGTGTGAGATGTACGCATCGTTTTTAACGCGATAGTCATGGGATTACTCCTTTTGATGCTAATCAAATTAGAACGATATAATAAGACTCCTAATCACCTCTTTCTTTCACAATTTTAGAGAACCAAAGAAACAATAAGAAGAACTCCTTAAATGAACACTTGTGTGAGATGTACGCATCGTTTTTAACGCGATAGTCATGGGATTGCTCCTTTTGATGATAATCAAACTAGAACGAAGTTATAGGACTTCTAATCACCTCTTCCCTTGACAATTTTAAAGCACCAATGAAACAATAAGAAGGTGTTCCTAAATGAAGACTTGTGCGAGATGTACGCATGGTTTTGAATGAGATAGTCATGGATTTCTCGTTTTGACGCTAATCAAACTAGAACGAAGTAATACAACTTCTAATCACCTCTTTCTTTATAAATTTGAAACAACCAATGAAACAATATGAAGGTCTCCCTAAATGAAGACTTGTGTGAGATCTACGAATCGTTTTTGACGCGATAGTGATGGGTTTGCCCCTTTTGATGCTAATTTCAACTACAACGAAATAATAGGACTTATAATCATCTATATTTTAACAGATCAGAGAACTAATGAAACAATACGAAGTTATCCGTAAATGAAGACTTGTGTGAGATGTACGAATCGTTTTGAAGGATATAGTGATAGGATTGATCCTTTTGATGCTAATCAAACTAGAACGGAGTCATAGGACTCATAATCACTTCTTTCTTTGACAATTTGAGAGAACCAATGAAATAATAAGAAGTTCTCCCTAAATCAAGACTTGGTGTGAGATGTACGCATCGTTTTTAACGCGATAGTCATGGGATTACTCCTTTTGATGGTAATCAAATTAGAACGAAGTAATAGGACTCTTAATCACCTCTTTCTTTCATAATTTTAGGAAACCAATGAAACAATAAGAAGGTCTCCATAAATGAAGACTTGTATGAGATCTACACATCGTTTTGGACGCGATAGTGATGTGATTGCTCCTTATGATGCTAATTTCAACTATAACGAAGTAAAATAATTCATAATCACCTATATTTTGACAATTTGAGAGAACTAATGAAACATTAAGAAGGTCTTCCTAAATGAAGACTTGTGTGAGATGTACGGATTGTTTTGAAGGCACTAGTGATGGGATTGCGGCATTTGATGCTAATCAAACTAGAACGAATTCATAGGATTTATAATCACCTCTTTCTTTGATAATTTGAGAGATTCAATGAAATAGTAAGAAGGTCTCTCCAAATCAAGACTTGTGTGAGATGTATGCATCGTTTTTAACGCGATAGTCATAGGATTGCTTTTTTTGATGCTAATCAAATTAGAACGAAGTAATAAGACTCCTAACCACCTCTTTCTTTCACAATTTTAGAGAACCAAAAAAACAATAAGAAGAACTCCTTAAATGAAAACTTGTGTGAGATGTACGCATCGTTTTTAACGCGATAGTCATAGGATTTCTCCTTTTGATGATAATCAAACTAGAACGAAGTTATAGGACTTCTAATCACCTCTTTCCTTGACAATTTTAAAGCACCAATGAAACAATAAGAAGGTCTCCCTAAATGAAGACTTGTACGAGATGTACGCATTGTTTTCAATGAGATAGTCATGGATTTCTCGTTTTGACGCTAATCAAACTAGAACGAAGTAATACAACTTCTAATCACCTCTTTCTTTATAAATTTGAAACAACCAATGAAACAATATGAAGGTCTCCCTAAATGAAGACTTGTGTGAGATCTACGAATCATTTTGGACGCGATAGTGATGGGTTTGCCCCTTTTGATGCTAATTTCAACTACAACGAAATAATAGGACTCATAATCATCTATATTTTGATAATTCAGAGAACTAATGAAACAATACGAAGTTATCCGTAAATGAAGACATCTGTGAGATGTACGAATCGTTTTGAAGGATATAGTGATAGGATTGATCCTTTTGATGCTAATCAAACTAGAACGAACTCATAGGACTCATAATCACCTATTTCTTTGACAATTTGAGAGAACCAATGAAATAATAAGAAGTTCTCCCTAAATCAAGACTTGGTGTGAGATGTACGCATCGTTTTTAATGCGATAGTCATGGGATTACTCCTTTTGATGGTAATCAAATTAGAACGAAGTAATAGGACTCTTAATCAGCTCTTTCTTTCATAATTTTAGGAAACCAATGAAACAATAAGAAGGTCTCCATAAATGAAGACTTGTATGAGATCTACACATCGTTTTGGACGCGATAGTGATGTGATTGCTCCTTTTGATGCTAATTTCAACTAGAACGAAGTAATATAATTCATAATCACCTATATTTTGACAATTTGAGTGAACTAATGAAACATTAAGAAGGTCTTCCTAAATGAAGACTTGTGTGAGATGTACGGATTGTTTTGAAGGCACTAGTGATAGGATTGCTCCATTTGATGCTAATCAAACTAGAACGAATTCATAGGACTTCTAAACACCTCTTTCTTTGATAATTTGAGAGATCCAATGAAACAGTAAGAAGGTCTCTCCAAATCAAGACTTGTGTGAGATGTACGCATCGTTTTTAACGCGATAGTCATAGGATTGCTCCTTTTGATGCTAATCAAATTAGAATGAAGTAATAAGACTCCTAATCACCTCTTTCTTTCACAATTTTAGAGAACCAAAGAAATAATAAGAAGTACTTCTTAAACGAAGATTTGTGTGAGATGTACGCATCGTTTTTAACGCGATAGCCATGGGATTGCTCCTTTTGATGCTAATCAAACTAGAACGAAGTTATAGGACTTCTAATCACCACTTTCTTTGAAAATTTGAGAGATCCAATGAAACAGTAAGAATGTATCCCTAAATCAAGACTTGTGTGAGATGTACCAATCGTTTTTAACTCGATAGTCATAGGATTGCTCCTTTTGATGCTAATCAAACTAGAACGAAGTTATAGGACTTCTAATAACCTCTTTCCTTGACAATTTTAAAGCACCAATGAAATAATAAGAAGGCCTCCCTAAATGAAGACTTGTGCGAGATGTACGCATGGTTTTGAATGACATAGTCATGGATTTCTCGTTTTGACGCTAATCAAACTAGAACGAAGTAATACAACTTCTAATCACCTCTTTCTTTATAAATTTGAAACAACCAATGAAACAATATGAAGGTATCCCTAAATGAAGACTTGTGTGAGATCTACGAATCGTTTTGGACGCGATAGTGATGGGCTTGCCCTTTTTGATGCTAATTGTGACAAACAAGATTTTTGTAATTTATTTTGAATATTTATTGAATTAAATAAATATTTTTGATGATTTAATTATTGAGTTAAATAATTAATTGATGAATTTGTGATAGATTAATTTAATTATATGTGTCACATTAGTTAAATTAATGTGGTGAATTTTTATATTCAAAGTATGTATTTAATTGAGCTTATTTGATTAATATATTAATTAATAAGCATAATGTTATTCTAATTAATTTAATAATTAATTAGAGATTTATGATTAGACATAATTAATAAATAAGAATTTTAATTATGTGACTATGTGATTTAATGTAGATTTATGCTATTTTATTTAATTGATTTAAATAGCATTATTTGATTTAATTGGGTGTGACATTAATTAACTATATTATAATAAATTAATTAAAATAAATGAGAAGGGATTCCTTAAGCTAGCCAAACAAGGCCTTAAGGGGAGTTGGTCAGTTAACCCACTAAGGGACCAACTGACAACCACTCACCCATTATATATTATACGTATTATACTTATATACATATATACTATATCAATTCATATATTCATATCAGAGGAAATAAAAACTTAGAGAGTCAGAGAGAATTTTGAGAGAAAAGATTGAGGGAGAAGAATTTGAGAAATTTATATCATCATCCTTGAATCATCTTCACCAACTAGCAAGGGTAAATTCAGTTATATTAAGTTTTAAGCTTTCTATTTTTACGTACTTTGAAGTTCTCTGTAATCGTCAATTTTGAATCATTGTTGGTTATATGGTTTTATATGGGTTAAATTATGTTTATAACATGTTTTATACCATGTATACATAAATCACAGTGATCAATTTTATGTAATTACGTCTTAATTAAGTTTTCAAAACTTCCATTAACGTACTTTGAAGTTTTCTGTAAAAGACTAAATTGATGACTTGTTCATGATATGGCTATATATATATTAATTGATGTCCATAACATATTATATGCCATATATGCATAACTTTCAGTGATCACACCATGGAATTTTGTTGATAATTGGGTTTTCAAAAGTTACAGAGTGTAAAAATTGTACGTATGGCCCATATGGCCCTTACGTACAAAATTTACACACCTTATGCGTTTATTTAACTTAAATTAACACTTGAATGTGATTGTGTACATTTAAACGAACAAAATGGAAGTTAAACGAACGGATTCGGTGTTATAACGAATCCGTAACGTTGAATTCTTGTTTTCTTTCAAAACTTTATAAAATGTTGAAAATAGTGAAATTAAATGTTGTGATTTGTGTAATTTCGTGATTTAAAGTGTTAAAAGCATGCTTAGAACATGGTATGATGTTTCTGTAAATTCCATATCTTATGGGTAGCCTTAAATTCATTACGTTAGTTTAATTTGGATTTATTTGGGTTGCTCTGTGTGTCATTCGCGAACTGGAAATCTGGGTCTGCGTTGCCGCGCGGCCGCGCTGGTCCCAAGGGTAACTGGCGCGCGGCCGCGCCCCTTGCAGAAATTTGAAATTTTTTTGCTAAGTGTTCGTGTGTTCTAAGAGGTGGTTTAAAACCTAATGTAATGAACATAAAGATATGCTAAACATATAATAAGAGGTTAATAACTTATATTACGTGAGTAATTAATAAGTTAATTACATGACTTGAATCGTTAATTGTATAGTCCAATAACGTGCTCAAGACCGATGTGTGTGATTCGATACGTATATCGAGTTATTGATTAATTTGTATTGTGAACGTATTGATGTGTAGGGTTTAATAAAGAACGTGAATTATAATTGTAGCTTGTGCAAGAGGCAAGTATCCTATCCCTAATTTATTGATTTAGCAAGTTCCCTAAATTCTAATTTATTCATTTATTAAGCCTTAGACTTGTGTTTCTATATCGAGTAAGCTCGTGTTTTTAATTGTTCAAGTTCGAAATTCATATTACATATTGTAACTCTTTTAAAAGCATGATTCAGTGATACAATACTTATTCGATTGTATACTCTTGAGATTTATTATTCAAGTTGAATATCGATGTTATTGTTGAACCTTATAGGACTAGTGAACCCTTATTGATTCGACTAGTCCATAGTTGATGAACGTTCTAAATTCCAAAATACTTATTGAGCTTATCCAAACCAAACTTCCTTTGGTGCGGACTCTGATGTCAAAACTGAGATGAACAACCCTGTAAAAGGGGATTATTTACGCTTTAGCGTTGAGATATTGTGCACAATATGGTACTAAGGGCTGATCCCCCTAAGTACGAGAAGTAGAGTCCATAGTCTTATGACTGTTAAAGGTTTTAAGTATAAACACTTTACAACCTAGGACATAGTTCAAGGTCTTATGACCCTCAGATGATATTTTGATTCCTGTTATTTATCCTCGAGTCAAAAGTTGAGTTTCTTTATTCAGATGTCCTTGATTCACTCGCATGTTATTATATTGTTGTCATATTATTATACTTGTGGGCAACCGTGCTCACTCTTGCGTAATAATAACATTGCAGTTAAGAACGAAAGGTCTGACGAGCCTTCTTCTAGCAAAGGCAAGGGCAAAGTCAACAAGTGATGAAGACTTGTTGTTTATTTTATGTGTTTATGTTTCAGACTTATGTTAAAGTTGTGTAAAACTTATTTAATTAGTTATATTTCCGCATTTGATATTTAAGGTTAAGTACGACCTGGGATTGATGTATTTCTTTTCAGATGTTGTAACCCCACAAGGGGAGGATTATTTCTTTTTATTTCATGGTTTGCATTTACTATGGGTAGATAGATAGATGATATTTGTACAGTGAACACCAAGTCCCGTGGAAATTGAAGTACCCGGATTTGGGGGTGTCACACTAATTTCAACTAGAACGAAGTAATAGGACTCATAATCATCTATATTTTGACAATTTAGAGAACTAATGAAACAATACGAAGTTATCCTTAAATGAATTTTGTGTGAGATGTACGAATCGTTTTGAAGAATATAGTGATAGGATTGATCCTTTTGATGCTAATCAAACTAGAACGAACTCATAGGACTGATAATCACCTCTTTCTTTGACAATTTGAGGGAACCAATGAAATAATAAGAAGTTCTCCCTAAATCAAGACTTGGTGTGAGATGTACGCATCGTTTTTAACGCGATAGTCATGGGATTACTCCTTTTGATGGGAATCAAATTAGAACGAAGTAATAGGACTCTTAATCACCTCTTTCTTTCATAATTTTAGCAAACCAATGAAACAATAAGAAGGTCTCCATAAATGAAGACTTGTGTGAGATCTACACATCGTTTTGGACGCGATAGTGATGTGATTGCTCCTTTTGATGCTAATTTCAACTAGAACGAAGTAATAGAATTCATAATCACCTATATTTTGACAATTTGAGAGAACTAAGGAAACATTAAGAAGGTCTCCCTAAATGAAGACTTGTGTGAGATGTACGGATTGTTTTGAAGGCACTAGTGATAGGATTGCTCCTGTTGATGCTAATCAAACTAGAACGAATGCATAGGACTTATAATCACCTCTTTCTTTGACAATTTGAGAAATCCAATGAAACAGTAAGAAGGTCTCCCTAAATCAAGACTTGTGTGAGATGTACGCATCGTTTTTAACGCGATAGTCATAGGATTGCTCCTTTTGATGCTAATCAAATTAGAACGAAGTAATAAGACTCCTAATCACCTCTTTCTTTCATAATTTTAGAGAAGCAAAGAAACAATAAGAAGGTCTCCTTAAATGAAGACTTGTGTAAGATGTACGCATCGTTTTTAATGCGATAGTCATGGGATTGCTACTTTTGATGCTAATCAAACTAGAACGAAGTTATAGAACTTTTAAAGCACCAATGAAACATTAAGAAGGTCTCCCAAAATGAAGACTTGTGCGAGATGTACGCATGGTTTTGAACGAGAAAGTCATGGGTTTCTCGTTTTGACGCTAATCAAACTAGAACGAAGTAATAATACTTCTAATCACCTCTTTCTTTGTAAATTTGAAACAACAAATGAAACAATATGAAGGTCTCCCTAAATGAAGACTTGTGTGAGATCTACGAATCGTTTTGGACGCGATAGTGATGGGTTTGCCCCTTTTGATGCTAATTTCAACTAGAACGAAGTAATAGGACTCATAATCATCTATATTTTGACATTTCAGAGAACTAATGAAACAATACGAAGTTATCCGTAAATGAAGACTTGTGTGAGATGTACGAATATTTTTGAAGGCTATAGTGATAGGATTGATCCTTTTGATGCTAATCAAACTAGAACGAAGTCATAGGACTCATAATCACCTCTTTCTTTGACAATTTGAGAGAACCAATGAAATAATAAGAAGTTCTCCATAAATCAAGACTTGGTATGAGATGTACGCATCGTTTTTAACGCGATAGTCATGAGATTACTCCTTTTGATGGTAATCAAATTAGAACGAAGTAATAGGACTCTTAATCACCTCTTTCTTTCATAATTTTAGGAAACCAATGAAACAATAAGAAGGTCTCAATAATTGAAGACTTGTGTGAGATCTACGCATCGTTTTGGACGCGATAGTTATGTGATTGCTCCTTTTGATGCTAATTTCAACTAGAACGAAGTAATAGAATTCATAATCACCTATATTTTGACAATTTGAGAGAACAAATGAAACATTAAGAAGGTCTCCCTAAATGAAGACTTGTGTGAGATGTACGGATTGTTTTGAGGGCACTAGTGTTAGGATTGCTCCTTTTGATGCTAATCAAACTAGAACGAATTCATAGGACTTATAATCACCTCTTTCTTTGATAATTTGAGAAATCCAATGAAACAGTAAGAAAGTCTCCCTAAATTAAGACTTGTGTGAGATGTACACATCGTTTTTAACACGGTAGTTATAGGATTGCTCCTTTTGATGCTAATCAAATTAGAACGAAGTAATAAGGCTCCTAATCACCTCTTTCTTTCATAATTTTAAAGAACCAAAGAAACAATAAGAAGGTCTCCTTAAATGAAGACTTGTGTGAGATGTACGCATCGTTTTTAACCCGATAGTCATGGGATTGCTCCTTTTGATGCTAATCAAACTAGAACGAAGTTATAGGACTTCTAATCACCTCTTTCCTTGACAATTTAAAGCACCAACGAAACAATAAGAAGGTCTCCTTAAATGAAGACTTGTGCGAGATGTACGCATGGTTTTGAACGAGATAGTTATGGGTTTCTCGTTTTGACGCTAATTAAACTAGAACGAAGTAATACAACTTCTAATAACCTCTTTTCTTTGTAAATTTGAAACAACCAATGAAACAATATGAAGGTCTCCCTAAATGAACACTTGTGTGAGATCCACGAATCGTTTTGGACGCGATAGTCATAGGATTGCTCCTTTTGATGCTAATCAAATTAGAACGAAGTAATAAGACTTCTAATCACATCTTTCTTTCATAGTACTTATAATCTCCTCTATCTTTGATAATTTGAGAGATCCAATGAAATAGTAAGAAAGTCTCCTTAAATCAAGACTTGTGTGAGATGTACGCATCGTTTTTAACGCGATAGTCATAGGATTGCTCCTTTTGATTCTAATCAAATTAGAACGAAGTAATAAGACTCCTAATCGCCTCTTTCTTTCATAATTTTAGAGAACCAAAGAAACAATAAGAAGGTCTCCTTAAATGAAGACTTGTGTGAGATGTACGCATCGTTTTTAACGCGATAGTCATGGGATTGCTCCTTTTGATGCTAATCAAACTAGAACGAAGTTATAGGACTTCTAATCACCTCTTTCCTTGACAATTTTAAAGCACCAATTAAACAATAAGAAGGCCTCCCTAAATGAAGACTTGTGCGAGATGTACGCATGGTTTTGAATGACATAGTCATGGATTTCCCGTTTTGACGCTAATTAAACTATAACGAAGTAATACAACTTCTAATCACCTCTTTCTTTATAAATTTGAAGCAACCAATGAAACAATATGAAGGTCTCCCTAAATGAAGACTTGTGTGAGATCTTCGAATCGTTTTGGACGCGATAGTGATGGTTTTGCCCTTATTGATGCTAATTTCAACTAGAACGAAGTAATAGGACTCATAATCATCTATATTTTGACAATTCAGAGAACTAATGAAACAATACGAAGTTATCCTTAAATGAAGACTTAGGTGAGATGTACGAATCGTTTTGAAGGATATAGCGATAGGATTGATACTTTTGATGCTTATCAATCTAGAACGAAGTCATAGGACTCATAATCACCTCTTTCTTTGACAATTTGAGAGAACCAATGAAATAATAAGTTCTCCCTAAATCAAGACTTGGTGTGAGATGTACGCATCGTTTTTAACGCGATAATCATGGGATTACTCCTTTTGATGGTAATCAAATTAGAACGAAGTAATAGGACTCTTAATCACCTCTTTCTTTCATAATTTTAGGAAACCAATGAAACAATAAGTAGGTCTCCATAAATGAAGAATTGTATGAGATCTACACATCGTTTTGGACGCGATAGTGATGTGATTGCTCCTTTTGATGATAATTTCAACTAAAACAAAGTAATATAATTCATAATCACCTATATTTTGACAATTTGAGAGAACTAATGAAGCATTAAGAAGGTCTCCCTAAATGAAGACTTGTGTGAGATGTACGGATTGTTTTGAAGGCACTTGGGATAGGATTGCTCCTTTTGATGCTAATCAAACTAGAACGAATTCATAGGACTTATAATCACCTCTTTCTTTGACAATTTAAGAAATCCAATGAAACAGTAAGGAGGTCTCCCTAAATCAAGACTGGTGTGAAATGTACGCATCGTTTTTAACGCGATAGTCATAGGATTGCTCCTTTTGATGCTAATCAAATTAGAACGAAGTAATAAGACTCCTAATCACCTTTCTTTCATAATTTTAGAGAACCAAAGAAACAATAAGAAGGTCTCCTTAAATGAAGACTTGTGTGAGATGTACGCATCGTTTTTAACGCGATAGTCATGGGATTGCTCCTTTTGATGCTAATCAAACTACAACGAAGTTATAGGACTTCTAATCACCTCTTTCCTTGACAATTTTAAAGCACCAATGAAACAATAAGAAGGTCTCCCTAAATGAAGACTTATGCGAGATGTACGCATGGTTTTGAATGAGATAGTAATGGATTTCTTGTTTTGACGCTAATCAAACTAGAACGAAGTAATACAACTTCTAATCACCTCTTTCTTTATAAATTTGAAACAACCAATGAAACAATATGAAGGTCTCCCTTAATGAAGACTTGTGTGAGATCTACGAATCGTTTTGGACGCGATAGTGATGGGTTTGACCCTTTTGATGCTAATTTGAACTAGAACGAAGTAATAGGACTCATAATCATCTATATTTTGACAATTCAGAGAACTAATGAAACAATACGAAGGTATCCGTAAATGAAGACTTGTGTGAGATGTACGAATCGTTTTGAAGGCTATAGTGATAGGATTGATCCTTTTGATGCTAATCAAACTAGAACGAAGTCATAGGACTCATAATCACCTCTTTCTTTGACAATTTGAGAGAACCAATGAAATAATAAGAAGTTCTCCCTAAATCAAGACTTGGTGTGAGATGTACGCATCGTTTTTAACGCGATAGTCATGGGATTACTCCTTTTGATGGTAATCAAATTAGAACGAAGTAATAGGACTCTTAATCACCTCTTTCTTTCATAATTTTAGCAAACCAATGAAACAATAAGAAGGTCTCCATAAATGAAGACTTGTGTGAGATCTACACATCGTTTTGGACGCGATAGTGATGTGATTGCTCCTTTTGATGCTAATTTCAACTAGAACGAAGTAATAGAATTCATAAACACCTTTATTTTGACAATTTGAGAGAACTAATGAAGCATTAAGAAGGTCTCCCTAAATGAAGACTTGTGTGAGATGTACGGAATATTTTGAAGGCACTAGTGATAGGATTGTTCCTTTTGATGCTAATCAAACTAGAACGAATTCATAGGACTTATAATCACCCTCTTTCTTTGACAATTTGAGAAATCCAATGAAATAGTAAGAAGGTCTCCCTAAATCAAGACTTGTGTGAGATGTATGCATCGTTTTTAACGCGATAGTCATAGGATTGCTCCTTTTGATGCTAATCAAATTAGAACGAAGTAATAAGACTCCTAATCACCTCTTTCTTTCATATTTTTAGAGAACCAAAGAAACAATAAGAAGGTCACCTTAAATGAAGACTTGTGTGAGATGTACGCATCGTTTTTAACGCGATAGTCATGGGATTGCTCCTTTTGATGCTAATCAAACTAGAACGAAGTTATAGGACTTCTAATCACCTCTTTCCTTGACAATTTTAAAGCACCAATTAAACAATAAGAAGGCCTCCCTAAATGAAGACTTGTGCGAGATGTACGCTTGGTTTTGAATGACATAGTCATGGATTTCTCGTTTTGACGCTAATCAAACTAGAACGAAGTAATACAACTTCTAATCACCTCTTTCTTTATAGATTTGAAGCAACCAATGAAACAATATGAAGGTCTCTCTAAATAAAGACTTGTGTGAGATCTTCGAATCGTTTTGGATGCGATAGTGATGGTTTTGCCCTTTTTGATGCTAATTTCAACTAGAACGAAGTAATAGGACTCATAATCATCTATATTTTGACAATTCAGAGAACTAATGAAACAATACGAAGTTATCCTTAAATGAAGACTTAGGTGAGATGTACGAATCGTTTTGAAGGATGTAGTGATATGATTGATACTTTTGATGCTTATCAATCTAGAACGAAGTCATAGGACTCATAATCACCTCTTTCTTTGACAATTTGAGAGAACCAATGAAATAATAAGTTCTCCCTAAATCAAGACTTGGTGTGCGATGTACGCATCGTTTTTAACGCGATAGTCATGGGATTACTCCTTTTGATGGTAATCAAATTAGAACGAATTAATAGGACTCTTAATCACCTCTTTCATTCATAATTTTAGGAAACCAATGAAACAATAAGAAGGTCTCCATAAATGAAGAATTGTATGAGATCTACACATCGTTTTGGACGCGATAGTGATATGATTGCTCCTTTTGATGATAATTTCAACTAAAACAAAGTAATATAATTCATAATCACCTATATTTTGATAATTTGAGAGAACTAATGAAACATTAAGAAGGTCTCCCTAAATGAAAACTTGTGTGAGATGTACGGATTGTTTTGAAGGCACTAGTGATAGGATTGCTCCTTTTGATGCTAATCAAACTAGAACGAATTCATAGGACTTATAATCACCTCTTTCTTTGACAATTTAAGAAATCCAATGAAACAGTAAGGAGGTCTCCCTAAATCAAGACTGGTGTGAAATGTACGCATCGTTTTTAACGCGATAGTCATAGGATTGCTCCTTTTGATGCTAATCAAATTAGAACGAAGTAATAAGACTCCTAATCACCTCTTTCTTTCATAATTTTAGAGAACCAAAGAAACAATAAGTAGGTCTCCTTAAATGAAGACTTGTGTGAGATGTACGCATCGTTTTTAACGCGATAGTCATGGGATTGCTCCTTTTGATGCTAATCAAACTAGAACGAAGTTATAGGACTTCTAATCACCTCTTTCCTTGACAATTTTAAAGCACCAATGAAACAATAAGAAGGTCTCCCTAAATGAAGACTTGTGCGAGATGTACGCATGGTTTTGAATGAGATAGTCACGGATTTCTCGTTTTGACGCTAATCAAACTAGAACGAAGTAATACAACTTCTAATCACCTCTTTCTTTATAAATTTGAAACAACCAATGAAACAATATGAAGGTCTCCCTTAATGAAGACTTGTGTGAGATCTACGAATCGTTTTGGACGCGATAGTGATGGGTTTGACCCTTTTGATGCTAATTTGAACTAGAACGAAGTAATAGGACTCATAATCATCTATATTTTGACAATTCAGAGAACTAATGAAACAATACGAAGGTATCCGTAAATGAAGACTTGTGTGAGATGTACGAATCGTTTTGAAGGCTATAGTGATAGGATTGATCCTTTTGATGCTAATCAAACTAGAACGAAGTCATAGGACTCATAATCACCTCTTTCTTTGACAATTTGAGAGAACCAATGAAATAATAAGAAGTTCTCCCTAAATCAAGACTTGGTGTGAGATGTACTCATCGTTTTTAACGCGATAGTCATGGGATTACTCCTTTTGATGGTAATCAAATTAGAACGAAGTAATAGGACTCTTAATCACCTCTTTCTTTCATAATTTTAGCAAACCAATGAAACAATAAGAAGGTCTCCATAAATGAAGACTTGTGTGAGATCTACACATCGTTTTGGACGCGATAGTGATGTGATTGCTCCTTTTGATGCTAATTTCAACTAGAACGAAGTAATAGAATTCATAAACACCTTTATTTTGACAATTTGAGAGAACTAATGAAGCATTAAGAAGGTCTCCCTAAATGAAGACTTGTGTGAGATGTACGGATTGTTTTGAAGGCACTAGTGATAGGATTGTTCCTTTTGATGCTAATCAAACTAGAACGAATTCATAGGACTTATAATCACCTCTTTCTTTGATAATTTGAGAAATCCAATGAAATAGTAAGAAGGTCTCCCTAAATCAAGACTTGTGTGAGATGTATGCATCGTTTTTAACGCGATAGTCATAGGATTGCTCCTTTTGATGCTAATCAAATTAGAACGAAGTAATAAGACTCCTAATCACCTCTTTCTTTCATATTTTTAGAGAACCAAAGAAACAATAAGAAGGTCACCTTAAATGAAGACTTGTGTGAGATGTACGCATCGTTTTTAACGCGATAGTCATGGGATTGCTCCTTTTGATGCTAATCAAACTAGAACGAAGTTATAGGACTTCTAATCACCTCTTTCCTTGACAATTTTAAAGCACCAATTAAACAATAAGAAGGCCTCCCTAAATGAAGACTTGTGCGAGATGTACGCATGGTTTTGAATGACATAGTCATGGATTTCTCGTTTTGACGCTAATCAAACTAGAACGAAGTAATACAACTTCTAATCACCTCTTTCTTTATAGATTTGAAGCAACCAATGAAACAATATGAAGGTCTCTCTAAATAAAGACTTGTGTGAGATCTACGAATCGTTTTGGATGCGATAGTGATGGTTTTGCCCTTTTTGATGCTAATTTCAACTAGAACGAAGTAATAGGACTCATAATCATCTATATTTTGACAATTCAGAGAACTAATGAAACAATACGAAGTTATCCTTAAATGAAGACTTAGGTGAGATGTACGAATCGTTTTGAAGGATATAGTGATATGATTGATACTTTTGATGCTTATCAATCTAGAACGAAGTCATAGGACTCATAATCACCTCTTTCTTTGACAATTTGAGAGAACCAATGAAATAATAAGTTCTCCCTAAATCAAGACTTGGTGTGAGATGTACGCATCGTTTTTAACGCGATAGTCATGGGATTACTCCTTTTGATGGTAATCAAATTAAAACGAATTAATAGGACTCTTAATCACCTCTTTCATTCATAATTTTAGGAAACCAATGAAACAATAAGAAGGTCTCCATAAATGAAGAATTGTATGAGATCTACACATCGTTTTGGACGCGATAGTGATATGATTGCTCCTTTTGATGATAATTTCAACTAAAACAAAGTAATATAATTCATAATCACCTATATTTTGATAATTTGAGAGAACTAATGAAACATTAAGAAGGTCTCCCTAAATGAAAACTTGTGTGAGATGTACGGATTGTTTTGAAGGCACTAGTGATAGGATTGCTCCTTTTGATGCTAATCAAACTAGAACGAATTCATAGGACTTATAATCACCTCTTTCTTTGACAATTTAAGAAATCCAATGAAACAGTAAGGAGGTCTCCCTAAATCAAGACTGGTGTGAAATGTACGCATCGTTTTTAACGCGATAGTCATAGGATTGCTCCTTTTGATGCTAATCAAATTAGAACGAAGTAATAAGACTCCTAATCACCTCTTTCTTTCATAATTTTAGAGAACCAAAGAAACAATAAGAAGGTCTCCTTAAATGAAGACTTGTGTGAGATGTACGCATCGTTTTTAACGCGATAGTCATGGGATTGCTCCTTTTGATGCTAATCAAACTAGAACGAAGTTATAGGACTTCTAATCACCTCTTTCCTTGACAATTTTAAAGCACCAATGAAACAATAAGAAGGTCTCCCTAAATGAAGACTTATGCGAGATGTACGCATGGTTTTGAATGAGATAGTAATGGATTTCTTGTTTTGACGCTAATCAAACTAGAACGAAGTAATACAACTTCTAATCACCTCTTTCTTTATAAATTTGAAACAACCAATGAAACAATATGAAGGTCTCCCTTAATGAAGACTTGTGTGGGATCTACGAATCGTTTTGGACGCGATAGTGATGGGTTTGACCCTTTTGATGCTAATTTCAACTAGAACGAAGTAATAGGACTCATAATCATCTATATTTTGACAATTCAGAGAACTAATGAAACAATACGAAGGTATCCGTAAATGAAGACTTGTGTGAGATGTACGAATTGTTTTGAAGGCTATAGTGATAGGATTGATCCTTTTGATGCTAATCAAACTAGAACGAAGTCATAGGACTCATAATCACCTCTTTCTTTGACAATTTGAGAGAACCAATGAAATAATAAGAAGTTCTCCCTAAATCAAGACTTGGTGTGAGATGTACGCATCGTTTTTAACGCGATAGTCATGGGATTACTCCTTTTGATGGTAATCAAATTAGAACGAAGTAATAGGACTCTTAATCACCTCTTTCTTTCATAATTTTAGCAAACCAATGAAACAATAAGAAGGTCTCCATAAATGAAGACTTGTGTGAGATCTACACATCGTTTTGGACGCGATAGTGATGTGATTGCTCCTTTTGATGCTAATTTCAACTAGAACGAAGTAATAGATTTCATAAACACCTTTATTTTGACAATTTGAGAGAACTAATGAAGCATTAAGAAGGTCTCCCTAAATGAAGACTTGTGTGAGATGTACGGATTGTTTTGAAGGCACTAGTGATAGGATTGTTCCTTTTGATGCTAATCAAACTAGAACGAATTCATAGGACTTATAATCACCTCTTTCTTTGACAATTTGAGAAATCCAATGAAATAGTAAGAAGGTCTCCCTAAATCAAGACTTGTGTGAGATGTATGCATCGTTTTTAACGCGATAGTCATAGGATTGCTCCTTTTGATGCTAATCAAATTAGAACGAAGTAATAAGACTCCTAATCACCTCTTTCTTTCATATTTTTAGAGAACCAAAGAAACAATAAGAAGGTCACCTTAAATGAAGACTTGTGTGAGATGTACGCATCGTTTTTAACGCGATAGTCATGGGATTGCTCCTTTTGATGCTAATCAAACTAGAACGAAGTTATAGGACTTCTAATCACCTCTTTCCTTGACAATTTTAAAGCACCAATTAAACAATAAGAAGGCCTCCCTAAATGAAGACTTGTGCGAGATGTACGCTTGGTTTTGAATGACATAGTCATGGATTTCTCGTTTTGACGCTAATCAAACTAGAACGAAGT
The DNA here is from genome assembly GCA_020205555.1 of Panax stipuleanatus. NCBI lineage: Eukaryota > Viridiplantae > Streptophyta > Magnoliopsida > Apiales > Araliaceae > Panax > Panax stipuleanatus. The sequence goes on along the minus strand of CM035123.1, from coordinate 73,389,065 downwards.
AATACAACTTCTAATCACCTCTTTCTTTATAGATTTGAAGCAACCAATGAAACAATATGAAGGTCTCTCTAAATAAAGACTTGTGTGAGATCTTCGAATCGTTTTGGATGCGATAGTGATGGTTTTGCCCTTTTTGATGCTAATTTTAACTAGAACGAAGTAATAGGACTCATAATCATCTATATTTTGACAATTCAGAGAACTAATGAAACAATACGAAGTTATCCTTAAATGAAGACTTAGGTGAGATGTACGAATCGTTTTGAAGGATATAGTGATATGATTGATACTTTTGATGCTTATCAATCTAGAACGAAGTCATAGGACTCATAATCACCTCTTTCTTTGACAATTTGAGAGAACCAATGAAATAATAAGTTCTCCCTAAATCAAGACTTGGTGTGCGATGTACGCATCGTTTTTAACGCGATAGTCATGGGATTACTCCTTTTGATGGTAATCAAATTAGAACGAATTAATAGGACTCTTAATCACCTCTTTCATTCATAATTTTAGGAAACCAATGAAACAATAAGAAGGTCTCCATAAATGAAGAATTGTATGAGATCTACACATCGTTTTGGACGCGATAGTGATATGATTGCTCCTTTTGATGATAATTTCAACTAAAACAAAGTAATATAATTCATAATCACCTATATTTTGATAATTTGAGAGAACTAATGAAACATTAAGAAGGTCTCCCTAAATGAAAACTTGTGTGAGATGTACGGATTGTTTTGAAGGCACTAGTGATAGGATTGCTCCTTTTGATGCTAATCAAACTAGAACGAATTCATAGGACTTATAATCACCTCTTTCTTTGACAATTTAAGAAATCCAATGAAACAGTAAGGAGGTCTCCCTAAATCAAGACTGGTGTGAAATGTACGCATCGTTTTTAACGCGATAGTCATAGGATTGCTCCTTTTGATGCTAATCAAATTAGAACGAAGTAATAAGACTCCTAATCACCTCTTTCTTTCATAATTTTAGAGAACCAAAGAAACAATAAGTAGGTCTCCTTAAATGAAGACTTGTGTGAGATGTACGCATCGTTTTTAACGCGATAGTCATGGGATTGCTCCTTTTGATGCTAATCAAACTAGAACGAAGTTATAGGACTTCTAATCACCTCTTTCCTTGACAATTTTAAAGCACCAATGAAACAATAAGAAGGTCTCCCTAAATGAAGACTTGTGCGAGATGTACGCATGGTTTTGAATGAGATAGTCACGGATTTCTCGTTTTGACGCTAATCAAACTAGAACGAAGTAATACAACTTCTAATCACCTCTTTCTTTATAAATTTGAAACAACCAATGAAACAATATGAAGGTCTCCCTGAATGAAGACTTGTGTGAGATATACGAATCGTTTTGGACGCGATAGTGATTGGTTTGACCCTTTTGATGCTAATTTCAACTATAACGAAGTAATAGGACTCATAATCATCTATATTTTGACAATTCAGAGAACTAATGAAACAATACGAAGGTATCCGTAAATGAAGACTTGTGTGAGATGTACGAATCGTTTTGAAGGCTATAGTGATAGGATTGATCCTTTTGATGCTAATCAAACTAGAACGAAGTCATAGGACTCATAATCACCTCTTTCTTTGACAATTTGATAGAACCAATGAAATAATAAGAAGTTCTCCCTAAATCAAGACTTGGTGTGAGATGTACGCATCGTTTTTAACGCGATAGTCATGGGATTACTCCTTTTGATGGTAATCAAATTAGAACGAAGTAATAGGACTCTTAATCACCTCTTTCTTTCATAATTTTAGCAAACCAATGAAACAATAAGAAGGTCTCCATAAATGAAGACTTGTGTGAGATCTACACATCGTTTTGGACGCGATAGTGATGTGATTGCTCTTTTTGATGCTAATTTCAACAAAAACGAAGTAATAGATTTCATAAACACCTTTATTTTGACAATTTGAGAGAACTAATGAAACATTAAGAAGGTCTCCCTAAATGAAGACTTGTGTGAGATGTACGGATTGTTTTGAAGGCACTAGTGATAGGATTGCTCCTTTTGATGCTAATCAAACTAGAACGAATTCATAGGACTTATAATCACCTCTTTCTTTGACAATTTGAGAAATCCAATGAAATAGTAAGAAGGTCTCCCTAAATCAAGACTTGTGTGAGATGTATGCATCGTTTTTAACGCGATAGTCATAGGATTGCTCCTTTTGATGCTAATCAAATTAGAACGACGTAATAAGACTCCTAATCACCTCTTTCTTTCATAATTTTAGAGAACCAAAGAAACAATAAGAAGGTCTCCTTAAATGAAGACTTGTGTGAGATGTACGCATCGTTTTTAACGCGATAGTCATGGGATTGCTCCTTTTGATGCTAATCAAACTAGAACGAAGTTATAGGACTTCTAATCACCTCTTTCCTTGACAATTTTAAAGCACCAATTAAACAATAAGAAGGCCTCCCTAAATGAAGACTTGTGTGAGATGTACGCATTGTGACACCCCCAAATCCGGGTACTTCAATTCCACGGGACTTGGTGTTCACTGTACGAATATCATCTATCTATCTACCCATAGTAAATGCAAACCATGCAATAAATAGAATTAAATCCTCCCCTTATGGGGTTACAACATCTGAGTAATAAATAAAATAAATCCCAGGTCATACTAACCTTAAACATCTGTGCTGAACATAAACAAATAAATAAGTCTTACACAACTCTAATATAAGTCTGAAACATAACAATTAAAATAAACAACAAGTCTTCATCACTTGTTGACTTTGCCTTTGCCTTTGCTAGTAGAAGGCTCGTCGGACCTTTCGTTCTTAACTGCAATGTTATTATTACGCAAGAGTGAGCACGATTGCCCACAAGTATAATAATATGACAACAATATAATAACATGCGAGTAAATCAAAGACATCTGAATAAAGAAACTCAACTTCTGACTCGAGGATAAATAATAGGAATCAAAAGAACATCTGAGGGTCATAAGACCTTGAACTATGTCCTAGGTTGTAAAGTGTTTATGCTTTAAACCTTTAACAGTCATAAGACTATGGACTCTACTTCTCGTACTTAGGGGGATCAGCCCTTAGTACCATACTGTGCACAATATCTCAACGCTAAAGCGTAAATAATCCCCTATTAAAGGGTTGTTCATCTCAGTTTTGACATCAGAGTCCGCACCAAAGGAAGTTTGGTTTGGATAAGCTCAATAAGTATTCTAGAATTTAGAACGTACATCAACTATGGACTAGTCGAATAAATAAGGGTTCACTAGTCCTATAAGTTCAACAATATCATCGATATTCAACTTGAATGGTAAATCTCAAGAGTATACAATCGAATAAGTATTGTATAGCTGAATCATGCTTAAAAAAAATAGTGATATCTCATATGAAAATCTCAACTTGAATAAACAAGGATAAGAACTTGCTCAATGTAAAAGTAAGATTTGAGTTTAGGAAACTTGCAAAATATTAAACAAGTTTAAGGATAGAAAACTTGCCTCTTGCACAAGCTACAATTTATAATTCACGTTCTTTATTAAATCCTACATATCAATACGTTCACAATACACATTAATCAATAACTCGATATACGTATCGAATCACACACATCGGTCTTGAGCATGTTATTGGACTATACAATTAACGATTCAAGTCATGTAATTAACTTATTAATTACTCACGTAATATAAGTTATTAACCTCTTATTATATGTTTAATCATGTCTTCATGTTTATTACATTAGGTTCCAATTACATTTTCTGAACTTGAATAATTAAAATCTCATTTTTGGGAAAAATTACCAAGTGGCGCTGTAGCTCCACCATTTGAACTAAAAATGGCGCTGCAGCTCCACTGGCGCTGCAGCTCGGACTTTAAGCTTAAGTCTGGCGCTGCAGCTCCATTGGCGCTGCAGCCCCACTCTTAGGCTTACAGTTGGCGCTGCAGCTCCACTGGCGCTGCAGCCCCACTCTTAGGCTTAAATCTGGCGCTGCAGCTCCACTGACGCTGCAGCCCCACTCTTAGACTTAAAGTTGGCGCTGCAGCTCCACACGCCAGTTTTAGAATCTGTAGTTCGCGAATAACATAGAACAGAGCACCCAAAACTTTGCTCAAACAATAAATTAATCATACTCATCAATTCTAGACTTTACAAAAGTATAACCCAACACTTATAGCATGATTTTGACAACTTAAACAACTTAAACAACTAAATTTAAACCCATAAATTCCATGTTTTTGCTATTTTTCAAAGTTTCGTCAATTTTCATGAAATCACACAATACAGATTCGTTGTAACACCAAATCAGTCCGTTTAAGTTTCGTTCTTTTTGCTTTTACATGTACAAACATATTAAATTGTCAATTTACAGTTTTACATGCAACTAAGGCATCAAATTTCATACATACAAGCCATTTTCGAATATTTTCACTGTAAACTCAAAACTTTCTTTTTAAACACAATCTAATGGATTAATTCAACCAAAATAGTTTATAAACATCATATAATGATTTATACATACTACCTAACATATATCAATCACTTTCTCATGTATTAGTCACAAAATTCATTTACAGAGAACTGAAACTAATTTTTCTATGAAAACTCAAGAACATGAGAAATAGAGATTATAACTTGGATTCTTACCCTTTGATTCTTGTTTAGATGATAGGAAACTCTTCTTTGATTCTCCAAACCTTCTTCAATCTCACTCTCTCTCAAATTTTTCTCTTTTTCTCTCTGTGTTCTCTAACTTTCTTAACTGATGAATGTAATATATGATATATGATATACTACTAATATGATATACGTGTAATTTAGAAGTCGTGGGTTATGGGTCGTCAGTTAATCCCATAATGGGTTAACTGGCTCCAACCCCCACTAAGGCTTTGTTTGCTTGCCCCTTTTATTCCTCCTTTCCCATTAATTTAATTAACTTACTATAATATAGTTTAATAATGTCACACTTTTAATTAATCAATAATCCTATTTAAATCAATTAAATAAAATTGCATAATTCCAAAATAATTCACATAGTCACATAATTAAAATTCTTATTTATTAATTATATCAAATCATTAAATCTCTAATTAATTATTAAATTAATTAGAATAACATTATGCTTATTAATTAATATATTAATCAAATAAGCTCAATTAAATATGTACTTTGAATATAAAATTCACCACATTAATTTAACTAACGTGACACATATAATTAATTTAATCTACCATAATTTCATCAATTAATTATTTAACTCAATAATTAAATCATTGATATTTATTTAATTCAATAAATATTCACATTAAATTACAAAAATCTTGTTTGTCACACGCATGGTTTTGAATGACATAGTCATGGATTTCTCATTTTGACGCTAATCAAACTAGAACGAAGTAATACAACTTCTAATCACCTCTTTCTTTATAAATTTGAAGCAACCAATGAAACAATATGATGGTCTCCCTAAATGAAGACTTGTGTGAGATCTTCGAATCGTTTTGGACGCGATAGTGATGGTTTTGCCCTTTTTGATGCTAATTTCAACTAGAACGAAGTAATAGGACTCATAATCATCTATATTTTGACAATTCAGAGAACTAATGAAACAATACGAAGTTATCCTTAAATGAAGACTTAGGTGAGATGTACGAATCGTTTTGAAAGATATAGTGATAGGATTGATACTTTTGATTCTTATCAATCTAGAACGAAGTCATAGGACTCATAATCACCTCTTTCTTTGACAATTTGAGAGAACCAATGAAATAATAAGTTCTCCCTAAATCAAGACTTGGTGTGAGATGTACGCATCGTTTTTAACGCGATAGTCATGGGATTACTCCTTTTGATGGTAATCAAATTAGAACGAAGTAATAGGACTCTTAATCACCTCTTTCTTTCATAATTTTAGGAAACCAATGAAACAATAAGAAGGTCTCCATAAATGAAGAATTGTATGAGATCTACACATCGTTTTGGACGCGATAGTGATGTGATTGCTCCTTTTGATGATAATTTCTACTAAAACAAAGTAATATAATTCATAATCACCTATATTTTGAAAATTTGAGAGAACTAATGAAACATTAAGAAGGTCTCCTTAAATGAAAACTTGTGTAAGATGTACGGATTATTTTGAAGGCACTAGTGATAGGATTGCTCCTTTTGATGCTAATCAAACTAGAACGAATTCATAGGACTTATAATCACCTCTTTCTTTGACAATTTAAGAAATCCAATGAAACAGTAAGGAGGTCTCCCTAAATCAAGACTGGTGTGAAATGTACGCATCGTTTTTAACGCGATAGTCATAGGATTGCTCCTTTTGATGCTAATCAAATTAGAACGAAATAATAAGACGCCTAATCACCTCTTTATTTCATAATTTTAGAGATCCAAAGAAACAATAAGAAGGTCTCCTTAAATGAAGACTTGTGTGAGATGTACGCATCGTTTTTAAAGCGATAGTCATGGGATTGCTCCTTTTGATGCTAATCAAATTAGAACTAAGTTATAGGACTTCTAATCACCTCTTTCCGTGACAATTTTAAAGCACCAATGAAACAATAAGAAGGTCTCCCTAAATGAAGACTTATGCGAGATGTACGCATGGTTTTGAATGAGATAGTCATGGATTTCTCGTTTTGACGCTAATCAAACTAGAACGAAGTAATACAACTTCTAATCACCTCTTTCTTTATAAATTTGAAACAACCAATGAAACAATATGAAGGTCTCCCTTAATGAAGACTTGTGTGAGATCTACGAATCGTTTAGGACGCGATAGTGATGGGTTTGCCCCATTTGATGCTAATTTTAACTAGAACGAAGTAACTGGACTCATAATCATCTATATTTTGACAATTCAGAGAACTAATGAAATAATACGAAGTTATCCATAAATGAAGACTTGTGTGAGATGTACGAATCGTTTTGAAGGCTATAGTGATAGGATTGATCCTTTTGATGCTAATCAAACTAGAACGAAGTCATAGGACTCGTAATCACCTCTTTCTTTGACAATTTGAGAGAACCAATGAAATAATAAGAAGTTCTCCCTAAATCAAGACTTGGTGTGAGATGTATGCATCGTTTTTAACGCGATAGTTATGGGATTACTCCTTTTGATGGTAATCAAATTAGAACGAAGTAATAGGACTCTTAATCACCTCTTTCTTTCATAATTTTAGCAAACCAATGAAACAATAAGAAGGTCTCCATAAATGAAGACTTGTGTGAGATCTACACATCGTTTTGGACGCGATAGTGATGTGATTGCTCCTTTTGATGCTAATTTCAACTAAAACGAAGTAATAGAATTCATAAACACCTTTATTTTGACAATTTGAGAGAACTAATGAAACATTAAGAAGGTCTCCCTAAATGAAGACTTGTGTGAGATGTACGGATTGTTTTGAACGCACTAGTGATAGGATTGCTCCTTTTGATGCTAATCAAACTAGAACGAATTCATAGGACTTATAATCACCTCTTTCTTTGACAATTTGAGAAATCCAATGAAATAGTAAGAAGGTCTCCCTAAATCAAGACTTGTGTGAGATGTATGCATCGTTTTTAACGCGATAGTCATAGGATTGCTCCTTTTGATGCTAATCAAATTAGAACGAAGTAATAAGACTCCTAATCACCTCTTTCTTTCATAATTTTAGAGAACCAAAGAAATAATAAGGTCTCCTTAAATGAAGACTTGTGTGAGGTGTACACATCGTTTTTAACGCGATAGTCATGGGATTGCTCCTTTTGATGCTAATCAAACTAGAACGAAGTTATAGGACTTCTAATCACCTCTTTCCTTGACAATTTTAAAGCACCAATGAAACAATAAGAAGGTCTCCCTAAATGAAGACTTATGCGAGATGTACACATGGTTTTGAATGAGATAGTCATGGATTTCTCGTTTTGACGCTAATCAAACTAGAACGAAGTAATACAACTTCTAATCACCTCTTTCTTTATAAATTTGAAACAACCAATGAAACAATATGAAGGTCTCCCTTAAGTGTGTGAGATCTACGAATCGTTTTGGACGCGATAGTGATGGGTTTGCCCCTTTTGATGCTAATTTCAACTAGAACGAAGTAATAGGACTCATAATCATCTATATTTTGACAATTCAGAGAACTAATGAAACAATACGAAGGTATCCGTAAATGAAGACTTGTGTGAGATGTACGAATCGTTTTGAAGGCTATAGTGATAGGATTGATCCTTTTGATGCTAATCAAACTAGAACGAAGTCATAGGACTCATAATCACCTCTTTCTTTGACAATTTGAGAGAACCAATGAAATAATAAGAAGTTCTCCCTAAATCAAGACTTGGTGTGAGATGTACTCATCGTTTTTAACGCGATAGTCATGGGATTACTCCTTTTGATGGTAATCAAATTAGAACGAAGTAATAGGACTCTTAATAACCTCTTTCTTTCATAATTTTAGCAAACCAATGAAACAATAAGAAGGTCTCCATAAATGAATACTTGTGTGAGATCTACACATCGTTTTGGACGCGATAGTGATGTGATTGCTCCTTTTGATGCTAATTTCAACTAAAACGAAGTAATAGAATTCATAAACACCTTTATTTTGACAATTTGAGAGAACTAATGAAACATTAAGAAGGTCTCCCTAAATGAAGACTTGTGTGAGATGTACGGATTGTTTTGAACGCACTAGTGATAGGATTGCTCCTTTTGATGCTAATCAAACTAGAACGAATTCATAGGACTTATAATCACCTCTTTCTTTGACAATTTGAGAAATCCAATGAAATAGTAAGGTCTCCCTAAATCAAGACTTGTGTGAGATGTATGCATCGTTTTTAACGCGATAGTCATAGGATTGCTCCTTTTGATGCTAATCAAATTAGAACGAAGTAATAAGACTCCTAATCACCTCTTTCTTTCATAATTTTAGAGAACCAAAGAAATAACAAGGTCTCCTTAAATGAAGACTTGTGTGAGGTGTACGCATCGTTTTTAACGCGATAGTCATGGGATTGCTCCTTTTGATGCTAATCAAACTAGAACGAAGTTATAGGACTTCTAACCACCTCTTTCCTTGACAATTTTAAAGCACCAATGAAACAATAAGAAGGTCTCCCTAAATGAAGACTTATGCGAGATGTACACATGGTTTTGAATGAGATAGTCATGGATTTCTCGTTTTGACGCTAATCAAACTAGAACGAAGTAATACAACTTCTAATCACCTCTTTCTTTATAAATTTGAAACAACCAATGAAACAATATGAAGGTCTCCCTTAAGTGTGTGAGATCTACGAATCGTTTTGGACGCGATAGTGATGGGTTTGCCCCTTTTGATGCTAATTTCAACTAGAACGAAGTAATAGGACTCATAATCATCTATATTTTGACAATTCAGAGAACTAATGAAACAATACGAAGGTATCCGTAAATGAAGACTTGTGTGAGATGTACGAATCGTTTTGAAGGCTATAGTGATAGGATTGATCCTTTTGATGCTAATCAAACTAGAACGAAGTCATAGGACTCATAATCACCTCTTTCTTTGACAATTTGAGAGAACCAATGAAATAATAAGAAGTTCTCCCTAAATCAAGACTTGGTGTGAGATGTACTCATCGTTTTTAACGCAATAGTCATGGGATTACTCCTTTTGATGGTAATCAAATTAGAACGAAATAATAGGACTCTTAATCACCTCTTTCTTTCATAATTTTAGCAAACCAATGAAACAATAAGAAGGTCTCCTCCATAAATGAAGACTTGTGTGAGATCTACACATCGTTTTGGACGCGATAGTGATTTGATTGCTCCTTTTGATGCTAATTTCAACTAGAACGAAGTAATAGAATTCATAAACACCTTTATTTTGACAATTTGAGAGAACTAATGAAACATTAAGAAGGTCTCCCTAAATGAAGATTTGTGTGAGATGTACGGATTGTTTTGAAGGCACTAGTGATAGGATTGCTCCTTTTGATACTAATCAAACTAGAACGAATTCATAGGACTTATAATCACCTCTTTCTTTGACAATTTAAGAAATCCAATGAAATATTAAGGAGGTCTCCCTAAATCAAGACTGGTGTGAAATGTACTCATCGTTTTTAACGCGATAGTCATAGGATTGCTCCTTTTGATGCTAATCAAATTAGAACGAAGTAATAAGACTCCTAATCACCTCTTTCTTTCATAATTTTAGAGAACCAAAGAAACAATAAGAAGGTCTCCATAAATGAAGACTTGTGTGAGATGTACGCATCGTTTTTAACGCGATAGTCATGGGATTGCTCCTTTTGATGCTAATCAAACTAGAACGAAGTTATAGGACTTCTAATCACCTCTTTCCTTGACAATTTTAAAGCACCAATGAAACAATAAGAAGGTTTCCTAAATGAAGACTTATGCGAGATGTACGCATGGTTTTGAATGAGATAGTCATGGATTTCTCGTTTTGACGCTAATCAAACTAGAACGAAGTAATACAACTTCTAATCACCTCTTTCTTTATAAATTTGAAACAACCAATGAAACAATATGAAGGTCTCCCTTAATGAAGACTTGTGTGAGATCTACGAATCGTTTTGGACGCGATAGTGATGGGTTTGCCCCTTTTGATGCTAATTTCATCTAGAACGAAGTAATAGGACTCATAATCATCTATATTTTAACAATTCAGAGAACTAATGAAATAATACGAAGTTATCCATAAATGAAGACTTGTGTGAGATGTACGAATCGTTTTGAAGGCTATAGTAATAGGATTGATCCTTTTGATGCTAATCAAACTAGAACGAAGTCATAGGACTCGTAATCACCTCTTTCTTTGACAATTTGAGAGAACCAATGAAATAATAAGAAGTTCTCACTAAATCAAGACTTGGTGTGAGATGTACACATCGTTTTTAACGCGATAGTTATGGGATTACTCCTTTTGATGGTAATCAAATTAGAACGAAGTAATAGGACTCTTAATCACCTCTTTCTTTCATAATTTTAGGAAACCAATGAAATAATAAGAAGGTCTCCATAAATGAAGACTTGTGTGAGATCTACGCATCGTTTTGGACGCGACAGTGATGTGATTGCTCCTTTTGATGCTAATTTCAACTAGAACGAAGTAATAGAATTCATAATCACCTATATTTTGACAATTTGAGAGAACTAATGAAACATTAAGAAGGTCTCCCAAAATGAAGACTTGTGTGGGATGTACGGATTGTTTTGAACGCACTAGTGATAGGATTGCTCCTTTTGATGCTAATCAAACTAGGACGAATTCGTAGGACTTATAATCACCTCTTTCTTTGACAATTTGTGAAATCCAATGAAACAGTCGGAAGGTCTCCCTCAATCAAGACTTGTGTGAGTTGTATGCATCGTTTTTTACTAGATAGTCATAGGATTACTCCTTTTGATGCTAATCAAATTAGAACGAAGTAATAAGACTCCTAATCACCTCTTTCTTTCATAATTTTAGAGAACCAAAAAAATAATAAGAAGGTCTCCTTAAATGAAGACTTGTGTGAGATGTACGCATCGTTTTTAACGCGATAGTCATGGAATTGCTCCTTTTGATGCTAATCAAACTAGAACGAAGTTATTGGACTTCTAATCATCTCTTTCCTTGACAATTTTAAAGCACCAATGAAACAATAAGAAGGTCTCCCTAAATGAAGATTTGTGCGAGATGTACGCATGGTTTTGAATGAGATAGTCATGGATTTCTCGTTTTGACGATAATCAAACTAGAACGAAGTAATACAACTTCTAATCACCTCTTTCTTTATAAATTTGAAACAACCAATTAAACAATATGAAGGTCTCCCTAAATGAAGAATTGTGTAAGATCTACGAATCGTTTTGCACACGATAGTGATGGGTTTGCCCTTTTTGATGCTAATTTCAACTAGAACGAAGTAATAGGACTCATAATCATCTATGTTTTGACAATTCAGAGAACTAATGAAACAATACGAAGTTATCCTTAAATGAAGACTTGTGTGAGATGTTCGAATCGTTTTGAAGGCTATAGTGATAGGATTGATCCTTTTGATGCTAATCAAACTAGAACAAAGTCATAGGACTCATAATCACCTCTTTCTTTGACAATTTGAGAGAACCAATGAAATAATAAGAAGTTCTCCCTAAATCAAGACTGGGTGTGAGATGTACGCATCGTTTTTAACGCGATAGTCATGGGATTACTTCTTTTGATGGTAATCAAATTAGAACGAAGTAATAGGACTCTTAATCACCTCTTTCTTTCATAATTTTAGCAAACCAATGAAACAATAAGAAGGTCTCCTCCATAAATGAAGACTTGTGTGAGATCTACACATCGTTTTGGACGCGATAGTGATTTGATTGCTCCTTTTGATGCTAATTTCAACTAGAACGAAGTAATAGAATTCATAAACACCTTTATTTTGACAATTTGAGAGAACTAATGAAACATTAAGAAGGTCTCCCTAAATGAAGACTTGTGTGAGATGTACGGATTGTTTTGAAGGCACTAGTGATAGGATTGCTCCTTTTGATACTAATCAAACTAGAACGAATTCATAGGACTTATAATCACCTCTTTCTTTGACAATTTGAGAAATCCAATGAAATAGTAAGAAGGTCTCCCTAAATCAAGACTTGTGTGAGATGTACGCATCGTTTTTAACGCGATAGTCATAGGATTGCTCCTTTTGATGCTAATCAAATAAGAACGAAGTAATAAGACTCCTAATCACATCTTTCTTTCATAATTTTAGAGAACAAATAAAACAATAAGAAGGCCTCCTTAAATGAAGACTTGTGTGAGATGTACGCATCGTTTTTAACGCGATAGTTATGGGATTGCTCTTTTTGATGCTAATCAAACTAGAACGAAGTTATAGGACTTCTAATCACCTCTTTCCTTGACAATTTTAAAGCACCAATGAAACATTAAGAAGGTCTCCCTAAATGAAGACTTGTGCGATATGTACGCATGGTTTTGAACGAGATAGTCACGGGTTTCTCGTTTTGACACTAATCAAACTAGAAAGAAGTAATACAACTTCTGATCACCTCTTTCTTTGTAAATTTGAAACAACCAATGAAACAATATGAAGGTCTCCCTAAATGAAGACTTGTGTGAGATCAACGAATCGTTTTGGACGCGATAGTGATGGGTTTTCCCCTTTTGATGCTAATTTCAACTAGAACGAAGTAATAGGACTCATAATCATCTATATTTTGACAATTCAGAGAACTAATGAAACAATACGAAGTTATCCGTAAATGAAGACTTGTGTGAGATGTACGAATCTTTTTGAAGGCTGTAGTGATAGGATTGATCCTTTTGATGCTAATCAAACTAGAACGAAGTCATAGGACTCATAATCACCTCCTTCTTTGACAATTTGAGAGAAACAATGAAATAATAATAAGTTCTCCCTAAATCAAGACTTGGTGTGAGATGTACGCATCGTTTTTAACGCAATAGTCATAGGATTACTCCTTTTGATGGTAATCAAATTAGAACGAAGTAATAAGACTCTTAATCACCTCTTTCTTTCATAATTTTAGGAAACCAATGAAACAATAAGAAGGTCTCCATAAATGAAGACTTGTGTGAGATCTACGCATCGTTTTGGACGCGATAGTGAATGGATTGCTCCTTTTGATGCAAATTTTAACTAGAACGAAGTAATAGAATTCATAATCACCTATATTTTTGCAATTTGAGAGAACTAATGAAACATTAAGAAGGTCTCTCTAAATGAAGACTTGTGTGAGATGTACGGATTGTTTTGAAGGCACTAGTGATAGGATTGTTCCTTTTGATGCTAATCAAACTAGTACGAATTCATGAGACTTAAAATCACCTCTTTCTTTTTACAATTTGAGAGATCCAGTGAAACAGTAAGAAGGTCTCCCCAAATCAAGACTTGTGTGAGATATACGCATCGTTTTTAACGCGATAGTCATAGGATTGCTCTTTTTGATGCTAATTAAATTAGAACGACGTAATAAGACTCCTAATCACCTCTTTCTTTCACAATTTTAGAGAACCAATGAAACAATAAGAAGAACTCCTTAAATGAAGAATTGTGTGTGATGTACGCATCGTTTTTAACGCGATAGTCATGGGATTGCTCCTATTGATGATAATCAAACTAGAACGAAGTTATAGGACTTTTAATCACCTCTTTCCTTGACAATTTTAAATCACCAATGAAACAATAAGTAGGTCTCCCTAAATGAAGACTTGTGCGAGATGTACGCATGGTTTTGAATGAGATAGTCATGGATTTCTCGTTTTGACGCTAATCAAACTAGAACGAAGTAATACAACTTCTAATCACCTCTTTCTTTATAAATTTGAAACAACCAATGAAACAATATGAAGGTCTCCCTAAATGAAGACTTGTGTGAGATCTACGAATCGTTTTGGACGCGATAGTGATGGGTTTGCCCCTTTTGATGCTAATTTCAACAACAACGAAGTAATAGGACTCATAATCATCAATATTTTGACAATTCAGAGAACTAATGAAACAATACCAAGTTATCCATAAATGAAGACTTGTGTGAGATGTACAAATCGTTTTGAAGGCTATATTGATAGGATTGATCCTTTTGATGCTAATCAAACTAGAACGAAGTCATATGACTCGTAATCACCTCTTTCTTTGACAATTTGAGAGAACCAATGAAGTAATAAGAAGTTCTCCCTAAATCAAGACTTGGTGTGAGATGTACGCATCGTTTTTAACGCGATAGTCATGGGATTTCTACTTTTGATGGTAATCAAATTAGAACGAAGTAATAGGACTCTTAATAACCTCTTTCTTTCATAATTTTAGGAAACCAATGAAATAATAAGAAGGTCTCCATAAATGAAGAATTGTATGAGATCTACACATCGTTTTGGACGCGATAGTGATGTGATTGCTCCTTTTGATGATAATTTCAACTAAAACAAAGTAATATAATTCATAATCACCTATATTTTGACAATTTGAGAGAACTAATGAAACATTAAGAAGGTCTCCCTAAATGAAAACTTGTGTGAGATGTACGGATTGTTTTGAAGGCACTAGTGATAGGATTGCTCCTTTTGATGCTAATCAAACTAGAACGAATTCATAGGACTTATAATCACCTCTTTCTTTGACAATTTAAGAAATCCAATGAAACAGTAAGGAGGTCTCCCTAAATCAAGACTGGTGTGAAATGTACGCATCGTTTTTAAAGCGAAATTCATAGGATTGCTCCTTTTGATGCTAATCAAATTAGAACGAAGTAATAAGACTCCTAATCACCTCTTTCTTTCATAATTTTAGAGATCCAAAGAAACAATAAGAAGGTCTCCTTAAATGAAGACTTGTGTGAGATGTACGCATCATTTTTAACGCGATAGTCATGGGATTGCTCCTTTTGATGCTAATCAAACTAGAACGAAGTTATAGGACTTCTAATCACCTCTTTCCTTGACAATTTTAAAGCACCAATGAAACAATAAGAAGGTCTCCCCAAATGAAGACTTCTGCGAGATGTACGCATGGTTTTGAATGAGATAGTCATGGATTTCTCGTTTTGACGCTAATCAAACTAGAACGAAGTAATACAACTTCTAATCACCTCTTTCTTTACAAATTTGAAACAACCAATGAAACAATATGAAGGTCTCCCTTAATGAAGACTTGTGTGAGATCTACGAATCGTTTTGGACGCGATAGTGATGGGTTTGACCCTTTTGATGCTAATTTCAACTAGAACGAAGTAATAGGACTCATAATCATTTATATTTTGACAATTCAGAGAACTAATGAAACAATACGAAGTTATCCATAAATGAAGACTTGTGTGAGATGTACGAATCGTTTTGAAGGCTATAGTGATAGGATTGATCCTTTTGATGTTAATCAAACTAGAACGAATCATAGGACTCGTAATCACCTCTTTCTTTGATAATTTGAGAGAACCAATGAAATAATAAGAAGTTCTCCCTAAATCAAGACTTGGTGTGAGATGTACGCATCGTTTTTAACGTGATAGTCATGGGATTACTCCTTTTGATGGTAATCAAATTAGAACGAAGTAATAGGACTCTTAATCACCTCTTTCTTTCATGATTTTAGGAAACCAATGAAACAATAAGAAGGTCTCCATAAATGAAGACTTGTGTGAGATCTACACATCGTTTTGGACGCGATAGTGATGTGATTGCTCCTTTTGATGCTAATTTCAAGTAGAACGAAGTAATAGAATTCATAATCACCTATATTTTGACAATTTGAGAGAACTAATGAAACATTAAGAAGGTCTCCCTAAATGAAGACTTGTGTGAGATGTACGGATTCTTTTGAAGGCACTAGTGATAGGATTGCTCCATTTGATGCTAATCAAACTAGAACGAATTCATAGGACTTATAATCACCTCTTTCTTTGACAATTTGAGAAATCCAATGAAATAGTAAGAAGGTCTCCCTAAATCAAGACTTGTGTTGAGATGTATGCATCGTTTTTAACGCGATAGTCATAGGATTGCTCCTTTTGATGCTAATCAAATTAGAACGAAGTAATAAGACTCCTAATCACCTCTTTCATTCATAATTTTAGAGAACCAAAGAAACAATAAGGAGGTCTCCAAAAATGAAGACTTGTGTGAGATGTACGCATCGTTTTTAACGCGATAGTCATGGGATTGCTCCTTTTGATGCTAATCAAACTAGAACGAAGTTATAGGACTTCTAATCACCTCTTTCCTTGACAATTTTAAAGCACCAATGAAACAAAAAGAAGGTCTCCCTAATTGAAGAGTTGTGCGAGATGTACGCAAGGTTTTGAACGAGATAGTCATGGGTTTCTCGTTTTGACGCTAATCAAAGTAGAACGAAGTAATACAACTTCTAATCACCTCTTTCTTTGTAAATTTGAAACAACCAATGAAACAATACGAAGGTCTCACTTAATGAAGACTTGTGTGAGATCTACGAATCGTTTTGGACGCGATAGTGATGGGTTTGACCCTTTTGATGCTAATTTCAACTAGAAAGAAGTAATAGGACTCATAATCATCTATATTTTGACAAATCAGAGAACTAATGAAACAATACGAAGTTATCCTTAAATGAAGACTTGTGTGAGATGTACGAATCGTTTTGAAGGCTATAGTGATAGGATTGATTCTTTTGATGCTAATCAAACTAGAACGAAGTCATAGGACTCATAATCACCTCTTTCTTTGACAATTTGAGAGAACCAATGAAATAATAAGAAGTTCTCCCTAAATCAAGACTTGGTGTGAGATGTACTCATCGTTTTTAACGCGATAGTCATGGGATTACTCCTTTTGATGGTAATCAAATTAGAACGAAGTAATAGGACTCTTAATCACGTCTTTCTTTCATAATTTTAGCAAACCAATGAAACAATAAGAAGGTCTCCATAAATGAAGACTTGTGTGAGATCTACGCATCGTTTTGGACGCGACAGTGATGTGATTGCTCCTTTTGATGCTAATTTCAACTAGAACGAAGTAATAGAATTCATAATCACCTATATTTTGACAATTTGAGAGAACTAATGAAACATTAAGATGGTCTCCCTAAATGAAGACTTGTGTGAGATGTATAGATTGTTTTGAAGGCACTAATGATAGGATTGCTCCTTTAGATGCTAATCAAACTAGAACGAATTAATAGGACTAATAATCACCTCTTTATTTGACAATTTGAGAAATCCAATGAAACAGTAAGGTGGTCTACCTAAATCAAGACTTGTGTGAGATGTACGCATCGTTTTTAACGCGATAGTCATAGGATTGCTCCGTTTGATGCTAATCAAATTAGAACGAAGTAATAAGACTCCTAATCACCTCTTTCTTTCATAATTTTAGAGAACCAAAGAAACAATAAGAAGGTCTCCTTAAATGAAGACTTGTGTGAGATGTACGCATCGTTTTTAACGCGATAGTCATGGGATTGCTAATTTTGATGCTAATCAAACTAGAACGAAGTTATAGAACTTTTGATCACCTCTTTCCTTGACAATTTTAAACCACCAATGAAACAATAAGAAGGTCTCCCGAAATGAAGACATGTGCGAGATGTACGCATGGTTTTGAACGAGATAGTCATGGGTTTCTCGTTTTGACGCTAATCAAACTAGAACGAAGTAATACAACTTTTAATCACCTCTTTCTTTGTAAATTTGAAACAACCAATGAAACAATATGAAGGTCTCCCTAAATGAAGACTTGTGTGAGATCTACGAATCGTGTTGGACGCAATAGTGATGGGTTTGCCCCTTTTGATGCTAATTTCAACTAGAACGAAGTAGAAGGACTCATAATCATCTATATTTTGACAATTCAGAGAACTAATGAAACAATACGAAGTTATCCGTAAATGAAGACTTGTGTGAGATGTACGAATCGTTTTGAAGGCTATAGTCATAGGATTGATCCTTTTGATGCAAATCAAACTAGAACGAAGTTATAGGACTCATAATCACCTCTTTCTTTCACAATTTGAGAGAACCAACGAAATAATAAGAAGTTCTCCCTAAATCAAGACTTGGTGTGAGATGTACGCATAGTTTTTAACGCGATAGTCATGGGATTACTCTTTTTGATGGTAATAAAATTAGAACGAAGTAATAGGACTCTTAATCACCTCTTTCTTTCATAATTTTAGGAAACCATTGAAACAATAAGAAGGTCTCCGTAAATGAAGATTTGTGTGAGATCTACGCATCGTTTTGGACGCAATAGTGATGTGATTGCTCCATTTGACGCTAATTTCAACTAGAACGAAGTAATAGAATTCATAATCACTTATATTTTGACAATTTGAGAGAACTAATGAAACATTAAGAAGGACTCCCTAAATGAAGACTTGTGTGAGATGTACGGATTGTTTTGAAGGCACTAGTGATAGGATTGCTCCTTTTGATGCTAATCAAACTAGAACGAATTCATAGGACTTATAATCACCTCTTCCTTTGACAATTTGAGAAATCCAATGAAACAGTAAGGAGGTCTCCCTAAATCAAGACTTGTGTGAGATGTACGTATCGTTTTTAACGCGATAGTCATAGGATTGCTTTTTTTTTGATTCTAATCAAATTAGAACGAAGTAATAAGACTACTAATCACCTCTTTCTTTCATAATTTTAGAGAACCAAAGAAACAATAAGAAGGTCTCCTTAAATGAAGACTTGTGTGAGATGTACGCATCGTTTTTAACGCGATAGTTATGGGATTGCTCCTTTTGATGCTAATTAAACTAGAACGAAGTTATAGGACTTCTAATCACCTCTTTCCTTGACAATTTTAAAGCACCTATGAAACAATAAAAAGGTCTCCCTTAATGAAGACTTGTGCGAGATGTACGCATGGTTTTGAACGAGATAGTCATGGGTTTCTCGTTTTGACGCTAATCAAACTAGAACGAAGTAATACAACTTCTAATCACCTCTTTCTTTGTAAATTTGAAACAACTAATCAAACAATATGAAGGTCTTCCTAAATGAAGACTTGTGTGAGATCTACGAATCGTTTTGGACGCGATAGTGATGGGTTTGCCCCTTTTGATGCTAATTTCAACTAGAAGGAATTAATAAGACTCATAATAATCTATATTTTGACAATTCAGAGAACTAATGAAACAATACGAAGGTGGATAAATAAAGACTTGTGTGGGATGTATGAATCGTTTTGAAGGCTATATTGATAGGATTGATCCTTTTGATGCTAGTCAAACTAGAACGAAGTCATAGGACTCACAATCACCCCTTTCTTTGACAATTTGAGAGAACCAATGAAATAATAATAAGTTCTCCCTAAATCAAGACTTGGTGTGAGATGTACGCATCGTTTTTAACGCGATAGTCCTGGGATTACTTATTTTGATGGTAATCAAATTAGAACGAAGTAATAGGACTCTTAATCACCTCTTTCTCTCATAATTTTAGCAAACCAATGAAACAATAAGAAGGTCTCCATAAATGAAGACTTGTGTGAGATCTACGCATCGTTTTGGACGCGATAGTGATGTGATTGCTCCTTTTGATGCTAATTTCAACTAGAACGAAGTAATAGAATTCATAATCGCCTATATTTTGACAATTTGAGAGAACTAATGAAACATTAAGAAGGTCTCCCTAAATGAAGACTTGTGTGAGATGTACGGATTGTTTTGAAGGCACTAATGATAGGATTGCTCCTTTTGATGCTAATCAAACTAGAACGATTTAATAGGACTAATAATCACCTCTTTCTTTGACAATTTGAGAAATCCAATGAAACAGTAAGGAGGTCTCCCTAAATCAAGACTTGTGTGAGATGTACGCATCGTTTTTAACGCGATAGTCATAGGATTGCTCCTTTTGATGCTAATCAAATTAGAACGAAGTAATAAGACTCTGAATCACCTCTTTCTTTCACAATTTTAGAGAACCAAAGAAACAATAAGAAGAACTCCTTAAATGAAGACTTGTGTGAGATGTACGCATCGTTTTTAATGCGATAGTCATGAGATTGCTACTTTTGATGCTAATCAAACTAGAACTAAGTTATAGAACTTCTGATCACCTCTTTCCTTGACAATTTTAAAACACCAATGAAACAATAAGAAGGTCTCCCTAAATGAAGAATTGTGCGAGATGTACGCATGGTTTTGAACGAGATAGTCAAGGGTTTCTCGTTTTGAAGCTAATCAAACTAGAACGAAGTAATACAACCTCTAATCACCTTTTTCTTTGTAAATTTGAAACAACCAATGAAACAATATGAAGGTCTCCCTAAATGAAGACTTGTGTGAGAGCTTCGAATTGTTTTGGACGCAATAGTGATGGGATTTCCCCTTTTGATGCTAATTTCAAGTAGAATGAAGTAATAGGACTCATAATCATCTATATTTTAACAATTCAGAGAACTAATGAAACAATACGAAGGTATCCTTAAATGAAGACTTGTGTGAGATGTACGAATCGTTTTGAAGGCTATAGTGATAGGATTGATTCTTTTGATGCTAATCAAACTAGAACGAAGTCATAGGACTTATAATCACCTCTTTCTTTGACAATTTGAGAGAACCAATGAAATAATAAGAAGTTCTCCCTAAATCAAGACTTGGTATGAGATGTACGCATCGTTTTTAACGCGATAGTCATGGGATTACTCCTTTTGATGGTAATCAAATTAGAACGAAGTAATAAGACTCTTAATCACCTCTTTCTTTCATAATTTTAGGAAACCAATGAAATAATAAGAAGGTCTCCATAAATGAAGACTTGTGTGAGATCTACGCATCGTTTTGGACGCGACAGTGATGTGATTGTTCCTTTTGATGCTAATTTCGACTAGAACGAAGTAATAGAATTCAGAATCACCTATATTTTGACAATTTGAGAGAACTAATGAAACATTAAGACGGTCTCCCTAAATGAAGACTTGTGTGAGATGTACAGATTGTTTTGAAGGCACTAATGATAGGATTGCTCCTTTTGATGCTAATCAAACTAGAACGAATTAATAGGACTAATAATCACCTTTTTCTTTGACAATTTGAGAAATTCAATGAAACAGTAAGGTGGTCTCCCTAAATCAAGACTTGTGTGAGATGTACGCATTGTTTTTAATGCTATAGTCATAGGATTGCTCCGTTTGATGCTAATCAAATTAGAACGAAGTAATAAGACTCCTAATCACCTCTTTCTTTCATAATTTTAGAGAACCAAAGAAACAATAAGAAGGTCTCCTTAAATGAAGACTTGTGTGAGATGTACGCATCGTTTTTAACGCGATAGTCATGGGATTGCTACTTTTGATGCTAATCAAACTAGAAAGAAGTTATAGAACTTTTGATCACCTCTTTCCTTGACAATTTTAAACCACCAATGAAACAATAAGAAGGTCTCCCAGAAGGTCTTCCAAATGAATCAATGGGTTAGTTTATCTCTCTAGGATTCTCTCTCCCTTCTCTCTAGAAACTCATTTTTCCGTTAACCCTCATCCATGTTCCGTTTACTTTTTGTTTCCTTTTTTGTCTCCCGCCTGCACCCAACAATATTTTCTGTCCAAACCTAACCTTTCTGTTTTCCCTTTTTAGTTTCCCTCGGCCCTCTCCCTTTTCCGGTAGCTTTTTTCGGCAGCCTCTCGCCTGGGTTGTTTCTCCATCATTCTCTCTTCTGGCTCTTTCCTCCGTCTGAGCCATCCGACCCGTATCTCTTACCTCCGTCTCCTTCGTTCCCTTCTTGACCCTTACCTTCTCATTTCCTCATTATGGTCGATCATTCCCACCTTTCGGCTGGAAACTCGGTGAGTACTGATTCCCAGGATCTCTTTGTTGAATTTGGGATCTCAAACCCAAACTCTCCTTTTATTGATGTTGATGCTATGGCCGAGTCTGATCCCGTTCCGGCCATTGCTGCCCTAGACTCGGTAAGCTCTGGCTCCTCTGAAACCAATAGTGTTGTTGATGCTAGCCTAGGGCTCCAACACGGTACCACCATGAAAGAAATTTTCATTGCTGCTCAAGCATTATCGCAACAGGGGAATATTGAAGCTGCTGATGAGCGGAAAAGATGTAACTTGCTGTTGGACTTCATTAAAGCTCAAGGGTTCTCAGTTGATAATGTCAATGAGTTTGCCTGTAAAGGAAAAACTGTTCGCTCTGTCAATGCTTACGATCTGTTTGATAAAAGTTCTCTTAGAGTTGTCAGGCCTGCTGTTCTAGTTAAGGCCCCTAACCTCTTTGCCTCTGGTACTGTGCCTTCTTTGGCTGAAGGTGAGTTGCCTGATGCTTCGAATTTGGTGGGAACCTTTGGGTCTGCTTCTGGGCAAGCTAGGCCAGTGTTGGTTCAGCCTCTTTTGAAGCCTTGCTTGAAGGCTGGTAGCTTCGGGATGGCCCAACAGGTACAACGGGCCTCTTCATCTCGTAACGTCTTGGAAGAGGGAGAGGTGCCTCCGGTTATGCCTTCTTGGAGCTCTGTTGTGGCAAAGGGCAACTCTAAAGCATCTTTGGTTCTTGAATATTTTCCCCCTGCTTCCCCGTCTTTGGAAAATGGTCCTGTTACTATTAAGGCTCCTTCAGAGGTTCTTCAGCTCGGTAATAATATCTGGAAATCTTGCCTTGTTGGAAGTTTTATCCATTCTCGGCTTCCTTTTAAAATGGTTGATGATAATGTTCATAAGATGTGGGATAGTCTGGGTCTGCAGAAGGTCTTCTTGCAGGATAAGGGGTTTTTCATCTTCAAGTTTTCAGATCCTGAGGAATGTGATAATATCCTAGCTTTAGGTCCTTGGTATGTTTCAAATAAGCTTCTCCAGCTCAAGCGTTGGAAGGAGGGGTTGGATTTTAAATCTGATATGTGCTCTACGGCCCCTGTTTGGGTGAAATTCCATAATGTTCCTTTGTCCTACTTATCAGGCCCTGGACTAAGTTATCTTGCTAGTGGGATTGGTAAACCTCTCTTTGTTGATAAGTTTACTGAAAAACTGGAGCCTATGAGCTTTGCTAGGATTTGTGTTGAGATCACTACCTCTTCCGGTCTGCCTTCTAGCCTTGAAGTTGTTGTCCTTGATGAGGAAACCTCCTCAGAAAAAGTGGTATCGGTTGAAGTAGAGTACCAGAATAAACCCTTGTCTTGCTCTCACTGCAAGTCCTTTGGGCACTCTCTTCTTAGATGTCCCCAAGCTAACTATAAATGGGTTCCCAAAGCTGCCCCTTCTATGCCTGCCCCAGTTGTTGGTGAAACTCCTGCTCCTCCAGCTATCATTTCCTCTCCCCCTTCTGCAAAAATCGACAGTTGGACCCTGGTTGCTAAGGGTCCTAAACAAAATTTTGGTCCGACTCCTCCCTCTGGGCCACAAAACTCAAATTCCTTCAAACTTCTTTCCCCTGTGGCTGCTGGTCCTCCGGACTGTTTCTCTGACACTGATATCACTCCTTCTCCTAACCCCCTTGTGGGTAAACTTAAACTGATTGATGAGAAGGATGTTAGGGATCTTAAACACAAAGCTGTAGGCTCTCTTGATGTCGGCCAAGCCTCTAAGAAAAAGATCAAAGGAGGGGGGAGCAAGAAGTCCCCAGCTTAATATCTTTCCTTGTTTATGTTGAATTTTTGCTCTATGAATATTAGAGGTGTAAATACGTTCCCTAAGCAGACTAGCGTTCATGAACTCATTTGTAAGCATAGTATCTCTTTTGTTGGCCTGGTTGAAACAAGGGTCAAGTCACCTAAGGCCAATTCTATCTCTAAAGCAATCTGTAGGAATTGGCAGTGGCTCTTTAATTATGAGTATCATGTAAATGGAAGAATTTGGGTTGGTTGGGACCCAAATATCTGGAATGTCAATGTTATTACAAAGTCTGCACAATTTATCCATTGTTTTGTTTCTTCTGTTAATCTCAGTTTTAATGGTTTTGTTACTGTTGTCTACGGTCTTAATACCCCAAGTGATAGGAAATCTCTTTGGAAGGACTTGAGAGCCATTGCTGGCTCGATTGATAAACCATGGACTCTTCTTGGGGATTTCAATGTGGTTAAATCCTTGACTGAAATTGATGGAGGTGCTTGTGCTTGGGACTATGGTATACAAGACTTTAAGGATTGGCTTGATGATCTCCTCTTGACGGATCTACGTGCTATTGGCCCTCTTCTCACTTGGTGGGATTCTCAAACTGTTAACCCAACTTATAAGAAGCTTGATCGTGCTTTGGTAAATGACCTCTGGTTGGATTCGTTTCCCAACTCCCATGCCCTATTCTGCCCGCGGGACCTATCTGATCACTGCCCTGTGGTGATTAATTCTGGTATTTCCTTGCCCCTTATTCCAAAGCCGTTCCAGTTCTTCAATTTCATGATGGGTCTGGAAAATTATTCTGCTGTGGTTCGGACTGCTTGGCACACTCCTTGCTCGGGCGACCCGCTGCAAATTTTGGCTGGGAAGTTGTCTGCTGTAAAGTTTGCTTTAAAGGATCTTAATAAGCGTAATGGAAATCTGACCTCTAATGTGAAGAAAGCTAGGGAATGCCTGCACGCTACCCAGCAGGCCATATCCCTCAATCCGGGTGATACTTCTCTCCTTCCTCTACAAAGATCTCAATCTGGTACTCTTTGGGCTGCTCTCCTTTTTGAAGAGAAGCTTATTAAGCAAAAATCTAGAATTCAATGGTTGAAGGATGGTGATAAGAATACGGGTTTCTTCCATAATCAAGTAAAGCAAAGGTGGAACACAAATAAAATTTTAGCGATTGAGAATTCGGATGGTGAATTTTGTTTTGGGCACCTGGCTGTTCAACGTGTTGCAGTTAACCACTTCTGTGATCTTCTTGGAACTCCTTCTCCTTCTGATTGCTCTTTTCTCCCTTCCCCGGACTCTCTTGGGGCCAAGCTGGTGTCCTCCCAACAAGCTCTTTTGCTTGAAAGGGATGTGTCGGATGCGGAGATTTTGGCCACTCTTATGCACATGAAGAAGAACAAGAGCCCTGGCCCTGATGGGTTTAATGTCAATTTCTTCGTCCATGCTTGGGACATTGTTGGGGAGGTTTTTACTGCTGCTATCCGCTCCTTTTTCAGTCAGGGATGTCTGCTTCGGGGGTCTAACGCCACTGCCATTGCTCTTGTGCCGAAAGTTCTAAACCCCTCTTCTATGAATGATTATAGACCCATCTCTTGCTGTAATACAACCTATAAGTGCATTTCGAAGCTCATTGCGTCTAGGCTTAAGGATATTCTTCCTTCCATCATTTCTCCCTTCCAATCTGCTTTTGTTCCGGGACGGAGAATTGGGGATAACATTCTTCTTGCTCAGGAATTATTTAGAAATTATCATAGACCCTCTGGGCCGGCCAGATGTGCTTTGAAGATTGACCTCAGGAAGGCTTTTGACTCTGTTTCCTGGGACTTTCTGTGGGCTGCTCTTAAAGTTTTCAAGTTCCCTCCCAAATTTATTTATTGGATAAAGGCTTGCATCTCCACTACCAGTTTCTCTGTTAAGGTTAATGGGGCTTTATGTGGTTACTTCAAAGGGGCCAAAGGCCTCAGACAAGGGGACCCCTTATCCCCCTACCTCTTTGTCATTATTATGGAAGTCCTATCTCTTATGCTTACTCAGACCTCGAAGCAGGCCTCCTTCAAGTTTCATTGGCGGTCTGCGCCTCTATCCCTCACCCACCTTTGCTTTGCGGATGATATTCTTATATTTTGTCATGGTGACATTGATTCTGTTAAGAACATTAAGACTTGTCTTGACCAATTTTCCTTGGGCTCGGGTCTCCACATTAATGCCTCGAAGAGTACGTGTTTCCTCTCCCATGTCCCTCCTGCCCAATCGGATCTTATTATCAGCCTTTTGAATTTCCAATTGGGGGTTTTCCCTGCTAAATTCTTGGGGGTTCCCTTGATCACCTCAAAACTCAGCCTTGCGGAGTGCCGGCCCCTTCTTGAAAGTGTCAAAGCCAAAATTAGCTCTTGGACCAATAAATTTCTTTCTTACGCCGGTCGTATGCAACTTATCAAGTCAGTTATCTTCGCCATCCAAGCCTTTTGGTCGGCTCACTTCATTCTTCCTGCAGCAGTTTTGAAAGATCTTCAGTCTGCCATGTCTAGATTCTTATGGAAGGGCCCTTCCATGGACATGCATGGCTCTAAAGTTGCTTGGACTAAGATTTGTCTTCCCTTTGCTGAGGGTGGCCTTGCAATAAAAAATCTTGCAGAATGGAATAAATCGCTTATCTTATTGCAACTTTGGCATGTCATCAATCCCTTTTCATCCTCTCTTTGGGCTAAATGGGTTCATGCTACTATGCTAAAGAATAAATCTTTTTGGGTTATTCCCCTTCCTACTGACTGTTCTTGGATATGGAGGAAAGTGTTGCAATGCAGGGATCTTGCCCGTAGGCACATTTCTTATGACATAGGTAATGGTGCTAATACTAGCTTATGGTTTGACCCATGGATTGGT
The DNA here is from genome assembly GCA_020205555.1 of Panax stipuleanatus. NCBI lineage: Eukaryota > Viridiplantae > Streptophyta > Magnoliopsida > Apiales > Araliaceae > Panax > Panax stipuleanatus. Next base: position 73,362,087 of record CM035123.1, on the reverse strand, counting down.
CAATCTTCTCTATCCAATTCTGTGCACTCGTCTCTGATTGTTAACTCCGGCCTTGGTCCTCACGCCTGTGTGAATAGCATTATTCAAAACTCTAGGTGGGTGTTGCCTGCATCGAACCATCAAGATGTCATTGCGTTTCGTAATTCCTTTGACTTCTCTAGACCGTGTAATTCAGCGATCTGTGATGGCCTTCTCTGGGAAGGTACCAAGGCTAAAGTTGTAAAGGCGGCTACTATCTGGAATTCTATTCGGATAACTGGGCCAACTATGTCTTGGCACAGCTTGGTTTGGCATAAGATTGTGCCCCCCCGGCAATCTTTTATCCTCTGGCTTGCTTTTCATAAGGGGCTTCGGACCCTTGACATTTTGACTCGCTTTGGCCTGGATATCAACCCTATGTGTGTGCTTTGCTCGAATGATAGGGAAACCTTCAACCATTTATTCTTTGAATGCTCCTTCTCTTTTCAGATACTGGTTGCTATCCTTAGGCAATGCGGTTGGAGAGGGTTTAGTAGGAGTTGGGCTTCCATTACTTGCTTTATTTATACCCGCTCTTGCAAAAATTTTCATTATAGCCTTCTCCACTTTGGCTTTGCTGCTGTGGTATATAGAATCTGGACCGAAAGGAATGCTAGGATTTTCTCACATACTTCCATCCCTGCTCGGACTCTTATCAGTGATATTATTCATTTGATTAAGTGTGGGCTCCACTCCAATGCCAAATTTCAAAAAATTAAGTCTAGAACTTGCTATAGAGCTTTTGCTTTATAATTGTGCTTGTTCTGTTCCTTTGAGTTCATGGGAGGAAGTTCATGGGTGGGATTGCTGTTCCTGTGTGTTCATGGGTGGATTCCTGTCCTGTTCCTGTTCTGTTCTGGTTCCAGCCATTTTGGACTGTTTCTGCTGTCGTTTGTTGCTGCTGGCTGATGTCCTTTGTTAGTTGGTTTGCACTCTGCTGCGTGCCTCCGAGTGAGTTGCTGTTGTTAGTTGGTTCTGTTGCTGCTGGTGTTTTTGCCGTGTGTTTGGCTTCGGATGCTGCTTCTGGGCCTACTTCTGTGGGGTTTGTTGTGTTTCCGATATTAGTGCCTGCTGCTATTGTCTTTGGCCTTCATCTGGTTCGCTGCTGGCTATTGTGTCTCTCCGGTTGGGTCTCTCCCATAAGCTGCCGATTGGCTGCTGCTGATCTCCGGTTGGGTCTCTCCCATGAGCTTGGGGTTGCAGTTCCTGTCAGTCAGTCTCACAGCTGTTGCTGCTAGCCTGTCAGTCAGTCTGTTGGTTTGCTGTCAGTCTGGGCTTTGCTGCAGGCTTTGTCTGCCTTTGCTGCCAGTCTGCTGGGTCTGCAAGTTGTCTGTTTATCTCTGCAGATGATGTTGCAGGCTTTTTCCTTCTTCTATTATTGCTTGATTTGGTTCAGGTGATGGATTGCTGTTCTACTGGGCTGCTTTGGGTTTGGGTTGGGCTGTGGTTTGTGGACTGCTGTGTCCGGATGGTCTATGGTTGGGCTGGTATGTGGTTTGCCATTTCTGCAGGTTCGGATTTTGGCTGGATTCTGCTGTTTGGGCTGGGAGTGCTAGTTCTTGCTACTGGATTTTTCTGCCCAGTACTTTTTGTCTGGTCTTTAGCTAGCTGCTTGTGTTCTGATTGCTCCTGCTGCTGGGTTTTCTGCTTTATGTGGCAGTTGCTTGGGCTAGGGTTTACTGCTGTTATTTGGCAGCCAGTTGCCGCTTCTGGTGTTTTGTGGCATTCCTGTAGGCCAGTTGCCGCTTCTGGTGTTATGTAGGCCTTGCAGCCGCATGCTGCAGTCTGCCTCATGCTTGCTGCTATGGATTTTCTATGCTGGGTCTGAAGCTTTTGTGCTAGGTTGTTTTTTGATAGAATGATGCCTGCAATATTAAAGTGTTGATGCTGCTGCTCCTGGCTGTTGCCATTCCTGTCCTTTCTTCTGAAGGTTCTGGTTTTGGCTGATGTTCTAGCCTACCTGACTGAGTTATTTCTGCTGCTTGGGTTACTTCTGCTTGTTGCTGTGCGTTGGACTGTGAAAGCATGCTGATGTGCTGCTTGCCTGTTCGTGGTTGCTTGCCTTCGGGGTTTTGTTTTTGATTTTTCTTGTTGTTTCCTAGCTTGCTTGTTTGGCCTTTGGTTTCTTCTATAGTCATGACATCATAGGGCATGTCCTATGATGTCTATGCTATAGTCTGATTGGGGTTTCCCATGAGGTCTTGTAACACCATTTATTTATTTCAATTCAGTCTAAATTTAGCAAAAAAAATAAGAAGGTCTCCCTAAATGAAGACATGTGCGAGATGTACGCATGGTTTTGAACGAGATAGTCATGGGTTTCTCGTTTTGACGCTAATCAAACTAGAACGAAGTAATACAACTTTTAATCACCTCTTTCTTTGTAAATTTGAAACAACCAATGAAACAATATGAAGGTCTCCCTAAATGAAGACTTGTGTGAGATCTACGAATCGTGTTGGACGCAATAGTGATGGGTTTGCCCCTTTTGATGCTAATTTCAACTAGAACGAAGTAAAAGGACTCATAATCATCTATATTTTGACAATTCAGAGAACTAATGTAACAATACAAAGTTATCCGTAAATGAAGACTTGTGTGAGATGTACGAATCGTTTTGAAGGCTATAGTCATAGGATTGATCCTTTTGATGCTAATCAAACTAGAACGAAGTCATAGGACTCATAATCACCTCTTTCTTTGACAATTTGAGAGAACCAACGAAATAATAAGAAGTTCTCCCTAAATCAAGACTTGGTGTGAGATGTACGCATAGTTTTTAACGCGATATCATGGGATTACTCTTTTTGATGGTAATAAAATTAGAACGAAGTAATAGGACTCTTAATCACCTCTTTCTTTCATAATTTTAGAAAACCATTGAAACAATAAGAAGGTCTCCGTAAATGAAGATTTGTGTGAGATCTACGCATCGTTTTGGACGCGATAGTGATGTGATTGCTCCATTTGACGCTAATTTCAACTAGAACGAAGTAATAGAATTCATAATCACCTATATTTTGACAATTTGAGAGAACTAATGAAACATTAAGAAAGACTCCCTAAATGAAGACTTGTGTGAGATGTACGGATTGTTTTGAAGGCACTAGTGATAGGATTGCTCCTTTTGATGCTAATCAAACTAGAACGAATTCATAGGACTTATAATCACCTCTTCCTTTGACAATTTGAGAAATCCAATGAAACAGTAAGGAGGTCTCCCTAAATCAAGACTTGTGTGAGATGTACGTATCGTTTTTAACGAGATAGTTATAGGATTGCTTTTTTTAATTCTAATCAAATTAGAACGAAGTAATAAGACTACTAATCACCTCTTTCTTTCATAATTTTAGAGAACCAAAGAAACAATAAGAAGGTCTCCTTAAATGAAGACTTGTGTGAGATGTACGCATCGTTTTTAACGCGATAGTTATGGGATTGCTCCTTTTGATGCTAACTAAACTAGAACGAAGTTATAGGACTTCTAATCACCTCTTTCCTTGACAATTTTAAAGCACCTATGAAACAATAAAAAGGTCTCCCTTAATGAAGACTTGTGCGAGATGTACGCATGGTTTTGAACGAGATAGTCATGGGTTTCTCGTTTTGACGCTAATCAAACTAGAACGAAGTAATACAACTTCTAATCACCTCTTTCTTTGTAAATTTGAAACAACTAATCAAACAATATGAAGGTCTCCCTAAATGAAGACTTGTGTGAGATCTACGAATCATTTTGGACGCGATAGTGATGGGTTTGCCCCTTTTGATGCTAATTTCAACTAGAAGGAATTAATAAGACTCATAATAATCTATATTTTGACAATTCAGAGAACTAATGAAACAATACGAAGGTGGATAAATAAAGACTTGTGTGGGATGTATGAATCGTTTTGAAGGCTATATTGATAGGATTGATCCTTTTGATGCTAATTAAACTAGAACGAAGTCATAGGACTCACAATCAACCCTTTCTTTGACAATTTGAGAGAACCAATGAAATAATAAGAAGTTCTCCCTAAATCAAGACTTGGTGTGAGATGTACGCATCGTTTTTAACGCGATAGTCATGGGATTACTCCTTTTGATGGTAATCAAATTAGAACGAAGTAATAGGACTCTTAATCACCTCTTTCTTTCATAATTTTAGGAAACCAATGAAACAATAAGACGGTCTCCATAAATGAAGACTTGTGTGAGATCTACGCATCGTTTTGGACGCGATAGTGATGTGATTGCTCCTTTTGATGCTAATTTCAACTAGAACGAAGTAAAAGAATTCATAATCGCCTATATTTTGACAATTTAGGAGAACTAATGAAACATTAAGAAGGTCTCCCTAAATGAAGACTTGTGTGAGATGTACGGATTGTTTTGAAGGCACTAATGATAGGATTGCTCCTTTTGATGCTAATCAAACTAGAACGATTTAATAGGACTAATAATCACCTCTTTCTTTGACAATTTGAGAAATCCAATGAAACAGTAAGGAGGTCTCCCTAAATCAAGACTTGTGTGAGATGTACGCATCGTTTTTAACGCGATAGTCATAGGATTGCTCCCTTTGATGCTAATCAAATTAGAACGAAGTAATAAGACTCTGAATCACCTCTTTCTTTCACAATTTTAGAGAACCAAAGAAACAATAAGAAGAACTCCTTAAATGAAGACTTGTGTGAGATGTACGCATCGTTTTTAATGCGATAGTCATGAGATTGCTACTTTTGATGCTAATCAAACTAGAACTAAGTTATAGAACTTCTGATCACCTCTTTCCTTGACAATTTTAAAACACCAATGAAACAATAAGAAGGTCTCCCTAAATGAAGACTTGTGCGAGATGTACGCATGGTTTTGAACGAGATAGTCAAGGGTTTCTCGTTTTGACGCTAATCAAACTAGAACGAAGTAATACAACCTCTAATCACCTTTTTCTTTGTAAATTTGAAACAACCAATGAAACAATATGAAGGTCTCCCTAAATGAAGACTTGTGTGAGAGCTTCGAATCGTTTTGGACGCAATAGTGACGGGATTTCCCCTTTTGATGCTAATTTCAAGTAGAACGAAGAAATAGGACTCATAATCATTTATATTTTAACAATTCAGAGAACTAATGAAACAATACGAAGGTATCCTTAAATGAAGACTTGTGTGAGATGTACGAATCATTTTGAAAGCTATAGTCCTTTTGCTGCTAATCAAACTAGAACGAAGTCATAGGACTCATAATCCCCTCTTTCTTTGACAATTTGATAGAACCAATGAAATAATAAGAAGTTCTCCCTAAATCAAGACTTGGTGTGAGATGTACGCATCGTTCTTAACGCGATAGTCCTGGGATTACTTATTTTGATGGTAATCAAATTAGAACGAAGTAATAGGACTCTTAATCACCTCTTTATTTCATAATTTTAGGAAACCAATGAAACAATAAGAAGGTCTCCATAAATGAAGACTTGTGTGAGATCTACGCATCGTTTTGGACGCGGTAGTGATGTGATTGCTCCTTTTGATGCTAATTTCAACTAGAACGAAGTAATAGAATTCATAATCGCCTATATTTTGACAATTTGAGAGAACTAATGAAACATTAAGAAGGTCTCCCTAAATGAAGACTTGTGTGAGATGTACGGATTGTTTTGAAGGCACTAATGATAGGATTGCTCCTTTTGATGCTAATCAAACTAGAACGATTTAATAGGACTAATAATCACCTCTTTCTTTGACAATTAGGTCTCCCTAAATCAAGACTTGTGTGAGATGTACGAATCGTTTTTAACGCGATAGTCATAGGATTGCTCCTTTTGATGCTAATCAAATTAGAACGAAGTAATAAGACTCCGAATCACCTCTTTCTTTCACAATTTTAGAGAACCAAAGAAACAATAAGAAGAACTCCTTAAATGAAGACTTGTGTGAGATATACGCATCGTTTTTAATGCGATAGTCATGAGATTGCTACTTTTGATGCTAATCAAACTAGAACTAAGTTATAGAACTTCTGATCACCTCTTTCCTTGACAATTTTAAAACACCAATGAAACAATAAGAAGGTCTCCCTAAATGAAGACTTGTGCGAGATGTACGCATGGTTTTGAACGAGATAGTCAAGGGTTTCTCGTTTTGACGCTAATCAAACTAGAACGAAGTAATACAACCTCTAATCACCTTTTTCTTTGTAAATTTGAAACAACCAATGAAACAATATGAAGGTCTCCCTAAATGAAGACTTGTGTGAGAGCTTCGAATCGTTTTGGACGCAATAGTGATGGGATTTCCCCTTTTGATGTTAATTTCAAGTAGAACGAAGTAATAGGACTCATAATCATCTATATTTTAACAATTCAGAGAACTAATGAAACAATACGAAGGTATCCTTAAATGAAGACTTGTGTGAGATGTACGAATCGTTTTGAAGGCTATAGTGATAGGATTGATTCTTTTGATGCTAATCAAACTAGAACGAAGTCATAGGACTCATAATCACCTCTTTCTTTGACAATTTGAGAGAACCAATGAAATAATAAGAAGTTCTCCCTAAATCAAGACTTGGTGTGAGATGTACGCATCGTTTTTAACGCGATAGTCATGGGATTACTCCTTTTGATGGTAATCAAATTAGAACGAAGTAATAGGACTCTTAATCATCTCTTTATTCCATAATTTTAGGAAACCAATGAAACAATAAGAAGGTCTCCCTAAATGAAGACTTGTGTTGTGAGATCTACGAATCGTTTTGGATGCGATAGTGATGGGTTTGCCCCTTTTGATGCTAATTTCAACTAGAAGGAAGTAATAAGACTCATAATTATCTATATTTTGACAATTCAGAGAACTAATGAAACAATACGAAGGTGGATAAATAAAGACTTGTGTGGGATGTATGAATCGTTTTGAAGGCTAAATTGATAGGATTGATCCTTTTGATGCTAATTAAACTAGAACGAAGTCATAGGACTCACAATCACCCCTTTCTTTGACAATTTGAGAGAACCAATGAAATAATAAGAAGTTCTCCCTAAATCAAGACTTGGTGTGAGATGTATGCATCGTTTTTAACTCGATAGTTATGGGATTACTCCTTTTGATGGTAATCAAATTAGAACGAAGTAATAGGACTCTTAATCACCTCTTTCTTTCATAATTTTAGGAAACCATTGAAACAATAAGAAGGTCTCCATAAATGAAGAGTTGTGTGAGATCTACGCATCGTTTTGGACGCGATAGTGATGTGATTGCTCCTTTTCATGCTAATTTCAACTAGAACGAAGTAATAGAATTCATAATCACCTATATTTTGACAATTTGAGAGAACTAATGAAACATTAAGAAGGTCTCCCTAAATGAAGACTTGTGTGAGATGTACGGATTGTTTTGAAGGCACTAATGATAGGATTGCTCCTTTTGATGCTAATCAAACTAGAACGATTTAATAGGACTAATAATCACCTCTTTCTTTGACAATTTGAGAAATCCAATGAAACAGTAAGGAGGTCTCCCTAAATCAAGACTTGTGTGAGATGTACGCATCGTTTTTAACGCGATAGTCATAGGATTGCTCCTTTTGATGCTAATCAAATTAGAACGAAGTAATAAGACTCCTAATCACCTCTTTCTTTCATAATTTTTGAGAACCAAAGAAACAATAAGAAGGTCTCCTTAAATGAAGACCTGTGTGAGATGTACACATCGTTTTTAACGCGATAGTCATGGGATTGCTACTTTTGATGCTAATCAAACTAGAACGAAGTTATAGAACTTCTGATCACCTCTTTCCTTGACAATTTTAAAGCACCAATGAAACAATAAGAAGGTCTCCCTAAATGAAGACTTGTGCGTGATGTACGCGATGTACGAATCGTTTTGAAGACTATAGTGATTGGATTGATTCTTTTGATGCTAATCAAACTAGAACGAAGTCATAGGACTCATAATCACCTCTTTCTTTGACAATTTGAGAGAACCAATGAAATAATAAGAAGTTCTCCCTAAATCAAGACTTGGTGTGAGATGTACGCATCTTTTTTAACGCGATAGTCATGGGATTACTCCTTTTGATGGTAATCAAATTAGAACGAAGTAATAGGACTCTTAATCACCCCTTTCTTTCATAATTTTAGGAAACCATTGAAACAATAAGAAAGTCTCCATAAATGAAGACTTGTGTGAGATCTACGCATCGTTTTGGACGCGATAGTGATGTGATTGCTCCGTTTCATGCTAATTTCAACTAGAACGAAGTAATAGAATTCATAATCACCTATATTTTGACAATTTGAGAGAACTAATGAAACGTTAAGAAGGTCTTCCTAAATGAAGACTTGTGTGAGATGTACGGATTGTTTTGAAGGCACTCGTGATAGGATTGCTCCTTTTGATGCTAATCAAACTAGAACGAATTCATAGGACTTATAATCACCTCTTTCTTTGACAATTTGAGAAATTCAATGAAACAGTGAAGAGGTCTCCCTAAATCAAGACTTGTGTGAGATGTACGCATCGTTTTTAATGCGATAGTCATAGGATTGCTCCTTTTGATGCTAATCAAATTAGAACGAAGTAAGAAGACTCCTAATCACCTCTTTCTTTCATAATTTTAGAGAACCAAAGAAACAATAAGAAGGTTTCCTTAAATGAAGACTTGTGTGAGATGTACGCATCGTTTTTAACGCGATAGTCATGGGATTGCTACTTTTGATGCTAATCAAACTAGAACGAAGATATAGAACTTCTGATCACCTCTTTCCTTGACAATTTTAAAGCACGAATGAATCAATAAGAAGGTCTCCCTAAATGAAGACTTGTGCGAGATGTACGCATGGTTTTGAACGAGATAGTCATGGGTTTCTCGTTTTGACGCTAATCAAACTAGAACGAAGTAATACAACTTCTAATCACCTGTTTCTTTATAAATTTGAAACAACCAATGAAACAATATGAAGGTCTCCCTAAATGAAGACTTGTGTGAGATCTACGAATCATTTTGGACCCAATAGTGATGGGTTTGCCCCTTTTGATGCTAATTTCAACTAGAACGAAGTTATAGGACTCATAATCATCTATATTTTGACAATTCAGAGAACTAATGAAACAATACGAAGTTATCCGTAAATGAAGACTTGTGTGAGATGTACGAATCGTTTTGAAGGCTATAGTCATAGATTTGATCCTTTTGATGCTAATCAAACTAGAACGAAGTCATAGGACTCATAATCACCTTTTTCTTTGACAATTTGAGAGAACCAATGAAATAATAAGAAGTTCTCTAAATCAAGACTTGGTGTGAGATGTACGCATCATTTTTAACGCGATAGTCATGGGATTACTCCTTTTGATGGTAATCAAATTAGAACGAAGTAATAGGACTCTTAATCACCTCTTTCATTCATAATTTTAGGAAACCATTGAAACAATAAGAAGGTCTCCATAAATGAAGACTTGTGTGAGATCTACGCATCGTTTTGGACGCGGTAGTGATGTGATTGCTCCTTTTGATGCTAATTTCAACTAGAACGAAGTAATACAATTCATAATCACCTATATTTTGATAATTTGAGAGAACTAATGAAACATTGAGAAGGTCTCCCTAAATGAAGACTTGTGTGAGATGTACGGATTGTTTTGAAGACACTAGTGATAGGATTGCTCCTTTTGATTCTAATCAAACTAGAACGAATTCATAGGACTTATAATCACCTCTTTCTTTGACAATTTGAGAAATCCAATGAAACGGTAAAGAGGTCTCCCTAAATCAAGACTTGTGTGAGATGTACGCATTGTTTTTAACGCGATAGTCATAGAATTGCTCCTTTTGATGCTAATCAAATTAGAACGAAGTAATAAGACTCCTAATCACCTCTTTCTTTCATAATTTTAGAGAACCAAAGAAACAATAAGAAGCTCTCCCTAAATAAAGACTTGTGCGAGATGTACGCATGGTTTTGAACGAGATAGTCATGATTTTCTCGTTTTGACGCTAATCAAACTAGAACCAAGTAATACAACTTCTAATCACCTCTTTCTTTGCAAATTTGAAACAACCAATGAAACAATATGAGGGTCTCCCTAAATGTAGACTTGTGTGAGATGTACGCATCGTTTTTAACGCGATAGTCATGGGATTGCTCCTTTTGATGCTAATCATACTAGAACGAAAGTTATAGGACTTCTAATCACCTCTTTCCTTGACAATTTTAAAGCACCAATGAAACAATAAGAAGGTCTCCCTTAATGAAGACTTGTGCGAGATGTACGCATGGGTTTGAATGAGATAGTCATGGGTTTCTCGTTTTGACGCTAATCAAACTAGAACGAAGTAATACAACTTCTAATCAACTCTTTCTTCGTAAATTTGAAACAACTAATCAAACAATATGAAGGTCTCCCTAAATGAAGACTTGTGTGAGATCTACGAATCGTTTTGGACGCGATAGTGATGGGTTTGCCCCTTTTAATGCTAATTTCAACTAGAACGAAGTAATAGGACTCATAATCATCTACATTTTGACAATTCAGAGAACTAATGAAACAATTCGAAGGTATCCTTAAATGAAGACTTGTGTGAGATGTACAAATTGTTTTGAAGGCTATAGTGATAGGATTGATCCTTTTGATGCTAATCAAACTAGAACGAAGTCATAGGACTCACAATCACCTCTTTCTTTTACAATTTGAGAGAACCAATGAAATAATAATAAGTTCTCCCTAAATCAAGACTTGGTGTGAGATGTACGCATCGTTTTTAACGCGATAGTCATGGGATTACTCGTTTTGATGGTAATCAAATTAGAACGAAGTAATAGGACTCTTAATCACCTCTTTCTTTCATAATTTTAGGAAACCAATTAAACAATAAGAAGGTCCCCATATATGAAGACTTGTGTGAGATCTACGCATCGTTTTTGACGAGATAGTGATGTGATTGCTCCTTTTGATGTTTCAACTAGAACGAAGTAATAGAATTCATAATCACCTATATTTTGACAATTTGAGAGAAGTAATGAAACATTAAGATAGTCTCCCTAAATGAAGACTCGTGTAAGATGGACGGATTGTTTTGAAGGTACTAGTGATAGAATTGCTCCTTTTGATGCTAATCAAACTATAACGAATTCATAGGACTTATAATCACCTCTTTCTTTGACAATTTGAGAAATGCAATGAAACAGTAAGGAGGTCTCCCTAAATCAAGACTTGTGTGAGATGTACGCATCGTTTTTAACGCGATAGTCATAGGATTGCTCCTTTTGATGCTAATCAAATTAGAACGAAGTAATAAGACTCCGAATCACCTCTTTCTTTCATAATTTTAGAGAACCAAAGAAACAATAAGAAGGTCTCCTTAAATGAAGACTTGTGTGAGATGTACGCATCGTTTTTAACGCGATAGTCATGGGATTGCTACTTTTGATGCTAATCAAACTAGATCGAAGTTATAGAACTTCTGATCACCCCTTTCCTTGACAATTTTAAAGCACCAATGAAACAATAAGAAGGTCTCCCAAAATGAAGACTTGTGCGGGATGTACGCATGGTTTTGAACGAGATAGTCATGGGTTTCTCGTTTTGACTCTAATCAAACTAGAACGAAGTAATACAACTTCTAATCACCTCTTTCTTTATAAATTTGAAACAACCAATGAAACAATATGAAAGTCTCCCTAAATGAAGACTTGTGTGAGATCTACGAATCGTTTTGGACGCAATAGTGATGGGTTTGCCCCTTTTGATGCTAATTTCAACTAGAACGAAGTAATAGGACTCATAATCATCTATATTTTGACAATACAAAGAACTAATGAAACAATACGAAGTTATCCGTAAATGAAGACTCATGCGAGATGTACGAATCGTTTTGAAGGCAATAGTCATAGGATTGATCCTTTTGATGCTAATCAAACTAGAACGAAGTCATAGGACTCATAATCACCTCTTTCTTTGACAATTTGAGAATATTAATGAAATAATAAGATGTTCTCTAAATCAAGACTTGGTGTGAGATGTACGCATCGTTTTTAACGCGATAGTCATGGGATTACTCCTTTTGATGGTAATCAAATTAGAACGAAGTAATAGGACTCTTAATCACCTTTTTCTTTCATAATTTTAGGAAACCATTGAAACAATAAGAAGGTCTCCATAAATGAAGACTTGTGTGAGATCTACGCATCGTTTTGAACGCGATAGTGATGTGATTGCTCCTTTTGATGCTAATTTCAACTAGAACGAAGTAATAGAATTCATAATCACCTATATTTTGACAATTTGAGAGAACTAATGAAACATTAAGATAGTCTCCCTAAATGAAGACTTGTGTTGGATGGACGGATTGTTTTGAAGGTACTAGTGATAGGATTGCTCCTTTTGATGCTAATCAAACTAGAACGAATTCATAGGACTTATAATCACCTCTTTCTTTGACAATTTGAGAAATGCAATGAAACAGTAAGGAAGTCTCCCTAAATCAAGACTTGTGTGAGATGTACGCATCGTTTTTAACGCGATAGTCATTGGATTGCTCCTTTTGATGCTAATCAAATTAGAACGAAGTAATAAGACTCCTAATCACCTCTTTCTTTCATAATTTTAGAAAACCAAAGAAACAATAAGAAGGTCTCCTTAAATGAAGACTTGTGTAAGATGTACGCATCGTTTTTAACGCGATAGTCATGCAATTGCTCCTTTTGATGCTAATCAGACTAGAACGAAGTTATAGGACTTCTAATCACCTCTTTCCTTTACAATTTTAAAGCACCAATGAAACAATAAGAAGCTCTCCTTAAATAAAGACTTGTGCGAGATGTACGCATGAGTTTGAACGAGATAGTCATGGGTTTCTCGTTTTGACGCTAATCAAACTAGAACGAAGTAATACAACTTCTAATCACCTCTTTCTTCGTAAATATGAAACAACTAATCAAACAATATGAAGGTCTTCCTAAATGAAGACTTGTGTGAGATCTACGAATCGTTTTGGATGCGATAGTGATGGGTTTGCCCCTTTTGATGCTAATTTCAACTAGAACAAAGTAATAGGACTCATAATCATCTACATTTTGACAAGTCAGAGAACTAATGAAACAATACGAAGGTATCCTTAAATGAAGACTTGTGTGAGATGTACAAATCGTTTTGAAGGCTATAGTAATAGGATTGATCCTTTTGATGCTAATCAAACTAGAACGAAGTCATAGGACTCACAATCACCTCTTTCTTTGACAATTTGAGAGAACCAATGAAATAATAATAAGTTCTCCCTAAATCAAGACTTGGTGTGAGATGTACGCATCGTTTTTAACGCGATAGTCATGGGATTACTTATTTTGATGGTAATCAAATTAGAACGAAGTAATAGGACTCTTAATCACCTCTTTCTTTCATAATTTTAGAAAACCAATGAAACAATAAGAAGGTCTCCATAAATGAAGACTTGTGTGAGATCTACGCATCGTTTTGGACGCGGTAGTGATGTGATTGCTCATTTTGATGCTTATTTCAACTAGAACGAAGTAATAGAATTCAAAATCACTTATATTTTGACAATTTGAGAGAACTAATGAAACATTAAGAAGGTCTTCCTAAATGAAGATTTGTGTGAGATGTACGGATTGTTTTGAAGGTACTAGTGATAAGATTGCTCCTTTTGATGCTAATCAAACTAGAACGAATTCAAAGGACTTATAATCACCTCTTTCTTTGATAATTTGAGAGATCCAATGAAATAGTAAGAAGGTCTCCCCAAATCAAGACTTGTGTGAGATGTACGCATCGTTTTTAACGCGATAGTCATAGGATTGCTCCTTTTGATGCTAATCAAATTAGAACGAAGTAATAAGACTCCTAATCACCTCTTTCTTTCATAATTTTAGAGAACCAACGAAACAATAAGAAGAACTCCTTAAATGAGGTCTTGTGTGAGATGTACGCATCGTTTTTAATGCGATAGTCATGGGATTACTACTTTTGATGGTAATCAAACTAGAACGAAGTTATAGAACTTCTGATCACCTCTTTCCTTGACAATTTTAAAACACCAATGAAACAATAAGGTCTCCCTAAATGAAGACTTGTGCGAGATGTACGCATGGTTTTGAACGAGATAGTCATGGGTTTCTCGTTTTTACGCTAATCAAACTAGAACGAAGTAATACAACCTCTAATCACCTTTTTCTTTGTAAATTTGAAACAACCAATGAAACAATATGAAGGTCTCCCTAAATGAAGACTTGTGTGAGAGCTTCGAATCGTTTTGGACGCGATAGTGATCAGATTTCCCCTTTTGATGCTAATTTCAACTAGAACGAAGTAATAGGACTCATAATCATCTATATTTTGACAATTCAGAAAACTAATGAAACAATACGAAGGTATCCTTAAATGAAGACTTGTGTGAGATGTACGAATCGTTTTGAAGGCTATAGTCATAGGATTGATCCTTTTGATGCTAATCAAACTAGAACGAAGTCATAGGACTCATAATCACCTCTTTCTTTGACAATTTGAGAGAACCAATGAAATAATAAGAAGTTCTCCCTAAATCAAGACTTGGTGTGAGATGTACGCATCGTTTTTAACGCGATAGTCATGGGATTACTCCTTTTGATGGTAATCAAATTAGAACGAAGTAATAGAATTCATAATCACCTCTTTCTTTCATAATTTTAGGAAACCATTGAAACAATAAGAAGGTCTCCATAAATGAAGACTTGTGTGAGATCTACGCATCGTTTTGGACGCGATAGTGATGTGATTGCTCCTTTTCATGCTAATTTCAACTAGAACGAAGTAATAGATGTCATAATCACCTATATTTTGACAATTTGAGAGAACTAATGAAACGTTAAGAAGGTCTTCCTAAATGAAGACTTGTGTGAGATGTACGGATTGTTTTGAAGGCACTCGTGATAGGATTGCTCCTTTTGATGCTAATCAAACTAGAACGAATTCATAGGACTTATAATCACCTCTTTCTTTGACAATTTGAGAAATTCAATGAAACAGTAAGGAGGTCTCCCTAAATCAAGACTTGTGTGAGATGTACGCATCGTTTTTAATGCGATAGTCATAGGATTGCTCCTTTTGATGCTAATCAAATTAGAACGAAGTAACAAGACTCCTAATCACCTCTTTCTTTCATAATTTTAGAGAACCAAAGAAACAATAAGAAGGTTTCCTTAAATGAAGACTTGTGTGAGATGTACGCATCGTTTTTAACGCGATAGTCATGGGATTGCTACTTTTGATGCTAATCAAACTAGAACGATGATATAGAACTTCTGATCACCTCTTTCCTTGACAATTTTAAAGCACGACTGAATCAATAAGAAGGTCTCCCTAAATGAAGACTTGTGCGAGATGTACGCATGGTTTTGAACGAGATAGTCATGGGTTTCTCGTTTTGACGCTAATCAAACTAGAACGAAGTAATACAACTTCTAATCACCTGTTTCTTTATAAATTTGAAACAACCAATGAAACAATATGAAGGTCTCCCTAAATGAAGACTTGTGTGAGATCTACGAATCGTTTTGGACCCAATAGTGATGGGTTTGCCCCTTTTGATGCTAATTTCAACTAGAACGAAGTTATAGGACTCATAATCATCTATATTTTGACAATTCAGAGAACTAATGAAACAATACGAAGTTATCCGTAAATGAAGACTTGTGTGAGATGTACGAATCGTTTTGAAGGCTATAGTCATAGATTTGATCCTTTTGATGCTAATCAAACTAGAACGAAGTCATAGGACTCATAATCACCTTTTTCTTTGACAATTTGAGAGAACCAATGAAATAATAAGAAGTTCTCTAAATCAAGACTTGGTGTGAGATGTACGCATCATTTTTAACGCGATAGTCATGGGATTACTCCTTTTGATGGTAATCAAATTAGAATGATGTAATAGGACTCTTAATCACCTCTTTCATTCATAATTTTAGGAAACCATTGAAACAATAAGAAGGTCTCCATAAATGAAGACTTGTGTGAGATCTACGCATCGTTTTGGACGCGGTAGTGATGTGATTGCTCCTTTTGATGCTAATTTCAACTAGAACGAAGTAATACAATTCATAATCACCTATATTTTGATAATTTGAGAGAACTAATGAAACATTAAGAAGGTCTCCCTAAATGAAAACTTGTGTGAGATGTACGGATTGTTTTGAAGGCACTAGTGATAGGATTGCTCCTTTTGATTCTAATCAAACTAGAACGAATTCATAGGACTTATAATCACCTCTTTCTTTGACAATTTGAGAAATCCAATGAAATAGTAAGGAGGTCTCCCTAAATCAAGACTTGTGTGAGATGTACGCATCGTTTTTAACGCGATAGTCATAGGATTGTTCCTTTTGATTCTAATCTAATTAGAACGAAGTAATAAGACTCCTAATCACCTCTTTCTTTCATAATTTTAGAGAACCAAAGAAATAATAAGAATGTCTCCTTAAATGAAGACTTGTGTGAGATGTACGCATCGTTTTTAACGCGATAGTCATGGGATTGCTCCTTTTGATGCTAATCATACTAGAACGAAAGTTATAGGACTTCTAATCACCTCTTTCCTTGACAATTTTAAAGCACCAATGAAACAATAAGAAGGTCTCCCTTAATGAAGACTTGTGCGAGATGTACGCATGGGTTTGAACGAGATAGTCATGGGTTTCTCGTTTTGACGCTAATCAAACTAGAACGAAGTAATACAACTTCTAATCACCTCTTTCTTCGTAAATTTGAAACAACTAATCAAACAATATGAAGGTCTCCCTAAATGAAGACTTGTGTGAGATCTACGAATCGTTTTGGATGCGATAGTGATGGGTTTGCCCCTTTTAATGCTAATTTCAACTAGAACGAAGTAATAGGACTCATAATCATCTACATTTTGACAATTCAGAGAACTAATGAAACAATACGAAGGTATCCTTAAATGAAGACTTGTGTGAGATGTACGAATCGTTTTGAAGGCTATAGTCATAGGATTGATCCTTTTGATGCTAATCAAACTAGAACGAAGTCATAGGACTCATAATCACCTCTTTCTTTGACAATTTGTGAGAACCAATGAAATAATAAGAAGTTCTCCCTAAATCAAGACTTGGTGTGAGATGTACGCATCGTTTTTAACGCGATAGTCATGGGATTGCTCCTTTTGATGCTAATCAGTCTAGAACGAAGTTATAGGACATCTAATCACCTCTTTCCTTGACAATTTTAAGGCACCAATGAAACAATAAAAAGGTCTCCCTTAATGAAGCCTTGTGCGAGATGTAGGCATGGGTTTGAACGAGATAGTCATGGGTTTCTCGTTTTGACGCTAATCAAACTAGAACGAAGTAATACAACTTCTAAACACCTTTTTCTTTGTAAATTTGAAACAACCAATGAAACAATATGAAGGTCTCCCTAAATGAAAACTTGTGTGAGAGCTTCAAATCGTTTTGGACGCGATAGTGATGAGATTTCCCCTTTTGATGCAAATTTCAAGTAGAACGAAGTAATAGGACTCATAATCATCTATATTTTGACAATTCAGAGAACTAATGAAACAATACGAAAGTATCCTTAAATGAAGACTTGTGTGAGATGTACGAATCGTTTTGAAGGCTATAGTCATAGGATTGATCCTTTTGCTGCTAATCAAACTAGAACGAAGTCATAGGACTCATAACCACCTCTTTCTTTGACAATTTGCGAGAACCAATGAAATAATAAGAAGTTTTCCCTAAATCAAGACTTGGTGTGAGATGTATACATCGTTTTTAACGCGATAGTCATAGGATTACTCCTTTTGATGGTAATCAAATTAGAACGAAGTAATAGGACTCTTAATCATCTCTTTATTTCATAATTTTAGGAAACCAATGAAACAATAAGAAGGTCTCCATAAAGAAGACTTGTGTGAGATCTACGCATCGTTTTGGACGCGATAGTGATGTGATTGCTCCTTTTGATGCTAATTTCAACTAGAACGAAGTAATAGAATTCATAATCACCTATATTTTGACAATTTGAGAGAACTAATGAAACATTAAGAAGGTCTCCCTAAATGAAGACTTGTGTGAGATGGACGGATTGTTTTGAAGGTACTAGTGATAGGATTGCTCCTTTTGATGCTAATCAAACTAGAACGAATTCATAGGACTTATAATCACCTCTTTCTTTGACAATTTGAGAAATGCAATGAAACAGTAAGGAGGTCTCCCTAAATCATTACTTGTGTGAGATGTACGCATCGTTTTTAACGCGATAGTCATAGGATTGCTCCTTTTGATGCTAATCAAATTAGAACGAAGTAATAAGACTCCGAATCACCTCTTTCTTTCATAATTTTAGAAAACCAAAGAAACAATAAGAAGGTCTCCTTAAATGAAGACTTGTGTGAGATGTACGCATCGTTTTTAACGCGATAGTCATGGGATTGCTCCTTTTGATGCTAATCAGACTAGAACGAAGTTATAGAACTTCTAATCACCTCTTTCCTTTACAATTTTAAAGCACCAAGGAAATAATAAGAACGTCTCCCTTAATGAAGACTTGTGCGAGATGTACGCATTGGTTTGAACGAAATAGTCATGGGTTTCTCGTTTTGACGCTAATCAAACTAGAACGAAGTAATACAACTTCTAATCACCTCTTTCTTCGTAAATTTGAAACAACTAATCAAACAATATGAAGGTCTTCCTAAATGAAGACTTGTGTGAGATCTACGAATCTTTTTGGATGCGATAGTGTTGGGTTTGCCCCTTTTGATGCTAATTTCAACTAGAACAAAGTAATAGGACTCATAATCATCTATATTTTGGCAAGTCAGAGAACTAATGAAACAATGTGAAGGTATCCTTAAATGAAGACTTGTGTGAGATGTACGAATCGTTTTGAAGGCTATAGTGATAGGATTGATCTTTTTCATGCTAATCAAACTAGAACGAAGTCATAGGACTCACAATCACCTCTTTCTTTGATAATTTGAGAGAACCAATGAAATAATAATAAGTTCTCCCTAAATCAAGACTTGGTGTGAGATGTACGCATCGTTTTTAACGCGATAGTCATGGGATTACTTATTTTGATGGTAATCAAATTAGAACGAAGCAATAGGACTCTTAATCACCTCTTTCTTTCATAATTTTAGAAAACCAATGAAACAATAAGAAGGTCTCCATAAATGAAGACTTGTGTGAGATCTACGCATCGTTTTGGACGCGGTAGTGATGTGATTGCTCATTTTGATGCTTATTTCAACTAGAACGAAGTAATAGAATTCAAAATCACTTATATTTTGACAATTTGAGAGAACTAATGAAACATTAAGAAGGTCTTCCTAAATGAAGACTTGTGTGAGATGTACGGATTGTTTTGAAGGTACTAGTGATAAGATTGCTCCTTTTGATGCTAATCAAACTAGAACGAATTCATAGGACTTATAATCACCTCTTTCTTTGATAATTTGAGAGATCCAATGAAATAGTAAGAAGGTCTCCCCAAATCAAGACTTGTGTGAGATGTACGCATCGTTTTTAACGCGATAGTCATAGAATTGCTCCTTTTGATGCTAATCAAATTAGAACGAAGTAATAAGACTCCTAATCACCTCTTTCTTTCATAATTTTAGAGAACCAAAGAAACAATAAGAAGAACTCCTTAAATGAGGACTTGTGTGAGATGTACGCATCGTTTTTAATGCGATAGTCATGGGATTACTACTTTTGATGGTAATCAAACTAGAACGAAGTTATAGAACTTCTGATCACCTCTTTCCTTGACAATTTTAAAACACCAATGAAACAATAAGGTCTCCCTAAATGAAGACTTGTGCGAGATGTACGCATTGTTTTGAACGAGATAGTCATGGGTTTCTCGTTTTGACGCTAATCAAACTAGAACGAAGTAATACAACCTCTAATCACCTTTTTCTTTGTAAATTTAAAACAACCAATGAAACAATATGAAGGTCTCCCTAAATGAAGACTTGTGTGAGAGCTTCGAATCGTTTTGGACGCGATAGTGATCAGATTTCCCCTTTTGATGCTAATTTCAACTAGAACGAAGTAATAGGACTCATAATCATCTATATTTTGACAATTCAGAAAACTAATGAAACAATACGAAGGTATCCTTAAATGAAGACTTGTGTGAGATGTACGAATCGTTTTGAAGGCTATAGTCATAGGATTGATCCTTTTGATGCTAATCAAACTAGAACGAAGTCATAGGACTCATAATCACCTCTTTCTTTGACAATTTGAGAGAACCAATGAAATAATAAGAAGTTCTCCCTAAATCAAGACTTGGTGTGAGATGTACGCATCGTTTTTAACGCGATAGTCATGGGATTACTCCTTTTGATGGTAATCAAATTAGAACGAAGTAATAGAACTCTTAATCATCTCTTTATTTTATAATTTTAGGAAACCAATGAAACAATAAGAAGGTCTCCATAAATGAAGACTTGTGTGAGATCTACCATCGTTTTGGACGCGATAGTGATGTGATTGCTCCGTTTGATGCTAATTTCAACTAGAACTAAGTAATAGAATTCATAATCACCTATATTTTGACAATTTAAGAGATCTATGAAACATTAAGGTCTCCCTAAATGAAGACTTGTGTGAGATATACGGATTGTTTTGAAGGAACTAGTGATAGAATTGCTCCTTTTGATGCTAATCAAACTAGAACGAATTCATAAGACTTATAATCACCTCTTTCTTTGACAATTTGAGAAATCCAATGAAACAGTAAGCAGGTCTCCCTAAATCAAGACTTGTGTGAGATGTACGCATCGTTTTTAATGCGATAGTCATAGGATTGCTCCTTTTGATGCTAATCAAATTCGAACGAAGTAATAAGACTCCTAATCACCTCTTTCTTTCACAATTTTAGAGAACCAAAGAAACAATAAGAAGAACTCCTTAAATGAAGACTTGTGTGAGATGTACTCATCGTTTTTAATGCGATAGTCATGGGATTGCTACTTTTGATGCTAATCAAACTAGAACGAAGTTATAGAACTTCTGATCACCTCTTTCCTTGACAATTTTAAAACACCAATGAAACAATAAGAAGGTCTCCCTAAATAAAGACTTGTGCGAGATGTACGCATGGTTTTGAACGAGATAGTCATGGGTTTCTCGTTTTGACGCTAATCAAACTAGAATGAAGTAATACAACCTCTAATCACCTTTTTCTTTGTAAATTTGAAACAACCAATGAAACAATATGAAGGTCTCCTTAAATGAAGACTTGTGTGAGAGCTTCGAATCTTTTTGGACGTGATAGTGATGGGATTTCCCCTTTTGATGCTAATTTCAAGTAGAACAAAGTAATAGGACTCATAATCATCTATATTTTGACAATTCAGAGAACTAATGAAACAATACGAAGATATCCTTAAATGAAGACTTGCGTGAGATGTACGAATCGTTTTGAAGGCTATAGTCATAGGATTGATCCTTTTGATGCTGATCAAACTAGAACGAAGTCATAGGACTCATAATCACCTCTTTCTTTGACAATTGAGAGAACCAATGAAATAATAAGAAGTTCTCCCTAAATCAAGACTTGGTGTGAGATGTACGCATCGTTTTTAACGCGAGAGTCATGGGATTACTCCTTTTGATGGTAATCAAATTAGAACGAAGTAATAGGACTCTTAATCACCTCTTTCTTTCATAATTTTAGGAAACCAATGAAACAATAAGAAGGTCTCCATAAATGAAGACTTTGCAATCTACGCATCGTTTTGGACACGATAGTGATGTGATTGCTCCTTTTGATGCTAATTTCAACTAGGAACGAAGTAATAGAATTCATAATCACCTATATTTTGACAATTTGAGAGAACTAGTTAAACATTAAGAAGGTCTCCCTAAATGAAGACTTGTGTGAGATGTACGGATTGTTTTGAAGGCACTAGTGATAGGATTGCTCCTTTTGATGCTAATCAAACTACAACGAATTCATAGGACTTATAATCACATCTTTCTTTGACAATTTGAGAGATCCAATGAAATAGTAAGAAGGTCTCCCCAAATCAAGACTTGTGTGAGATGTACGCATCGTTTTTAACGCGATAGTCATAGGATTGCTCCTTTTGATGCTAATCAAATTAGAACGAAGTAATAAGACTCCTAATCACCTCTTTCTTTCATAATTTTAGAGAACCAAAGAAACAATAAGAAGAACACCTTAAATGAAGACTTGTGTGAGATGTACCCATCGTTTTTAATGCGATGGTCATGGGATTGCTATTTTTGATGCTAATAAAACTAGAACGAAGTTATAGAACTTCTGATCACCTCTTTCCTTGACAATTTTAAAGAACCAATGAAACAATAAGAAGGTCTCCCTAAATAAAGACTTATGCGAGATGTACGCATGGTTTTGAACGAGATAGTCATGAGTTTCTCGTTTTGACGCTAATCAAACTAGAACGAAGTAATACAACTTCTAATCACATCTTTCTTTGTAAATTTGAAACAACCAATGAAACAATATGAAGGTCTCCCTAAATGTAGACTTGTGTGAGATCTACGAATCGTTTTGGACGCGATAGTGATGGGTTTGCCCCTTTTGGTGCTAATTTCAAGTAGAACGAAGTAATAGGACTCATAATCATCTATATTTTGACAATACAGAGAACTAATGAAACAATACGAAGTTATCCGTAAATGAAGACTTGTGTGAGATGTACGAATCGTTTTGAAGGCTATAGTCATAATTGATCCTTTTGATGCTAATCAAACTAGAACGAAGTCATAGGACTCATAATCACCTTTTTCTTTGACAATTTGAGAGAACCAATGAAATAATAATAAGTTCTCCCTAAATCAAGACTTGGTGTGAGATGTACGCATCGTTTTTAACGCGATAGTCATGGGATTACTTATTTTGATGGTAATCAAATTAGAACGAAGCAATAGGACTCTTAATCACCTCTTTCTTTCATAATTTTAGAAAACCAATGAAACAATAAGAAGGTCTCCATAAATGAAGACTTGTGTGAGATCTACGCATCGTTTTGGACGCGGTAGTGATGTGATTGCTCATTTTGATGCTTATTTCAACTAGAACGAAGTAATAGAATTCAAAATCACTTATATTTTGACAATTTGAGAGAACTAATGAAACATTAAGAAGGTCTTCCTAAATGAAGACTTGTGTGAGATGTACGGATTGTTTTGAAGGTACTAGTGATAAGATTGCTCCTTTTGATGCTAATCAAACTAGAACGAATTCATAGGACTTATAATCACCTCTTTCTTTGATAATTTGAGATATCCAATGAAATAGTAAGAAGGTCTCCCCAAATCAAGACTTGTGTGAGATGTACGCATCGTTTTTAACGCGATAGTCATAGAATTGCTCCTTTTGATGCTAATCAAATTAGAACGAAGTAATAAGACTTCTAATCACCTCTTTCTTTCATAATTTTAGAGAACCAAAGAAACAATAAGAAGAACTCCTTAAATGAGGACTTGTGTGAGATGTACGCATCGTTTTTAATGCGATAGTCATGGGATTACTACTTTTGATGGTAATCAAACTAGAACGAAGTTATAGAACTTCTGATCACCTCTTTCCTTGACAATTTTAAAACACCAATGAAACAATAAGGTCTCCCTAAATGAAGACTTGTGCGAGATGTACGCATGGTTTTGAACGAGATAGTCATGGGTTTCTCGTTTTGACGCTAATCAAACTAGAACGAAGTAATACAACCTCTAATCACCTTTTTCTTTGTAAATTTAAAACAACCAATGAAACAATATGAAGGTCTCCCTAAATGAAGACTTGTGTGAGAGCTTCGAATCGTTTTGGACGCGATAGTGATCAGATTTCCCCTTTTGATGCTAATTTCAACTAGAACGAAGTAATAGGACTCATAATCATCTATATTTTGACAATTCAGAAAACTAATGAAACAATACGAAGGTGTCCTTAAATGAAGACTTGTGTGAGATGTACGAATCGTTTTGAAGCCTATAGTCGTAGGATTGATCCTTTTGATGCTAATCAAACTAGAACGAAGTCATAGGACTCATAATCACCTCTTTCTTTGACAATTTGAGAGAACCAATGAAATAATAAGAAGTTCTCCCTAAATCAAGACTTGGTGTGAGATGTACGCATCGTTTTTAACGCGATAGTCATGGGATTACTCCTTTTGATGGTAATCAAATTAGAACGAAGTAATAGAACTCTTAATCATCTCTTTATTTTATAATTTTAGGAAACCAATGAAACAATAAGAAGGTCTCCATAAATGAAGACTTGTGTGAGATCTACCATCGTTTTGGACGCGATAGTGATGTGATTGCTCCGTTTGATGCTAATTTCAACTAGAACGAAGTAATAGAATTCATAATCACCTATATTTTGACAATTTAAGAGATCTATAAAACATTAAGGTCTCCCTAAATGAAGACTTGTGTGAGATATACGGATTGTTTTGAAGGAACTAGTGATAGAATTGCTCCTTTTGATGCTAATCAAACTAGAACGAATTCATAAGACTTATAATCACCTCTTTCTTTGACAATTTGAGAAATCCAATGAAACAGTAAGCAGGCCTCCCTAAATCAAGACTTGTGTGAGATGTACGCATCGTTTTTAATGCGATAGTCATAGGATTGCTCCTTTTGATGCTAATCAAATTCGAACGAAGTAATAAGACTCCTAATCACCTCTTTCTTTCACAATTTTAGAGAACCAAAGAAACAATAAGAAGAACTCCTTAAATGAAGACTTGTGTGAGATGTACTCGTCGTTTTTAATGCGATAGTCATGGGATTGCTACTTTTGATGCTAATCAAACTAGAACGAAGTTATAGAACTTCTGATCACCTCTTTCCTTGACAATTTTAAAACACCAATGAAACAATAAGAAGGTCTCCCTAAATAAAGGCTTGTGCGAGATGTACGCATGGTTTTGTACGAGATTGTCATGGGTTTCTCGTTTTGACGCTAATCAAACTAGAATGAAGTAATACAACCTCTAATCACCTTTTTCTTTGTAAATTTGAAACAACTAATGAAACAATATGAAGGTCTCCTTAAATGAAGACTTGTGTGAGAGCTTCGAATCGTTTTGGACGTGATAGTGATGGGATTTCCCCTTTTGATGCTAATTTCAAGTAGAACGAAGTAATAGGACTCATAATCATCTATATTTTGACAATTCAGAGAACTAATGAAACAATACGAAGGTATCCTTAAATGAAGACTTGCGTGAGATGTACGAATCGTTTTGAAGGCTATAGTCATAGGATTGATCCTTTTGATGCTGATCAAACTAGAACGAAGTCATAGGACTCATAATCACCTCTTTCTTTGACAATTGAGAGAACCAATGAAATAATAAGAAGTTCTCCCTAAATCAAGACTTGGTGTGAGATGTACGCATCGTTTTTAACGCGATAGTCATGGGATTACTCCTTTTGATGGTAATCAAATTAGAACGAAGTAATAGGACTCTTAATCACCTCTTTCTTTCATAATTTTAGGAAACCAATGAAACAATAAGAAGGTCTCCATAAATGAAGACTTTGCAATCTACGCATCGTTTTGGACACGATAGTGATGTGATTGCTCCTTTTGATGCTAATTTCAACTAGGAACGAAGTAATAGAATTCATAATCACCTATATTTTGACAATTTGAGAGAACTAATTAAACATTAAGAAGGTCTCCCTAAATGAAGACTTGTGTGAGATGTACGGATTGTTTTGAAGGCACTAGTGATAGGATTGCTCCTTTTGATGCTAATCAAACTACAACGAATTCATAGGACTTATAATCACATCTTTCTTTGATAATTTGAGAGATCCAATGAAATAGTAAGAAGGTCTCCCCAAATCAAGACTTGTGTGAGATGTACGCATTGTTTTTAACGCGATAGTCATAGGATTGCTCCTTTTGATGCTAATCAAATTAGAACGAAGTAATAAGACTCCTAATCACCTCTTTCTTTCATAATTTTAGAGAACCAAAGAAACAATAAGAAGAACACCTTAAATGAAGACTTGTGTGAGATGTACCCATCGTTTTTAATGCGATAGTCATGGGATTGCTACTTTTGATGCTAATCAAACTAGAACGAAGTTATAGAACTTCTGATCAACTCTTTCCTTGACAATTTTAAAGAACCAATGAAACAATAAGAAGGTCTCCCTAAATAAAGACTTGGTGTGAGATGTACGCATCGTTTTTAACGCGATAGTCATGGGATTACTCCTTTTGATGGTAATCAAATTAGAACGAAGTAATAGGACTCTTAATCACCTCTTTCTTTCATAATTTTACGAAACCAATGAAATAATAAGAAGGTCTCCATAAATGAAGACTTGTGTGAGATCTACGCATCGTTTTGGACGCGATAGTGATGTGATTGCTCCTTTTGATGCTAATTTCAACTAGAACGAAGTAATAGAATTCATAATCACCTATATTTTGACAATTTGAGAGAACTAATGAAACATTAAGAAGGTCTCCCTAAATGAAGACTTGTGTGAGATGTACGGATTGTTTTGAAGGCACTAGTGATAGGATTGCTCCTATTGATGCTAAACAAACTAGAACAAATTCATAGGACTTATAATCACCTCTTTCTTTGACAATTTGAGAAATCCAATGAAACAGTAAGAAGGTCTCCCTAAATCAAGACTTGTGTGAGATGTACGCATCGTTTTTAACGCGATAGTCATAGGATTGCTCCTTTTGATACTAATCAAATTAGAACGAAGTAATAAGACTCCTAATCACCTCTTTCTTTCATAATTTTAGAGAACCAAAGAAACAACAAGAAGGGCCCCTTAAATAAAGACTTGTGTGAGATGTACGCATCGTTTTTAACGCGATAGTCATGGGATTGCTACTTTTGATACTAATCAAACTAGAACGAAGTTATAGAACTTCTGATCACCTCTTTCCTTTACAATTTTAAAGAACCAATGAAACAATAAGAAGCTCTCCCTAAATAAAGACTTGTGCGAGATGTATGCATGGTTTTGAACGAGATAGTCATGAGTTTCTCGTTTTGACGCTAATCAAACTAGAACCAAGTAATACAACTTCTAATCACCTCTTTCTTTGCAAATTTGAAACAACCAATGAAACAATATGAGGGTCTCCCTAAATGTAGACTTGTGTGAGATCTACGAATCGTTTTGGACGCGATAGTGATGGGTTTGCCCCTTTTGATGCTAATTTCAACTAGAACGAAGTAATAGGACTCATAATCATCTATATTTTGACAATACAGAGAACTAATGAAACAATACGAAGTTATCCGTAAATGAAGACTTGTGTGAGATGTACGAATCGTTTTGAAGGCTATAGTCATAGGATTGATCCTTTTGATGCTAATCAAACTAGAACGAAGTCATAGGACTCATAATCACCTCTTTCTTTGACAATTTGAGAGAACCAATGAAATAATAAGAAGTTCTCCCTAAATCAAGACTTGGTGTGAGATGTACGCATCGTTTTTAACGCGATAGTCATGGGATTACTCCTTTTGATGGTAATCAAATTAGAACGAAGTAATAGGACTCTTAATCACCTCTTTCTTTTATAATTTTACGAAACCAATGAAATAATAAGAAGGTCTCCATAAATGAAGACTTGTGTGGGATCTACGCATCGTTTTGGACGCGATAGTGATGTGATTGCACCTTTTGATGCTAATTTCAACTAGAACGAAGTAATAGAATTCATAATCACCTATATTTTGACAATTTGAGAGAACTAATGAAACATTAAGAAGGTCTCCCTAAATGAAGACTTGTGTGAGATGTACGGATTGTTTTGAAGGCACTAGTGATAGGATTGCTCCTTTTGATGAAAATCAAACTAGAACAAATTCATAGGACTTATAATCACCTCTTTCTTTGACAATTTGAGAAATCCAATGAAACAGTAAGAAGGTCTCCCTAAATCAAGACTTGTGTGAGATGTACGCATCGTTTTTAACGCGATAGTCATAGGATTGCTCCTTTTGATGCTAATCAAATTAGAACGAAGTAATAAGACTCCTAATCACCTCTTTCTTTCATAATTTTAGAGAACCAAAGAAACAATAAGAAGGTTTCCTTAAATGAAGACTTGTGTGAGATGTACGCATCTTTTTTAATGCGATAGTCATGGGATTACTACTTTTGATGGTAATCAAACTAGAACGAAGTTATAGAACTTCTGATCACCTCTTTCCTTGACAATTTTAAAACACCAATGAAACAATAAGGTCTCCCTAAATGAAGACTTGTGCGAGATGTACGCATGGTTTTGAACGAGATAGTCATGGGTTTCTCGTTTTTACGCTAATCAAACTAGAACGAAGTAATACAACCTCTAATCACCTTTTTCTTTGTAAATTTGAAACAACCAATGAAACAATATGAAGGTCTCCCTAAATGAATACTTGTGTGAGAGCTTCGAATCGTTTTGGACGCGATAGTGATCAGATTTCCCCTTTTGATGCTAATTTCAACTAGAACGAAGTAATAGGACTCATAATCATCTATATTTTGACAATTCAGAAAACTAATGAAACAATACGAAGGTATCCTTAAATGAAGACTTGTGGGAGATGTACGAATCGTTTTGAAGGCTATAGTCATAGGATTGATCCTTTTGATGCTAATCAAACTAGAACGAAGTCATAGGACTCATAATCACCTCTTTCTTTGACAATTTGAGAGAACCAATGAAATAATAAGAAGTTCTCCCTAAATCAAGACTTGGTGTGAGATGTACGCATCGTTTTTAACGCGATAGTCATGGGATTACTCCTTTTGATGGTAATGAAATTAGAACGAAGTAATAGAACTCTTAATCATCTCTTTAGTTTATAATTTTATGAAACCAATGAAACAATAAGAAGGTCTCCATAAATGAAGACTTGTGTGAGATCTACGCATCGTTTTGGACGCGATAGTGATGTGATTGCTCCGTTTGATGCTAATTTCAACTAGAACGAAGTAATAGAATTCATAATCACCTATATTTTGACAATTTAAGAGATCTATGAAACATTAAGAAAGGTCTCCCTAAATAAAGACTTGTGTGAGATATACGGATTGTTTTGAAGGAACTAGTGATAGAATTGCTCCTTTTGATGCTAATCAAAATAGAACGAATTCATAAGACTTATAATCACCTCTTTCTTTGACAATTTGAGAAATCCAATGAAACAGTAAGCAGGTCTCCCTAAATCAAGACTTGTGTGAGATGTACGCATCGTTTTTAACGCGATAGTCATAGGATTGCTCCTTTTGATGCTAATCAAATTCGAAAGAAGTAATAAGACTCCTAATCACCTCTTTCTTTCACAATTTTAGAGAACCAAAGAAACAATAAGAAGAACTCCTTAAATGAAGACTTGTGTGAGATGTACTCATCGTTTTTAATGCGATAGTCATGGGATTGCTACTTTTGATGCTAATCAAACTAGAACGAAGTTATAGAACTTCTGATCACCTCTTTCCTTGACAATTTTAAAACACCAATGAAACAATAAGAAGGTCTCCCTAAATGAAGACTTGTGCGAGATGTACGCATGGTTTTGAACGAGATAGTCATGGGTTTCTCGTTTTGACGCTAATCAAACTAGAACGAAGTAATACAACCTCTAATCACCTTTTTCTTTGTAAATTTGAAACAACCAATGAAACAATATGAAGGTCTCCTTAAATGAAGACTTGTGTGAGAGCTTCGAATCGTTTTGGACGTGATAGTGATGGGATTTCCCCTTTTGATGCTAATTTCAAGTAGAACGAAGTAATAGGACTCATAATCATCTATATTTTGACAATTCAGAGAACTAATGAAACAATACGAAGGTATCCTTAAATGAAGACTTGTGTGAGATGTACGAATCGTTTTGAAGGCTATAGTCATAGGATTGATCCTTTTGATGCTGATCAAACTAGAACGAAGTCATAGGACTCATAATCACCTCTTTCTTTGATAATTTGAGAGAACCAATGAAATAATAAGAAGTTCTCCCTAAATCAAGACTTGGTGTGAGATGTACGCATCGTTTTTAACGAGATATTCATGGGATTACTCCTTTTGATGGTAATCAAATTAAACGAAGTAATAGGACTCTTAATCACCTCTTTCTTTCATAATTTTACGAAACCAATGAAATAATAAGAAGGTCTCCATAAAAGAAGACTTGTGTGAGATCTACGCATCGTTTTGGACGCGATAGTGATGTGATTGCTCCTTTTCATGCTAATTTCAACTAGAACGAAGTAATAGAATTCATAATCACCTATATTTTGACAATTTGAGAGAACTAATGAAACATTAAGAAGTTCTCCCTAAATGAAGACTTGCGTGAGATGTACGGATTGTTTTAAAGGCACTAGTGATAGGATTGCTCCTTTTGATGCTAAACAAACTAGAACAAATTCATAGGACTTATAATCACCTCTTTCTTTGACAATTTGAGAAACCCAATGAAACAGTAAAAAGGTCTCCCTAAATCAAGACTTGTGTGAGATGTACGCATCGTTTTTAACGCGATAGTCATAGGATTGCTCCTTTTGATACTAATCAAATTAGAACGAAGTAATAAGACTCCTAATCACATCTTTCTTTCATAATTTTAGAGAACCAAAGAAACAATAAGAAGGGCCCCTTAAATAAAGACTTGTGTGAGATGTACGCATCGTTTTTAACGCGATAGTCATGGGATTGCTACTTTTGATGCTAATCAAACTAGAACGAAGTTATAGAACTTCTGATCACCTCTTTCCTTTACAATTTTAAAGAACCAATGAAACAATAAGAAGCTCTCCCTAAATAAAGACTTGTGCGAGATGTACGCATGGTTTTGAACGAGATAGTCATGAGTTTCTCGTTTTGACGCTAATCAAACTAGAACCAAGTAATACAACTTCTAATCACCTCTTTCTTTGCAAATTTGAAACAACCAATGAAACAATATGAGGGTCTCCCTAAATGTAGACTTGTGTGAGATCTACGAATCGTTTTGGACGCGATAGTGATGGGTTTGCCCCTTTTGATGCTAATTTCAACTAGAACGAAGTAATAGGACTCATAATCATCTATATTTTGACAAGACAGAGAACTAATGAAACAATACGAAGTTATCTGTAAATGAAGACTTGTGTGAGATGTACGAATCGTTTTGAAGGCTATAGTCATAGGATTGATCCTTTTGATGCCAATCAAACTAGAACGAAGTCATAGGACTCATAATCACCTCTTTCTTTGACAATTTGAGAGAACCAATGAAATAATAAGAAGTTCTCCCTAAATCAAGACTTGGTGTGAGATGTACGCATCGTTTTTAACGCGATAGTCATGGTATTACTCCTTTTGATGGTAATCAAATTAGAACGAAGTAATAGGACTCTTAATCACCTCTTTCTTTCATAATTTTACGAAACCAATGAAATAATAAGAAGGTCTCCATAAATGAAGACTTGTGTGAGATCTACGCATCGTTTTGGACGCGATAGTGATATGATTGCTCCTTTTGATGCTAATTTCAACTAGAACGAAGTAATAGAATTCATAATCACCTATATTTTGACAATTTGAGAGAACTAATGAAACATTAAGAAGGTCTCCCTAAATTAAGACTTGTGTGAGATGTACGGATTGTTTTGAAGGCACTAGTGATAGGATTGCTCCTTTTGATGCTAATCAAACTAGAACAAATTCATAGGACTTATAATCACCTCTTTCTTTGACAATTTGAGAAATCCAATGAAACAGTAAGAAGGTCTCCCTAAATCAAGACTTGTGTGAGATGTACGCATCGTTTTTAACGCGATAGTCATAGGATTGCTCCTTTTGATGCTACTCAAATTAGAACGAAGTAATAAGACTCCTAATCACCTCTTTCTTTCACAATTTTAGAGAACCAAAGAAACAATAAGAAGAACTCCTTAAATGAAGACTTGTGTGAGATGTACTCATCGTTTTTAATGCGATAGTCATGGGATTGCTACTTTTGATGCTAATCAAACTAGAACGAAGTTATAGAACTTCTGATCACCTCTTTCCTTGACAATTTTAAAACACCAATGAAACAATAAGAAGGTCTCCCTAAATGAAGACTTGTGCGAGATGTACGCATGGTTTTGAACGAGTTAGTCATGGGTTTCTCGTTTTGACGCTAATCAAACTAGAATGAAGTAATACAACCTCTAATCACCTTTTTCTTTGTAAATTTGAAACAACCAATGAAACAATATGAAGGTCTCCTTAAATGAAGACTTGTGTGAGAGCTTCGAATCGTTTTGGACGTGATAGTGATGGGATTTCCCCTTTTGATGCTAATTTCAAGTAGAACGAAGTAATAGGACTCATAATCATCTATATTTTGACAATTCAGAGAACTAATGAAACAATACGAAGGTATCCTTAAATGAAGACTTGTGTGAGATGTACGAATCGTTTTGAAGGCTATAGTCATAGGATTGATCCTTTTGATGCTGATCAAACTAGAACGAAGTCATAGGACTCATAATCACCTCTTTCTTTGACAATTTGAGAGAACCAATGAAATAATAAGAAGTTCTCCCTAAATCAAGACTTGGAGTCAGATGTACGCATCGTTTTTAACGCGATAGTCATGGGATTACTTCTTTTGATGGTAATCAAATTAGAACGAAGTAATAGGACTCTTAATCACCTCTTTCTTTCATAATTTTACGAAACCAATGAAATAATAAGAAGGTCTCCATAAATGAAGACTTGTGTGAGATCTACGCATCGTTTTGGACGCGATAGTGATGTGATTGCTCCTTTTGATGCTAATTTTAACTAGAACGAAGTAATAGAATTCATAATCATCTATATTTTGACAATTTGAGAGAACTAATGAAACATTAAGAAGGTCTCCCTAAATGAAGACTTGTGTGAGATGTACAGATTGTTTTGAAGGCACTAGTGATAGGATTGCTCCTTTTGATGCTAATCAAACTAGAACAAATTCATAGGACTTATAATCACCTCTTTCTTTGACAATTTGAGAAATCCAATGAAACAGTAAGAAGGTCTCCCTAAATCAAGACTTGTGTGAGATGTACGCATCGTTTTTAACGCGATAGTCATAGGATTGCTACTTTTGATGCAAATCAAACTAGAACAAAGTTATAGAACTTCTGATCACCTCTTTCCTTGACAATTTTAAAACACCAATGAAACAATAAGAGGGTCTCCCTAAATGAAGACTTGTGCGAGATGTACGCATGGTTTTGAACGAGATAGTCATGGGTTTTTCGTTTTGACGCTAATCAAACTATAATGAAGTAATACAACCTCTAATCACCTTTTTCTTTGTAAATTTGAAACAACCAATGAAACAATATGAAGGTCTCCTTAAATGAAGACTTGTGTGAGAGCTTCGAATCGTTTTGGACGTGATAGTGATGGGATTTCCCCTTTTGATGCTAATTTCAAGTAGAACGAAGTAATAGGACTCATAATTATCTATATTTTGACAATTCAGAGAACTAATGAAACAATACGAAGGTATCCTTAAATGAAGACTTGTGTGAGATGTACGAATCGTTTTGAAGGCTATAGTCATAGGATTGATCCTTTTGATGCAGATCAAACTAGAACGAAGTCATAGGACTCATAATCACCTCTTTCTTTGATAATTTGAGAGAACCAATGAAATAATAAGAAGTTCTCCCTAAATCAAGACTTGGTGTGAGATGTACGCATCGTTTTGATAGTCATGGGATTACTCCTTTTGATGGTAATCAAATTAGAACGAAGTAATAGGACTCTTAATCACCTCTTTCTTTCATAATTTTAGGAAACCAATGAAACAATAAGAAGGTCTCCATAAATGAAGACTTTGCAATCTACGCATCGTTTTGGACGCGATAGTGATGTGATTGCTTCTTTTGATGCTAATTTCAACTAGGAACGAAGTAATATAATTCATAATCACCTATATTTTGACAATTTGAGAGAACTAATTAAATATTAAGAAGGTCTCCCTAAATGAAGACTTGTGTGAGAGCTTCGAATCGTTTTAGACGTGATAGTGATGGGATTTCCCCTTTTGATGCTAATTTCAAGTAGAACGAAGTAATAGGACTCATAATTATCTATATTTTGACAATTCAGAGAACTAATGAAACAATACGAAGGTATCCTTAAATGAAGACCTGTGTGAGATGTACGAATCGTTTTGAAGGCTATAGTCATAGGATTGATCCTTTTGATGCTGATCAAACTAGAACGAAGTCATAGGACTCATAATCACCTCTTTCTTTGATAATTTGAGAGAACCAATGAAATAATAAGAAGTTCTCCCTAAATCAAGACTTGGTGTGAGATGTACGCATCGTTTTGATAGTCATGGGATTACTCCTTTTGATGGTAATCAAATTAGAACGAAGTAATAGGACTCTTAATCACCTCTTTCTTTCATAATTTTAGGAAACCAATGAAACAATAAGAAGGTCTCCATAAATGAAGACTTTGCAATCTACGCATCGTTTTGGACGCGATAGTGATGTGATTGCTCCTTTTGATGCTAATTTCAACTAGGAACGAAGTAATAGAATTCATAATCACCTATATTTTGACAATTTGAGAGAACTAATTAAACATTAAGAAGGTCTCCCTAAATGAAGACTTGTGTGAGATGTACGGATTGTTTTGAAGGCACTAGTGATAGGATTGCTCCTTTTCATGCTAATCAAACTACAACGAATTCATAGGACTTATAATCACATCTTTCTTTGATAATTTGAGAGATCCAATGAAATAGTAAGAAGGTCTCCCCAAATCAAGACTTGTGTGAGACGTACGCATCGTTTTTAACGCGATAGTCATAGGATTGCTCCTTTTGATGTTAATCAAATTAGAACGAAGTAATAAGACTCCTAATCACCTCTTTCTTTCACAATTTTAGAGAACCAAAGAAACAATAAGAAGAACACCTTAAATGAAGACTTGTGTGAGATGTACCCATCGTTTTTAATGCGATAGTCATGGGATTGCTACTTTTGATGCTAATCAAACTAGAACGAAGTTATAGAACTTCTGATCACCTCTTTCCTTGACAATTTTAAAGAACCAATGAAACAATAAGAATGTCTCCCTAAATAAAGACTTGTACGAGATGTACGCATGGTTTTGAACGAGATAGTCATGAGTTTCTCGTTTTGACGCTAATCAAACTAGAATGAAGTAATAGAACTTCTAATCACTTCTTTCTTTGTAAATTTGAAACAACCAATGAAACAATATGAAGGTCTCCCTAAATGTAGACTTGTGTGAGATCTACGAATCGTTTTGGACGCGATAGTGATGGGTTTGCCCCTTTTGATGCTAATTTCAAGTAGATCGAAGTAATAGGACTCATAATCATCTATATTTTGACAATTCAGAGAACTAATGAAACAATATGAAGTTATCCGTAAATGAAGACTTGTGTGAGATGTACGAATCGTTTTGAAGGCTATAGTCATAGGATTGATCCTTTTGATGCTAATCAAACTAGAACGAAGTCATAGGACTCATAATCACCTCTTTCTTTGACAATTTGAGAGTACCAATGAAATAATAACAAGTTCTCCCTAAATCAAGACTTGGTGTGAGATGTACGCATCGTTTTTAACGCGATAGTCATGGGATTACTCCTTTTGATGGTAATCAAATTAGAACGAAGTAATAGGACTCTTAATCACCTCTTTCTTTCATAATTTTAGGAAACCAATGAAACAATAAGAAGGTCTCCATCAATGAAGACTTGTGTGAGATTTACGCATCGTTTTGGACGTAATAGTGATGTGATTGCTCCTTTTGATGCTAATTTCAACTAGAACGAAGTAATAGAATTCATAATCACCTATATTTTGACAAATTGAGAGAACTAATGAAACATTAAGAAGGTCTCCCTAAATGAAGACTTGTGTGAGATGTACGGATTGTTTTGAAGGAACTAGTGATAGGATTGCTCCTTTTGATGCTAATCAAACTAGAACGAATTCATAGGACTTATAATCACCTCTTTCTTTGACAATTTGAGAAATCCAATGAATTAGTAAGGAGGTCTCCCTAAATCGAGACTTGTGTGAGATGTACGCATCGTTTTTAACGCGATAGTCATAGGATTGCTTCTTTTGATGCTAATCAAATTAGAACGAAGTAATAAGACTCCTAATCACCTCTTTCTTTCATAATTTTAGAGAACCAAAGAAACAATAAGAAGGGCCCCTTAAATAAAGACTTGTGTGAGATGTACGCATCGTTTTTAACGCGATAGTCATGGGATTGCTACTTTTGATGCTAATCAAACTAGAATGAAGTTATAGAACTTCTGATCACCTCTTTCCTTTACGATTTTAAAGAACCAATGAAACAATAAGAAGCTCTCCCTAAATAAAGACTTGTGCGAGATGTACGCATGGTTTTGAACGAGATAGTCATGAGTTTCTCGTTTTGACGCTAATCAAACTAGAACCAAGTAATACAACTTCTAATCACCTCTTTCTTTGCAAATTTGAAACAACCAATGAAACAATATGAGGGTCTCCCTAAATGTAGACTTGTGTGAGATCTACGAATCGTTTTGGACGCGATAGTGATGGGTTTGCCCCTTTTGATGCTAATTTCAACTAGAACGAAGTAATAGGACTTATAATCATCTATATTTTGACAATACAGAGAACTAATGAAACAATACGAAGTTATCCGTAAATGAAGACTTGTGTGAGATGTACGAATCGTTTTGAAGGCTATAGTCATAATTGATCCTTTTGATGCTAATCAAACTAGAACGAAGTCATAGGACTCATAATCACCTCTTTATTTGACAAGTTGAGAGAACCAATGAAATAATAAGAAGTTCTCCCTAAATCAAGACTTGGTGTGAGATGTACGCATCGTTTTTAACGCGATAGTCATGGGATTACTCCTTTTGATGGTAATCAAATTAGAACGAAGTAATAGGACTCTTAATCACCTCTTTCTTTCATAATTTTACGAAACCAATGAAATAATAAGAAGGTCTCCATAAATGAAGACTTGTGTGAGATCTACGCATCGTTTTGGACGCGATAGTGATGTGATTGCTCCTTTTGATGCTAATTTCAACTAGAACGAAGTAATAGAATTCATAATCACCTATATTTTGACAATTTGAGAGAACTAATGAAACATTAAGAAGGTCTCCCTAAATGAAGACTTGTGTGAGATGTACGGATTGTTTTGATGGCACTAGTGATAGGATTGCTCCTTTTGATGCTAATCAAACTAGAACAAATTCATAGGACTTATAATCACCTCTTTCTTTGACAATTTGAGAAATCCAATGAAACAGTATGAAGGTCTCCCTAAATCAAGACTTGTGTGAGATGTACGCATCGTTTTTAACGCGATAGTCATAGGATTGCTCCTTTTGATGCTAATCAAATAAGAACGAAGTAATAAGACTCCTAATCACCTCTTTCTTTCATAATTTTTGAGAACCAAAGAAACAATAAGAAGAACTCCTTAAATGAAGACTTGTGTGAGATGTACTCATCGTTTTTAATGCGATAGTCATGGGATTACTACTTTTGATGGTAATCAAACTAGAACGAAGTTATAGAACTTCTGATCACCTCTTTCCTTGACAATTTTAAAACACCAATGAAACAATAAGGTCTCCCTAAATGAAGACTTGTGCGAGATGTACGCATGGTTTTGAACGAGATAGTCATGGGTTTCTCGTTTTGACGCTAATCAAACTAGAATGAAGTAATACAACCTCTAATCACCTTTTTCTTTGTAAATTTGAAACAACCAATGAAACAATATGAAGGTCTCCTTAAATGAAGACTTGTGTGAGAGCTTCGAATCGTTTTGGACGTGATAGTGATGGGATTTCCCCTTTTGATGCTAATTTCAAGTAGAACGAAGTAATAGGACTCATAATTATCTATATTTTGACAATTCAGAGAACTAATGAAACAATACGAAGGTATCCTTAAATGAAGACTTGTGTGAGATGTACGAATCGTTTTGAAGGCTATAGTCATAGGATTGATCCTTTTGATGCTGATCAAACTAAAACGAAGTCATAGGACTCATAATCACCTCTTTCTTTGATAATTTGAGAGAACCAATGAAATAATAAGAAGTTCTCCCTAAATCAAGACTTGGTGTGAGATGTACGCATCGTTTTTCACGCGATAGTCATGTGATTACTCCTTTTGATGGTAATCAAATTAGAACGAAGTAATAGGACTCTTAATCACCTCTTTCTTTCATAATTTTAGGAAACCAATGAAACAATAAGAAGGTCTCCATAAATGAAGACTTTGCAATCTACGCATCGTTTTGGACGCGATAGTGATGTGATTGCTCCTTTTGATGCTAATTTCAACTAGGAACGAAGTAATAGAATTCATAATCACCTATATTTTGACAATTTGAGAGAACTAATTAAACATTAAGAAGGTCTCCCTAAATGAAGACTTGTGTGAGATGTACGGATTATTTTGAAGGCACTAGTGATAGGATTGCTCCTTTTGATGCTAATCAAACTACAACGAATTCATAGGACTTATAATAACATCTTTCTTTGATAATTTGAGAGATCCAATGAAATAGTAAGAAGGTCTCCCCAAATCAAGACTTGTGTGAGACGTACGCATCGTTTTTAACGCGATAGTCATAGGATTGCTCCTTTTGATGCTAATCAAATTAGAACGAAGTAATAAGACTCCTAATCACCTCTTTCTTTCACAATTTTAGAGAACCAAAGAAACAATAAGAAGAACACCTTAAATGAAGACTTGTGTGAGATGTACCCATCGTTTTTAATGCGATAGTCATGGGATTGCTACTTTTGATGCTAATCAAACTAGAACGAAGTTATAGAACTTCTGATCACCTCTTTCCTTGACAATTTTAAAGAACCAATGAAACAATAAGAATGTCTCCCTAAATAAAGACTTGTACGAGATGTACGCATGGTTTTGAACGAGATAGTCATGAGTTTCTCGTTTTGACGCTAATCAAACTAGAACGAAGTAATACAACTTCTAATCACCTCTTTCTTTGTAAATTTGAAACAACCAATGAAACAATATGAAGGTCTCCCTAAATGTAGACTTGTGTGAGATCTACGAATCGTTTTGGACGCGATAGTGATGGGTTTGCCCCTTTTGATGCTAATTTCAAGTAGATCGAAGTAATAGGACTCATAATCATCTATATTTTGACAATTCAGAGAACTAATGAAACAATATGAAGTTATCCGTAAATGCAGACTTGTGTGAGATGTACGAATCGTTTTGAAGGCTATAGTCATAGGATTGATCCTTTTGATGCTAATCAAACTAGAACGAAGTCATAGGACTCATAATCACCTCTTTCTTTGACAATTTGAGAGTACCAATGAAATAATAACAAGTTCTCCCTAAATCAAGACTTGGTGTGAGATGTACGCATCGTTTTTAACGCGATAGTCATGGGATTACTCCTTTTGATGGTAATCAAATTAGAACGAAGTAATAGGACTCTTAATCACCTCTTTCTTTCATAATTTTAGGAAACCAATGAAACAATAAGAAGAACTCCTTAAATGAGGTCTTGTGTGAGATGTACGGATTGTTTTGAAGGAACTAGTGATAGGATTGCTCCTTTTGATGCTAATCAAACTAGAACGAATTCATAGGACTTATAATCACCTCTTTCTTTGACAATTTGAGAAATCCAATGAATTAGTAAGGAGGTCTCCCTAAATCGAGACTTGTGTGAGATGTACGCATCGTTTTTAACGCGATAGTCATAGGATTGCTTCTTTTGATGCTAATCAAATTAGAACGAAGTAATAAGACTCCTAATCACCTCTTTCTTTCATAATTTTAGAGAACCAAAGAAACAATAAGAAGGGCCCCTTAAATAAAGACTTGTGTGAGATGTACGCATCGTTTTTAACGCGATAGTCATGGGATTGCTACTTTTGATGCTAATCAAACTAGAACGAAGTTATAGAACTTCTGATCACCTCTTTCCTTTACGATTTTAAAGAACCAATGAAACAATAAGAATCTCTCCCTAAATAAAGACTTGTGCGAGATGTACGCATGGTTTTGAACGAGATAGTCATGAGTTTCTCGTTTTGACGCTAATCAAACTAGAATGAAGTAATAGAACTTCTAATCACTTCTTTCTTTGTAAATTTGAAACAACCAATGAAACAATATGAAGGTCTCCTTAAATGAAGACTTGTGTGAGAGCTTCGAATCGTTTTGGACGTGATAGTGATGGGATTTCCCCTTTTGATGCTAATTTCAAGTAGAACGAAGTAATAGGACTCATAATTATCTATATTTTGACAATTCAGAGAACTAATGAAACAATACGAAGGTATCCTTAAATGAAGACTTGTGTGAGATGTACGAATCGTTTTGAAGGCTATAGTCATAGGATTGATCCTTTTGATGCTGATCAAACTAAAACGAAGTCATAGGACTCATAATCACCTCTTTCTTTGATAATTTGAGAGAACCAATGAAATAATAAGAAGTTCTCCCTAAATCAAGACTTGGTGTGAGATGTACGCATCGTTTTTCACGCGATAGTCATGTGATTACTCCTTTTGATGGTAATCAAATTAGAACGAAGTAATAGGACTCTTAATCACCTCTTTCTTTCATAATTTTAGGAAACCAATGAAACAATAAGAAGGTCTCCATAAATGAAGACTTTGCAATCTACGCATCGTTTTGGACGCGATAGTGATGTGATTGCTCCTTTTGATGCTAATTTCAACTAGGAACGAAGTAATAGAATTCATAATCACCTATATTTTGACAATTTGAGAGAACTAATTAAACATTAAGAAGGTCTCCCTAAATGAAGACTTGTGTGAGATGTACGGATTATTTTGAAGGCACTAGTGATAGGATTGCTCCTTTTGATGCTAATCAAACTACAACGAATTCATAGGACTTATAATAACATCTTTCTTTGATAATTTGAGAGATCCAATGAAATAGTAAGAAGGTCTCCCCAAATCAAGACTTGTGTGAGACGTACGCATCGTTTTTAACGCGATAGTCATAGGATTGCTCCTTTTGATGCTAATCAAATTAGAACGAAGTAATAAGACTCCTAATCACCTCTTTCTTTCACAATTTTAGAGAACCAAAGAAACAATAAGAAGAACACCTTAAATGAAGACTTGTGTGAGATGTACCCATCGTTTTTAATGCGATAGTCATGGGATTGCTACTTTTGATGCTAATCAAACTAGAACGAAGTTATAGAACTTCTGATCACCTCTTTCCTTGACAATTTTAAAGAACCAATGAAACAATAAGAATGTCTCCCTAAATAAAGACTTGTACGAGATGTACGCATGGTTTTGAACGAGATAGTCATGAGTTTCTCGTTTTGACGCTAATCAAACTAGAACGAAGTAATACAACTTCTAATCACCTCTTTCTTTGTAAATTTGAAACAACCAATGAAACAATATGAAGGTCTCCCTAAATGTAGACTTGTGTGAGATCTACGAATCGTTTTGGACGCGATAGTGATGGGTTTGCCCCTTTTGATGCTAATTTCAAGTAGATCGAAGTAATAGGACTCATAATCATCTATATTTTGACAATTCAGAGAACTAATGAAACAATATGAAGTTATCCGTAAATGCAGACTTGTGTGAGATGTACGAATCGTTTTGAAGGCTATAGTCATAGGATTGATCCTTTTGATGCTAATCAAACTAGAACGAAGTCATAGGACTCATAATCACCTCTTTCTTTGACAATTTGAGAGTACCAATGAAATAATAACAAGTTCTCCCTAAATCAAGACTTGGTGTGAGATGTACGCATCGTTTTTAACGCGATAGTCATGGGATTACTCCTTTTGATGGTAATCAAATTAGAACGAAGTAATAGGACTCTTAATCACCTCTTTCTTTCATAATTTTAGGAAACCAATGAAACAATAAGAAGAACTCCTTAAATGAGGTCTTGTGTGAGATGTACGGATTGTTTTGAAGGAACTAGTGATAGGATTGCTCCTTTTGATGCTAATCAAACTAGAACGAATTCATAGGACTTATAATCACCTCTTTCTTTGACAATTTGAGAAATCCAATGAATTAGTAAGGAGGTCTCCCTAAATCGAGACTTGTGTGAGATGTACGCATCGTTTTTAACGCGATAGTCATAGGATTGCTTCTTTTGATGCTAATCAAATTAGAACGAAGTAATAAGACTCCTAATCACCTCTTTCTTTCATAATTTTAGAGAACCAAAGAAACAATAAGAAGGGCCCCTTAAATAAAGACTTGTGTGAGATGTACG
Organism: Panax stipuleanatus; assembly: GCA_020205555.1. Taxonomy (NCBI): domain Eukaryota; kingdom Viridiplantae; phylum Streptophyta; class Magnoliopsida; order Apiales; family Araliaceae; genus Panax; species Panax stipuleanatus. The sequence continues at coordinate 73,319,741 of CM035123.1, read as the reverse complement.
CATCGTTTTTAACGCGATAGTCATGGGATTGCTACTTTTGATGCTAATCAAACTAGAACGAAGTTATAGAACTTCTGATCACCTCTTTCCTTTACGATTTTAAAGAACCAATGAAACAATAAGAATCTCTCCCTAAATAAAGACTTGTGCGAGATGTACGCATGGTTTTGAACGAGATAGTCATGAGTTTCTCGTTTTGACGCTAATCAAACTAGAACCAAGTAATACAACTTCTAATCACCTCTTTCTTTGCAAATTTGAAACAACCAATGAAACAATATGAGGGTCTCCCTAAATGTAGACTTGTGTGAGATCTACGAATCGTTTTGGACGCGATAGTGATGGGTTTGCCCCTTTTGATGCTAATTTCAACTAGAACGAAGTAATAGGACTCATAATCATCTATATTTTGACAATACAGAGAACTAATGAAACAATACGAAGTTATCCGTAAATGAAGACTTGTGTGAGATGTACGAATCGTTTTGAAGGCTATAGTCATAATTGATCCTTTTGATGCTAATCAAACTAGAACGAAGTCATAGGACTCATAATCACCTCTTTATTTGACAATTTGAGAGAACCAATGAAATAATAAGAAGTTCTCCCTAAATCAAGACTTGGTGTGAGATGTACGCAACGTTTTTAACGCGATAGTCATGGGATTACTCCTTTTGATGGTAATCAAATTAGAACGAAGTAATAGGACTCTTAATCACCTCTTTCTTTCATAATTTTACGAAACCAATGAAACAATAAGAAGGTCTCCATAAATGAAGACTTGTGTGAGATCTACGCATCGTTTTGGACGCGATAGTGATGTGATTGCTCCTTTTGATGCTAATTTCAACTAGAACGAAGTAATAGAATTCATAATCACCTATATTTTGACAATTTGAGAGAACTAATGAAACATTAAGAAGGTCTCCCTAAATGAAGACTTGTGTGAGATGTACGGATTGTTTTGATGGCACTAGTGATAGAATTGCTCCTTTTGATGCTAATCAAACTAGAACAAATTCATAGGACTTATAATCACCTCTTTCTTTGACAATTTGAGAAATCCAATGAAACAGTAAGAAGGTCTCCCTAAATCAAGACTTGTGTGAGATGTACGCATCGTTTTTAACGCGATAGTCATAGGATTGCTCCTTTTGATGCTAATCAAATTAGAACGAAGTAATAAGCCTCCTAATCACCTCTTTCTTTCATAATTTTTGAGAACCAAAGAAACAATAAGAAGAACTCCTTAAATGAAGACTTGTGTGAGATGTACGCATCGTTTTTAATGCGATAGTCATGGGATTACTACTTTTGATGGTAATCAAACTAGAACGAAGTTATAGAACTTCTGATCACCTCTTTCCTTGACAATTTTAAAACACCAATGAAACAATAAGGTCTCCCTAAATGAAGACTTGTGCGAGATGTACGCATGGTTTTGAACTAGATAGTCATGGGTTTCTCGTTTTTACGCTAATCAAACTAGAACGAAGTAATACAACCTCTAATCACCTTTTTCATTGTAAATTTGAAACAACCAATGAAACAATATGAAGGTCTCCCTAAATGAAGACTTGTGTGAGAGCTTCGAATCATTTTGGACGCGATAGTGATCAGATTTCCCCTTTTGATGCTAATTTCAAGTAGAACGAAGTAATAGGACTCATAATCATCTATATTTTGACAATTCAGAAAACTAATGAAACAATACGAAGGTATCCTTAAATGAAGACTTGTGTGAGATGTACGAATCGTTTTGAAGGCTATAGTCATAGGATTGATCCTTTTGATGCTAATCAAACTAGAACGAAGTCATAGGACTCATAATCACCTCTTTCTTTGACAATTTGAGAGAACCAATGAAATAATAAGAAGTTCTCCCTAAATCAAGACTTGGTGTGAGATGTACGCATCGTTTTTAACGCGATAGTCATGGGATTACTCCTTTTGATGGTAATCAAATTAGAACGAAGTAATAGAACTCTTAATCACCTCTTTCTTTCATAATTTTACGAAACCAATGAAATAATAAGAAGGTCTCCATAAATGAAGACTTGTGTGAGATCTACGCATCGTTTTGGACGCGGTAGTGATGTGATTGCTCCTTTTGATGCTAATTTCAACTATAACGAAGTAATAGAATTCATAATCACCTATATTTTGACAATTTGAGAGAACTAATGAAATATTAAGAAGGTCTCCCTAAATGAAGACTTGTGTGAGATGTACGGATTGTTTTGAAGGCACTAGTGATAGGATTGCTCCTTTTGATGCTAATCAAACTAGAACAAATTCATAGGACTTATAATCACCTCTTTCTTTGACAATTTGAGAAATCCAATGAAACAGTAAGAAGGTCTCCCTAAATCAAGACTTGTGTGAGATGTACGCATCGTTTTTAACGCGATAGTCATAGGATTGCTCCTTTTGATACTAATCAAATTAGAACGAAGTAATAAGACTCCTAATCACCTCTTTCTTTCATAATTTTAGAGAACCAAAGAAACAATAAGAAGAACACCTTAAATGAAGACTTGTGTGAGATGTACCCATCGTTTTTAATGCGATAGTCATGGGATTGCTACTTTTGATGCTAATCAAACTAGAACGAAGTTATAGAACTTCTGATCACCTCTTTCCTTGACAATTTTAAAGAACCAATGAAACAATAAGAATGTCTCCCTAAATAAAGACTTGTACGAGATGTACGCATGGTTTTGAACAAGATAGTCATGAGTTTCTCGTTTTGACGCTAATCAAACTAGAACGAAGTAATACAACTTCTAATCACCTCTTTCTTTGTAAATTTGAAACAACCAATTAAACAATATGAAGGTCTCCCTAAATGTAGACTTGTGTGAGATCTACGAATCGTTTTGGACGCGATAGTGATGGGTTTGCCCCTTTTGATGCTAATTTCAAGTAGAACGAAGTAATAGGACTCATAATCATCTATATTTTGACAATTCAGAGAACTAATGAAACAATATGAAGTTATCCGTAAATGAAGACTTGTGTGAGATGTACGAATCGTTTTGAAGGCTATAGTCCTAGGATTCATCCTTTTGATGCTGATCAAACTAGAACGAAGTCATAGGACTCATAATCACCTCTTTCTTTGATAATTTGAGAGTACCAATGAAATAATAACAAGTTCTCCCTAAATCAAGACTTGGTGTGAGATGTACGCATCGTTTTTAACGCGATAGTCATGGGATTACTCCTTTTGATGGTAATCAAATTAGAACGAAGTAATAGGACTCTTAATCACCTCTTTCTTTCATAATTTTAGGAAACCAATGAAACAATAAGAAGGTCTCCATCAATGAAGACTTATGTGAGATTTTTTTTGCTAAATTTTTAAACTATAATAAATAAACAGGTTACAGGGGACATTGGAGGACTCCAATAGGATATAGCATAGACATCATAGGACAAACCCTATGATGTCATAACTATAAAAAGTAGTCATACAAGATGGACTAAAAACCAACCCTATTACAAGGAACAAACAAAACAAAAACCATACAGGGTAACAGCTGGCCCAACAAACATGGGGCCCACATCAAAGAGTCCAAATCGTGGACCATGAAGAATCAAAGGGGGCCCACCCCAACTAATTAGACCAAAAGGCAAGAACCACCCCGAAGCGGAATAGCAGCCCCAAAGCCAACAGTCCAAAACATCCGGCCCCAACCAGATCACCCGGAGCCAACACAGCCTTAACCAACACGAAACATCAGAAGAACTGGAAGGAGCCCAGATTTCAGCGGGAATCCAGATTCCGGTGGGAACCAATTAAACCCAAAGAAAAAACAATGACAACAAAGCTGGAGACACAGCAGGAGACCCAGACCAGATCACTTGACCCAAGAAAATTCATAGGACCAGATCCCTACAGGGCCAGACCAGATCCCAGCTGGTGCAGCAGACCATAGACCACACCAATGTAGCAGACCACCGACCAGCTGTTGCAGCAGACCATAGACCCACAGCAGCCAAAAACCCGAACAGAACCATGAATCACCAAGAAAAAAGCAGCAAGCCGGCTCCAAACAGACCACAACAAACCACAGCCTAGCCAAAACCACAGCTACAGCCAGCACATGAATCACCAAGAAAAAAGCATGAGCCGGCTGTACAAACCACAGCAAACCACAGCAGCAAACCACAGCAGCCTAAAACAAAGGGCTCAAACAGACTCCAAACAGACCAAAAAAGAAGCCCAGAAGACCCAGCCTAGCCAAACCAAACCGAACCGGCCAAAACAAAATCAAAACAACCGTACCGAGCCGGCCGAAACCAAACAACCCAAAACAAATCAAAGCCCAAGGCATCAGAAACCCAAAAAATTCTCCAACCAACCCAACCCAAACAAATCGAAACCAGTAGCCAACTCCCGAATCCTATCACATTTTTACTAAAAAATAGCAAAATGGCTGCAAAACAGGAGAGGCAACATGCAGCCAGAAGTGTAACCCAGCAGCATGGACAAAAAGCAATGAGAAGCAGCAGGGATGTGTAGGACAATAGACCAGTCACCAAGCTCCAAAGCCTGTAGCAGCAGCATCAAGGGAAGGCAGAGGCCAAGCCAAACATAGCAGCTGTGTAGGACAGCAGCTGGCAACACAGCAAGCATAGAGCTGACAAGCAGCTAGGAATCCCAGTAGAATCCCAGTAGAATCCCAGCAAAACCCAAAGTCTGCCAGAACTGCAACCCCAAGATAAGCAGCCTGTAGCCAGAAGTGAAGCCCAGCAGGGATCAGCCCCTAGCAGTAATCGGAAACCAGCAGCAAAACCAAACAGTAGTGATTACAGAAGTAACCATTTACAGTAGTACTGATTTGTATGAGATGCTTTAATAAAACGAGAGGATGAAGACAACCTTGACTTAACAATGTTGATGATATCCCTAACAACGCAGGAAGAGAGGGAAAGCTTGTCCATATGAATCTTTCTATTTCTAGCTTCCCAAACCTTGTAGAAGGTAGCAGCAAAAGTAAGATAAAGAATGTGTTTTGTCAATCTTCTGCCTTGGAAAGAAATGAGAAAGGAAGTAAGCCCAATCCAGTCTTTGGGGACATTAGACCAGTCACCAAGCTCTAAGGCCTGCTGCAAAATGGATGAAGAGAAAGAGCATTCAAAAAATAAGTGATCAAAGCTTTCATCATGTCTCTGACAAAAAGGGCAAGGGGAAATTCTGCCTGAGGAGTAATGCCTAGTAATATCATTAGTAGGAAGCTTTTTAAGGAATCCCAACCATAGGATAAAAGAAAATCGTGGAACATGAAGCTTATGCCAAACAATTTTGTGCCAATTCGGAGAAGCCTGTTTGGATCTAATTGAATCCCAGATATGCCGAGCTTTGATCCGCACTATAGAGGAACCATTCCATTCAATTCTGTCGGGAGATAGGGGGCGGAAATGCTGAGTTTCAATAAGTCTCTTAAGTTCAATCATCTCATGGTGGAAGCTCAAGGGAAGAGTCCAAGAGGAATCAATAATGATATCCGCCACCTTTGCCATAGGAGAAAGTCCAGAATTTGCAAGCAAGGTTTGACTGGGGTTCATGGGGTTGCCATTGATCCAGGGGTCATACCAAAGACTAGTGTTGGAGCCATTACCCACATGATAAGAAATAAAGGTTCTAGCAAGGGGCCTAAGCTTGAGGACCTGTCTCCATATCCAGGAACAATCAGAAGGGGCCAGATAGTTCCAGAAATTTTTCCCTTTCAAGACAGTTGTGTTAAACCCAAGAAGCCCATAAGGAGGGCGAATCAGCCCGGATGATATCAATTAAATGCATCAAAATCAGAGAATTGTTCCAATCAATGATACTTTTGATTCCTAGACCCCCTTCCGAAACTGGGTGGCAAAGCTTTTGCCAAGCGACACGAGAGCCAGATTTACCCAGGGAAGGACCTTTCCATAGGAACCGGCAAAGGATGGATTGAATAGCCCTGGACACAGCTTTGGGGAAAATGAAATGGTTGCTCCAATAAGACTGGATGGAGAATAAGACAGATTTGATAAGCTGAAGACGTCCAGAGTATGCTAAGGAAATAGAAGTCCAAGATGAAACTTTGGAGGTGATTCGGTGGATAAGTGGAACACAGTCCGAGAAAGAAAGCTTAGAGGAGATAAGAGGAACCCCCAGGAATTTGACAGGAAGGGTGCCCACTTGAAACCCAAGCAAAGATAAAATATCAGTGGAGGTTCTTAGGTCCGTATTGGCAAGAAAGCATTGACTTTTGTAAACATTTGGAAGGAGGCCAGAAAAGAGAGAGAATGATTGGATGCAAGAGTTGATGATGTTAACAGAATTTACATTGGCATGGCAAAACACCATGATGTCATCCGCAAAGAAAAGATGGGTTAGGTTACAATCTTTAGTTCTCCAGTGAAATTTGAAGTCCGGGAGTAAGACATCTTTCGAGATCTTAGAGGAGAGCATTTCCATGACTAGCACAAACAGGTAAGGGGATAAGGGGTCGCCTTGTCTTAAACCGCATTTACTACCAAAATAACCCGCAAGGGAACCGTTGACCTTAATAGAGAACATAGCTGTGGAGATACAAGCTCGAATCCATCTAATGAAGATGGGAGGAAAGTGAAAAAGATGCAGAGAAGCAAGGAGAAAATCCCAGTTAACTGTATCAAAAGCCTTTCTAAGATCAATTTTAAGGGCACACCGAGGAGGGCCAGAGGAACGATGATAATTTCTAAGGAGGTCTTGAGCAAGAAGGATATTGTCACTGATACTCCTCCCCTTTATGAAGGCGGATTGGGACTTACCAATAACAGAGGGCAAGACAGACTTAAGCCTGGACGCAAGAATCTTAGAAATGCACTTATAAATAGTGTTGCAACAAGAAATGGGTCGGAAGTCAGACATTGCAGACGGGGTTGAACATTTGGGAATGAGGGCGATAGCCGTAGAGTTAATACCCTTAGGCATATAGCTTGTGGCGAAAAAGTGTTTAACAAGATTTGAGAAATCATTACCCACAATGTCCCAACAGTGAGTGAAGAAATTCACATTAAACCCATCAGGGCCAGGGCTTTTAAACTTCTTCATGGAATTTAAAGTGGAGAGAATTTCCTCATCAGTGACAGGGGCAGTGAGAAGGCCAGCCTGGCCCGGACTAATAACTTGAGCAGGAGGAGCATCCCAATCCTGTTGCAAATTAGTGACAGACTCTGGGTTAAACAGATCCTGGAAGTACTTAGTGGCAACCGATTCCACCGCCTGCTGTCCATGAACAAGAACTCCAACATCATTCTGAATGGACAGAATCTTATTAGAATTCCATCTACTCTTGACCATGTTGAAAAAGAACTTAGAATTGCGGTCCCCCAAAGCCAACCAATTAACCCTAGACTTTTGTTGCAAAAGAGTTTCCTCCACTTCGAGAGCTTTCCAAAGCGAATGAAGGCAAAGTTTTTCAGATTCAATGAGAGCCAAATCCCTAGGCCTATCCTGAAGAAGGGTTTGAGTACAGTGAAGAGCATCTGTGGCTATTTTAACTGAAGTGGTAACATTGCCAGAAATTCTGTTAAGAGAGATAAGGGCCCTCTTAGTCATTTTGAGCTTTTCAGAGAAAATACGGAATGGATTCCCAAGCACGGGACGACTCCAGATGTCAGCCACACATTCAAGGAACCCATCAAGTTTAGTCAAATGATTAAAGAACTGAAATGGTTTCCTTGAAGAGGCAAGGAGGGAACCAGTGTTGAGAAAAACTGGAGAATGGTCCGAGATACCTCTTGGCCCAAAGGTGACCTGAGCATTTGGAAAGGAGGAGAACCAGACCTCGTTACCAATAGCCCTATCCAGCTTCCTGAAGATGGGATGCTCAACTTGGTTATTCCACCAGGTGAAAAGGGGGCCAACACCACAGATGTCCTCAGCTCCAATGTGTTCCATACAGTCACGGAGATCCTCCATACCACAGTTCCACAAATCATTTGCTCTGTCAGACTCAGCAAGGTCTCTGATGGCATTGAAGTCTCCCAAAATACACCAACAATTATTAGAATTAAGCGAAATTAAGGAGTTCCATAAGTCTCGTCTCTCCACAATCGAGTTAAGCCCATAGACAATAGAGACAAAAAAACTATTAGAGTTATTATTGAGATGCTTGACTTTACAATGAATAAGTTGGGAGGAAACAAAAAGGAAATCCACATTCCATAAAATGGGATTCCATCCAACCCAAATGCGACCATTAGCATGGTGGTCATAGTTACAACCCCAGTTCCAGTTCCTACAGACAGAGTTTGAGATTCTGGAATAGTTATGTTCCTTGACTCTAGTTTCAAGCAGCCCAACAAAAGAAATATTATAGTCAGAAATCATTTGACGAACATAAGCCTGCTTCGGCTTCTTATTAAGACCTCTGACGTTATATGTAGCTAGCATAAACTAAGTTGGAGCAGAAGAGACTCCAAGGCCTTTGAGTCTCTTTTTAGCCTCCTTGGGGAGTTCCTTCCCAGCTTTAGCCTTCAGGCGAAAATCCTTACCGTCTTTCTCATCAACAAGCTTGATCTTGTCCACAATAGGATTGTGGGCAATAGGGGAATCAGAATCAGATAAAGCTCGTAGACCCGGCGAAGAACCTGCTAGAGGGGAAAAAGGGTTACTTTCCTTCCCAGGAGAGGAAAAAGAGTCAGCCCTAGCTGGTGGTTTTGCACCTTTTGAGACAGTGACCCACACCTTGTGTGAGTTTTACGCATCGTTTTGGACGCAATAGTGATGTGATTGCTCCTTTTGATGCTAATTTCAACTAGAACGAAGTAATAGAATTCATAATCACCTATATTTTGACAAATTGAGAGAACTAATGAAACATTAAGAAGGTCTCCCTAAATGAAGACTTGTGTGAGATGTACGGATTGTTTTGAAGGAACTAGTGATAGGATTGCTCCTTTTGATGCTAATCAAACTAGAACGAATTCATAGGACTTATAATCACCTCTTTCTTTGACAATTTGAGAAATCCAATGAAACAGTAAGGAGGTCTCCCTAAATCGAGACTTGTGTGAGATGTACGCATCGTTTTTAACGCGATAGTCATAGGATTGCTTCTTTTGATGCTAATCAAATTAGAACGAAGTAATAAGACTCCTAAGCACCTCTTTCTTTCATAATTTTAGAGAACCAAAGAAACAATAAGAAGGGCCCCTTAAATAAAGACTTGTGTGAGATGTACGCATCGTTTTTAATGCGATAGTCATGGGATTGCTACTTTTGATGCTAATCAAACTAGAACGAAGTTATAGAACTTCTGATCATCTCTTTCCTTTACGATTTTAAAGAACCAATGAAACAATAAGAAGCTCTCCCTAAATAAAGACTTGTGCGAGATGTACGCATGGTTTTGAACGAGATAGTCATGAGTTTCTCGTTTTGACGCTAATCAAACTAGAACCAAGTAATACAACTTCTAATCACCTCTTTCTTTGCAAATTTGAAACAACCAATGAAACAATATGAGGGTCTCCCTAAATGTAGACTTGTGTGAGATCTACGAATCGTTTTGGACGCGATAGTGATGGGTTTGCCCCTTTTGATGCTAATTTCAACTAGAACGAAGTAGTAGGACTCATAATCATCTATATTTTGACAATTCAGAGAACTAATGAAACAATACGAAGTTATCCGTAAATGAAGACTTGTATGAGATGTACGAATCGTTTTGAAGGCTATAGTCATAGGATTGATCCTTTTGATGCTAATCAAACTAGAACGAAGTCATAGGACTCATAATCACCTCTTTCTTTGACAATTTGAGAGAACCAATGAAATAATAAGAAGTTCTCCCTAAATCAAGACTTGGTGTGAGATGTACGCATCGTTTTTAACGCGATAGTCATGGGATTACTCCTTTTGATGGTAATCAAATTAGAACGAAGTAATAGGACTCTTAATCACCTCTTTCTTTCATAATTTTACGAAACCAATGAAATAATAAGAAGGTCTCCATAAATGAAGACTTGTGTGAGATCTACGCATCGTTTTGGACGCGATAGTGATGTGATTGCTCCTTTTGATGCTAATTTCAACTAGAACGAAGTAATAGAATTCATAATCACCTATATTTTGACAATTTGAGAGAATTAATGAAACATTAAGAAGGTCTCCCTAAATGAAGACTTGTGTGAGATGTACGGATTGTTTTGAAGGCACTAGTGATAGGATTGCTCCTTTTGATGCTAATCAAACTAGAACAAATTCATAGGACTTATAATCACCTCTTTCTTTGACAATTTGAGAAATCCAATGAAACAGTAAGAAGGTCTCCCTAAATCAAGACTTGTGTGAGATGTACGCATCGTTTTTAACGCGATAGTCATAGGATTGCTCCTTTTGATGCTAATCAAATTAGAACGAAGTAATAAGACTCCTAATCACCTCTTTCTTTCATAATTTTAGAGAACCAAAGAAACAATAAGTAGGTCTCCTTAAATGAAGACTTGTGTGAGATGTACGCATTGTTTTTAACGCGATAGTCATGGGATTGCTAATTTTGATGCTAATCAAACTAGAACGAAGTTATAGAACTTCTGATCACCTCTTTCCTTGACAATTTTAAAGCACCAATGAAACAATAAGAAGGTCTCCCTAAATGAAGACTTGTGCGAGATGTACGCATGGTTTTGAACGAGATAGTCATGGGTTTCTCGTTTTGACGCTAATCAAACTAGAACGAAGTAATACAACTTCTAATCACCTCTTTCTTTGTTAATTTGAAACAACCAATGAAACAATATGAAGGTCTCCCTAAATGAAGACTTGTGTGAGATGTACGAATCGTTTTTGACGCAATAGTGATAGGTTTGCCCCTTTTGATGCTAATTTCAACTAGAACGAAGCAATAGGACACATAATCATCTATATTTTGACAATTCAGAGAACTAATGAAACAATACGAAGTTATCCGTAAATGAAGACTTCTGTGAGATGTACGAATCGTTTTGAAGGCTATATTCATAGGATTGATCCTTTTGCTGCTAATCAAGCTAGAACGAAGTCATAGGACTCAAAATCACCTCTTTCTTTGACAATTTGAGAGAACCAATGAAATAATATGAAGTTCTCCCTAAATCAAGACTTGGAGTGAGATGTACGCATCGTTTTTAACGCGATAGTCATGGGATTACTCCTTTTGATGGTAATCAAATTAGAACGAAGTAATAGGACTCTTAATCACCTCTTTCTTTCATAATTTTATGAAACCAATGAAATAATAAGAAGGTCTCCATAAATGAAGACTTGTGTGAGATCTACGCATCGTTTTGGACACGGTAGTGATGTGATTGCTCATTTTGATGCTTATTTCAACTAGAACGAAGTAATAGAATTCAAAATCACTTATATTTTGACAATTTGAGAGAACGAATGAAACATTAAGAAGGTCTTCCTAAATGAGGACTTGTGTGAGATGTACGGATTGTTTTGATGGCACTACGATAAGATTGCTTCTTTTGATGCTAATCAAACTAGAACGAATCCATAGGACTTATAATCACCTCTTTCTTTGATAATTTGAGAGATCCAATGAAATAGTAAGAAGGTCTCCCCAAATCAAAACTTGTGTGAGATGTACGTATCGTTTTTAATGCGATAGTCATAGGATTGCTCCTTTTGATGCTAATCAAATTCGAACGAAGTAATAAGACTCCTAATCACCTCTTTCTTTCACAATTTTAGAGAACCAAAGAAACAATAAGAAGAACTCCTTAAATGAAGACTTGTGTGAGATGTACTCATCGTTTTTACTGCGATAGTCATGGGATTGCTACTTTTCATGCTAATCAAACTAGAACGAAGTTATAGAACTTCTGATCACCTCTTTCCTTGACAATTTTAAAACACCAATGAAACAATTAGAAGGTCTCCCTAAATGAAGACTTGTGCGAGATGTACGCATGGTTTTGAACGAGATAGTCATGGGTTTCTCGTTTTGACGCTAATCAAACTAGAACGAAGTAATACAACCTCTAATCACCTTTTTCTTTGTAAATTTGAAACAACCAATGAAACAATATGAAGGTCTCCTTAAATGAAGACTTGTGTGAGAGCTTCGAATCGTTTTGGACGTGATAGTGATGGGATTTCCCCTTTTGATGCTAATTTCAAGTAGAATGAAGTAATAGGACTCATAATCATCTATATTTTGACAATTCAGAGAACTAATGAAACAATACGAAGGTATCCTTAAATGAAGACTTGTGTGAGATGTACGAATCGTTTTGAAGGCTATAGTCATAGGATTAATCCTTTTGATGCTAATCAAACTAGAACGAAGTCATAGGACTCATAATCACCTCTTTCTTTGACAATTTGAGAGAACCAATGAAATAATAAGTTCTCCCTAAATCAAGACTTGGTGTGAGATGTACGCATCGTTTTTAATGCGATAGTAAAGGGATTACTCCTTTTGATGGTAATGAAATTAGAACGAAGTAATAGGACTCTTAATCACCTCTTTCTTTCATAATTTTAGGAAACCAATGAAACAATAAGAAGGCCTCCATAAATGAAGACTTGTGTGAGATCTACGAATCGTTTTGGACGCGATAGTGATGTGATTGCTCCTTTTGATGCTAATTTCAACTAGAACGAAGTAATAGAATTCCTAATCACCTATATTTTGACAATTTGAGAGAACTAATGAAACATTAAGAAGGTCTCCCTAAATGAAGACTTGTGTGAGATGTACGAATTGTTTTGATGGAACTAGTGATAGGATTGCTCCTTTTGATGCTAATCAAACTAGAACGAATTCATAGGACTTATAATCACCTCTTTCTTTGACAATTTGAGAAATCCAATGAAACAGTAAGGAGGTCTCCCTAAATCAAGACTTGTGTGAGATGTACGCATCGTTTTTAACGCGATAGTCATAGGATTGCTCCTTTTGATGCTAATCAAATTAGAACGAAGTAATAAGACTCCTAATCACCTCTTTCTTTCATAATTTTAGAGAACCAAAGAAACAATAAGAAGGTCTCCTTAAATGAAGACTTGTGTGAGATGTACGCATCGTTTCTTACGCGATAGTCATGGGATTGCTACTTTTGATGCTAATAAAACTAGAACGAAGTTATAGAACTTCTGATCACCTCTTTCCTTGACAATTTTAAAACACCAATGAAACAATAAGAAAGTCTCCCTAAATGAAGACTTGTGCGAGATGTACGCATGGTTTTGAACGAGATAGTCATGGGTTTCTCATTTTGACGCTAATCAAACTAGAACGAAGTAATACAATCTCTAATCACCTTTTTCTTTGTAAATTTGAAACAACCAATGAAACAATATGAAGGCCTCCTTAAATGAACACTTGTGTGAGAGCTTCGAATCGTTTTGGACGTGATAGTGATGGGATTTCCCCTTTTGATGCTAATTTCAACTAGAACGAAGTAATAGGACTCATAATCATCTATATTTTGACAATTCAGAGAACTAATGAAACAACACGAAGTTATCCGTAAATGAAGACTTGTGTGAGACGTACGAATCGTTTTGAAGGCAATAGTCATAGGATTGATCCTTTTGATGCTAATCAAACTAGAATGAAGTCATAGGACTCATAATCACCTCTTTCTTTGACAATTTGAGAGAACCAATGAAATAATAAGAAGTTCTCCCTAAATCAAGACTTGGTGTGAGATGTACGCATCGTTTTTAACGCGATAGTCATGGGATTACTCCTTTTGATGGTAATCAAATTAGAACGAAGTAATAGGACTCTTAATCACCTCTTTCTTTCATAATTTTAGGAAACCAATGAAACAATAAGAAGGTCTCCATAAATGAAGACTTGTGTGAGATCTACGCATCGTTTTGGACGCGATAGTGATGTGATTGCTCCTTTTGATGCTAATTTCAACTAGAACGAAGTAATTGAATTCATAATCACCTATTTTTTGACAATTTGAGAGAACTAATGAAACATTAAGGTCTCCCTAAATGAAGACTTGTGTGAGATGTACGGATTGTTTTGAAGGCACTAGTGATAGGATTGCTCCTTTTGATGCTAATCAAACTAGAACGAATTCGTAGGACTTATAATCACCTCTTTCTTTGACAATTTGAGAAATCCAATGAAACAGTAAGGAGGTCTCCCTAAATCAAGACTTGTGTGAGATGTACGCATCGTTTTTAACGCGATAGTCATAGGATTGCTCCTTTTGATGCTAATCAAATTAGAACGAAGTAATAAGACTCCTAATCACCTCTTTCTTTCACAATTTTAGAGAACCAAATAAACAATAAGAAGAACTCCTTAAATGAAGACTTGTGTGAGATGTACTCATCGTTTTTAATGCGATAGTCATGGGATTGCTACTTTTGATGCTAATCAAACTAGAATGAAGTTATAGAACTTCTGATCACCTCTTTCCTTGACAATTTTAAAACACCAATGAAACAATAAGAAGGTCTCCCTAAATGAAGACTTGTGCGAGATGTACGCATGGTTTTGAACGAGATAGTCATGGGTTTCTCGTTTTGACGCTAATCAAACTAGAACGAAGTAATTCAACCTCTAATCACCTTTTTCTTTGTAAATTTGAAACAACCAATGAAACAATATGAAGGTCTCCCTAAATGAAGACTTGTGTGAGAGCTTCGAATCGTTTTGGACGTGATAGTGATGGGATTTCCCCTTTTGATGCTAATTTCAAGTAGAACGAAGTAATAGGACTCATAATCATCTATATTTTGACAATTCAGAGAACTAATGAAACAATACGAAGGTATCCTTAAATGAAGACTTGTGTGAGATGTACGAATCGTTTTGAAGGCTATAGTGATAGGATTGATCCTTTTGATGCTAATCAAACTAGAACGAAGTCATAGGACTCATAATCACCTCTTTCTTTGACAATTTGAGAGAGCCAATTAAATAATAAGAAGTTCTCCCTAAATCAAGACTTGGTGTGAGATGTGCGCATCGTTTTTAATGCGATAGTCATGGAATTACTCCTTTTGATGGTAATCAAATTAGAATGAAGTAATAGGACTCTTAATCATCTCTTTATTTCATAATTTTCAAAAACCAATGAAACAATAAGAAGGTCTCCATAAATGAAGACTTGTGTGAGATCTACGCATCGTTTTGGACGCGATAGTGATGTGATTACTCCTTTTGATGCTAATTTCAACTAGAACGAAGTAATAGAATTCATAATCACCTATATTTTGACAATTTGGGAGAACTAATGAAACATTAAGAAGTCTCCCTAAATGAAGACTTGTGTGAGATGTACGGATTGTTTTGAAGGAACTAGTGATAGGATTGCTCCTTTTGATGCTAATCAAACTAGAACGAATTCATAGGACTTATAATCACCTCTTTCTTTGACAATTTGAGAAATCTAATGAAACAGTAAGAAGGTCTCCCTAAATCAAGACTTGTGTGAGATGTACGCATCGTTTTTAATGTGATAGTCATAGGATTGCTCCTTTTGATGCTAATCAAATTAGAACGAAGTAATAAGACTCCTAATCATCCTCTTTCTTTCATAATTTTAGAGAACCAAAGAAACAATAAGAAGGTCTCCTTAAATGAAGACTTGTGTGAGATGTACGCATCGTTTTTAACGCGATAGTCATGAGATTGCTACTTTTGATGCTAATAAAACTAGAACGAAGTTATAGAACTTCTGATCACCTCTTTCCTTGACAATTTTAAAGCACCAATGAAACAATAAGAAGGCTCTCCCTAAATAAAGACTTGTGCGAGATGTACGCATGGTTTTGAACGAGATAGTCATGGGTTTCTCGTTTTGACGCTAATCAAACTAGAACGAAGTAATACAACTTCTAATCACCTCTTTCTTTGTAAATTTGAAACAACCAATGAAACAATATGAAGGATCTCCCTAAATGTAAGACTTGTGTGAGATCTATGAATCGTTTTGGACGCGATAGTGATGGGTTTGCCCCTTTTGATGCTAATTTCAACTAGAACGAAGTAATAGGACTCATAATCATCTATATTTTGACAATTCAGAGAACTAATGAAACAATACGAAGTTATCCGTAAATGAAGACTTGTGTGAGACTGTACGAATCGTTTTGAAGGCAATAGTCATAGGATTGATCCTTTTGATGCTAATCAAACTAGAACGAAGTCATAGGACTCATAATCACCTCTTTCTTTGACAATTTGAGAGAACCAATGAAATAATAAGAAGTTCTCCCTAAATCAAGACTTGGTGTGAGATGTACGCATCGTTTTTAACGCGATAGTCATGGGATTACTCCTTTTGATGGTAATCAAATTATAACGAAGTAATAGGACTCTTAATCACCTCTTTCTTTCATAATATTAGGAAACCAATGAAACAATAAGAAGGTCTCCATAAATGAAGACTTGTGTGAGATCTACGCATCGTTTTGGACGCGATAGTGATGTGATTGCTCCTTTTGATGCTAATTTCAACTAGAACGAAGTAATTGAATTCATAATCACCTATATTTTGACAATTTGAGAGAACTAATGAAACATTAAGAAGGTCTCCCTAAATGAAGACTTGTGTGAGATGTACGGATTGTTTTGAAGCACTAGTGATAAGATTGCTCCTTTTGATGCTAATCAAACTAGAATGAATTCATAGGACTTATAATCACCTCTTTCTTTGACAATTTGAGAAATCCAATGAAACAGTAAGCAGGTCTCCCTAAATCAAGACTTATGTGAGATGTACGCATCGTTTTTAACGCGATAGTCATAGGATTGCTCCTTTTGATGCTAATCAAATTAGAACGAAGTAATAAGACTCCTAATCACCTCTTTCTTTCATAATTTTAGAGAACCAAAGAAACAATAAGAAGAACTCCTTAAATGAAGACTTGTGTGAGATGTACTCATCGTTTTTAATGCGATAGTCATGGGATTGCTACTTTTGATGCTAATCAAACTAGAACGAAGTTATAGAACTTCTGATCACCTCTTTCCTTGACAATTTTAAAACACCAATGAAACAATAAGAAGGTCTCCCTAAATGAAGACTTGTGCGAGATGTACGCATGGTTTTGAACGAGATAGTCATGGGTTTCTCGTTTTGACGCTAATCAAACTAGAACGAAGTAATACAACCTTCTAATCACCTCTTTCTTTGTAAATTTGAAACAACCAATGAAACAATATGAAGGTCTCCCTAAATGAAGACTTGTGTGAGATCTTACGAATCGTTTTGGACGCTGATAGTGATGGGATTTGCTCCTTTTGATGCTAATTTCAACTAGAACGAAGTAATAGGACTCATAATCATCTATATTTTGACAATTCAGAGAACTAATGAAACAATACGAAGGTATCCTTAAATGAAGACTTGTGTGAGATGTACGAATCGTTTTGAAGGCTATAGGTGATAGGATTGATCCTTTTGATGCTAATCAAACTAGAACGAAGTCATAGGACTCATAATCACCTCTTTCTTTGACAATTTGAGAGAACCAATGAAATAATAAGAATTTCTCCCTAAATCAAGACTTGGTGTGAGATGTATGCATCGTTTTTAACGCGATAGTCATGGGATTACTCCTTTTGATGGTAATCAAATTAGAACGAAGTAATAGGACTCTTAATCACCTCTTTCTTTCATAATTTTAGAAAACCAATGAAACAATAAGAAGGTCTCCATAAATGAAGACTTGTGTGAGATCTACGCATCGTTTTGGACGCGATAGTGATGTGATTGCTCCTTTTGATGCTAATTTCAACTAGAACGAAGTAATAGAATTCATAATCACCTATATTTTGACAATTTGAGAGAACTAATGAAACATTAAGAAGGTCTCCCTAAATGAAGACTTGTGTGAGATGTACGGATTGTTTTGAAGGCACTAGTGATAGGATTGCTCCTTTTGATGCTAATCAAACTAGAATGAATTCATAGGACTTATAATCACCTCTTTCTTTGACAATTTGAGAAGATCCAATGAAATTGTAAGAAGGTCTCCCTAAATCAAGAGTTGTGTGAGATGTACGCATCGTTTTTAACGCGATAGTCATAGGATTGCTCCTTTTGATGCTAATCAAATTAGAACGAAGTAATAAGACTCCTAATCACCTCTTTCTTTCACATTTTAGAGAACCAAAGAAACAATAAGAAGTTCTCCCTAAATGAAGACTTGTGTGAGATGTACGCATCGTTTTTAACGCGATAGTCATGGGATTGCTACTTTTAGATGCTAATCAAACTAGAACGAAGTTATAGGAACTTCTGATCACCTCTTTCCTTGACAATTTTAAAGCACCAATGAAACAATAAGAAGGTCTCCCTAAATGAAGACTTGTGCGAGATGTACGCATGGTTTTGAACGAGATAGTCATGGGTTTCTCGTTTTGACGCTAATCAAACTAGAACGAAGTAATACAACTTCTAATCACCTCTTTCTTTGTAAATTTGAAACAACCAATGCAACAATATGAAGGTCTCCCTAAATGAAGACTTGTGTGAGATCTACGAATCGTTTTGGACGCGATAGTGATAGGTTTGCCCCTTTTGATGCTAATTTCAACTAGAACGAAGTAATAGGACTCATAATCATCTATATTTTAACAATTCAGAGAACTAATGAAACAATACGAAGGTATCCTTAAATGAAGACTTGTGTGAGATGTACGAATCGTTTTGAAGGCTATGGTGATAGGATTGATCCTTTTGATGCTAATCAAACTAGAACGAAGTCATAGGACTCATAATCACCTCTTTCTTTGACAATTTGAGAGAACCAATGAAATAATAAGAATTTCTCCCTAAATCAAGACTTGGTGTGAGATGTACGCATCGTTTTTAACGCGATAGTCATGGGATTACTCCTTTTGATGGTAATCAAATTAGAACGAAGTAATAGGACTCTTAATCACCTCTTTCTTTCATAGTTTTAGGAAACCAATGAAACAATAAGAAGGTCTCCATAAATGAAGACTTGTGTGAGATCTACGCATCGTTTTGGACGCGATAGTGATGTGATTGCTCCTTTTGATGCTAATTTCAACTAGACGAAGTAATAGAATTCATAATCACCTATATTTTGACAATTTGAGAGAACTAATGAAACATTAAGAAGGTCTCCCTAAATAAAGACTTGTGTGAGATGTACGGATTGTTTTGAAGGCACTAGTGATAGGATTGCTCCTTTTGATGCTAATCAAACTAGAACGAATTCATAGGATTTATAATCACCTCTTTCTTTGACAATTTGAAAGATCCAATGAAACTGTAAGAAGGTCTCCCTAAATCAATATTGTGTGAGATGTACGCATCCTTTTTAACGCGATAGTCATAGAATTGCTCCTTTTGATGCTAATCAAATTAGAACGAAGTAATAAGACTCCTAATCACCTCTTTCTTTCACAATTTTAGAGAACCAAAGAAACAATAAGAAGGTCTCCTTAAATGAAGACTTTTGTGAGATGTACTCATCGTTTTTAACGCGATAGTCATGGGATTGCTCCTTTTGATGCTAATCAAACTAGAACGAAGTTATAGGACATCTAATCATCTCTTTCCTTGACAATTTTAAAGCACCAATGAAACAATAAGAAGGTCTCCCTAAATGAAGACTTGTGCGAGATGTACGCATGGTTTTGAACGAGATAGTCATGGGTTTCTCGTTTTGACGCTAATCAAACTAGAACGAAGTAATACAACTTCTAATCACCTTTTCTTTGTAAATTTGAAACAACCAATGAAACAATATGAAGGTCTCCCTAAATGAAGACTTGTGTGAGATCTACGAATCGTTTTGGACGCGATAGTGATGGGTTTGCTCCTTTTGATGCTAATTTCAACTAGAACGAAGTAATAGGACTCATAATCATCTATATTTTGACAATTCAGAGAACTAATGAAACAATACGAAGGTATCCTTAAATGAAGACTTGTGTGAGATGTACGAATCGTTTTGAAGGCTATGGTGATAGGATTGATCCTTTTGATGCTAATCAAACTAGAACGAAGTCATAGGACTCATAATCACCTCTTTCTTTGACAATTTGAGAGAACCAATGAAATAATAAGAATTTCTCCCTAAATCAAGACTTGGTGTGAGATGTACGCATCGTTTTTAACGCGATAGTCATGGGATTACTCCTTTTGATGGTAATCAAATTAGAACGAAGTAATAGGACTCTTAATCACCTCTTTCTTTCATAGTTTTAGGAAACCAATGAAACAATAAGAAGGTTCCATAAATGAAGACTTGTGTGAGATCTACGCATCGTTTTGGACGCGATAGTGATGTGATTGCTCCTTTTCGATGCTAATTTCAACTAGAACGAAGTAATAGAATTCATAATCACCTATATTTTGACAATTTGAGAGAACTAATGAAACATTAAGAAGGTCTCCCTAAATAAAGACTTGTGTGAGATGTACGGATTGTTTTGAAGGCACTAGTGATAGGATTGCTCCTTTTGATGCTAATCAAACTAGAACGAATTCATAGGACTTATAATCACCTCTTTCTTTGACAATTTGAGAAGATCCAATGAAACAGTAAGAAGGTCTCCCTAAATCAAGAGTTGTGTGAGATGTACGCATCCTTTTTAACGCGATAGTCATAGGATTGCTCCTTTTGATGCTAATCAAATTAGAACGAAAGTAATAAGACTCCTAATCACCTCTTTCTTCACAATTTTAGAGAACCAAAGAAACAATAAGAAGGTTCTCCTTAAATGAAGACTTGTGTGAGATGTACGCATCGTTTTTAACGCGATAGTCATGGGATTGCTACTTTTGATGCTAATCAAACTAGAACTGAAGTTATAGGACATCTAATCACCTCTTTCCTTGACAATTTTAAAGCACCAATGAAACTAATAAGAAGGTCTCCCTAAATAAGACTTGTGCGAGATGTACGCATGGTTTTGAACGAGATAGTCATGGGTTTCTCGTTTTGACGCTAATCAAACTAGAACGAAGTAATACAACTTCTAATCACCTATTTCTTTGTAAATTTGAAACAACCAATGAAACAATATGAAGGCTCCCTAAATGAAGACTTGTGTGAGATCTACGAATCGTTTTGGACGCGATAGTGATGGGTTTGCCCTTTTGATGCTAATTTTAACTAGAACGAAGTAATAGTACTCATAATCATCTATATTTTGACAATTCAGAGAACTAATGAAACAATACGAATGTATCCTTAAATGAAGACCCGTGTGAGATGTACGAATCGTTTTGAAGGCTATAGTGATAGGATTGATCCTTTTGATGCTAATCAAACTCGAACGAAGTCATAGGACTCATAATCACCTCCTTCTTTGACAATTTGAGAGAACCAATGAAATAATAAGAATTTCTCCCTAAATCAAGACTTGGTGTGAAAGGTACTCATCATTTTTAACGCGATAGTCATGGGATTGCTCATTTTTATGCTAATCAAACTAGAACGAAGTAATAGGACATCTAATCAGCTTTTTCCTTGACAATTTTAAAGCACCAATGAATTAATAAGAAGGTCTCCCTAAATAAAGACTTGTGCGAGATGTACGCAGGGTTTTGAACGAGATAGTCATGGGTTTCTCGTTTTGACGCTAATCAAACTAGAACGAAGTAATACAACTTCTAATCACCTCTTTCTTTGTAAATTTGAAACAATCAATGCAACAATATGAAGGTCTCCCTAAATAAAGACTTGTGTGAGATCTACGAATCGTTTTGGACGCGATAGTGATGGGTTTGCTCCTTTTGATGCTAATTTCAACTAGAACGAAGTACTAGGACTCATAATCATCTATATTTTGACAATTCAGAAAACTAATGAAACAATACGAAGGTATCCTTAAATGAAGACTTGTGTGAGATGTACGAATCATTTTGAAGGCTATGGTGATAGGATTGATCCTTTTGATGCTAATCAAACTAGAACGAATTCTTTGGATTTATAATCACCTATTTCTTTGACAATTTGAAAGATCCAATGAACTGTAATAAGGTCTCCCTAAATCAATAGTTGTGTGAGATGTACGCATCCTTTTTAACGCGGTAGTCATAGGATTGCTCCTTTTGATGCTAATCAAATTAGAACGAAGTAATAAGACTCCTAATCACCTCTTTCTTTCACAATTTTAGAGAACCAAAGAAACAATAAGAAGGTCTCCTTAAATGAAGACTTGTGTGAGATGTACTCATCGTTTTTAACGCGATAGTCATGGGATTGCTCCTTTTGATTCTAATCAAACTAGAACGAAGTTATAGGACATCTAATCATCTCTTTCCGTTACAATTTTAAAGCACCAATGAAACAATAAGAAGGTCTCCCTAAATAAAGACTTGTGCGAGATGTACGCATGGTTTTGAACGAGATAGTCATGGGTTTCTCGCTTTGACGCTTAATCAAACTAGAACGAAGTAATACAACTTCTAATCACCTTTTCTTTGTAAATTTGAAACAACCAAAGCAACAATATGAAGGTCTCCCTAAATGAAGACTTGTGTGAGATCTACGAATCGTTTTGGACGCTATAGTGATGGGTTTGCTCCTTTAATGCTAATTTCAACTAGAACGAAGTAATAGGACTCATAATCATCTATATTTTGACAATTCAGAGAACTAATGAAACAATGCGAAGGTATCCTTAAATGAAGACTTGTGTGAGATGTACGAATCGTTTTGAAGGCTATGGTGATAGGATTGATCCTTTTGATGCTAATCAAACTAGAACGAAGTCATAGGACTCATAATCACCTCCTTCTTTGACAATTTGAGAGAACCAATGAAATAATAATAATTTCTCCCTAAATCAAGACTTGGTGTGAGATGTACGCATCGTTTTTAACGTGATAGTCATGGGATTACTCCTTTTGATGGTAATCAAATTAGAACGAAGTAATAGGGCTCTTAATCACCGCTTTCTTTCATAGTTTTAGGAACGCAATGAAATAATAAGAAGGTTTCCATAAATGAAGACTTGTGTGAGATCTACGCATCGTTTTGGACGCGATAGTGATGTGATTGCTCCTTTTGATGCCTAATTTCAACTAGGACGAAGTAATAGAATTCATAATCACCTATATTTTGACAATTTGAGAGAACTAATGAAACATTAAGAAGGTCTCCCTAAATAAAGACTTGTGTGAGATGTACGGATTGTTTTGAAGGCACTAGTGATAGGATTGCTCCTTTTGATGCTAATCAAACTAGAACGAATTCATAGGACTTATAATCACCTCTTTCTTTGACAATTTGAAATATCCAATGAAACTGTAAGAAGGTCTCCCTAAATCAAGAGTTGTGTGAGATGTACGCATCCTTTTTAACGCGATAGTCATAGAATTGCTCCTTTTGATGCTAATCAAATTAGAACTGAAGTAATAAGACTCCTAATCACCTATTTCTTTCACAATTTTAGAGAACCAAAGAAATAATAAGAAGGTCTCCTTAAATGAAGACTTGTGTGAGATGTACGCATCGTTTTTAACGCGATAGTCATGGGATTGCTCCTTTTGATGCTAATCAAACTAGAACGAAGTTATAGGACATCTAATCACCTCTTTCCTTGACAATTTTAAAGCACCAATGAAACAATAAGAAGGTCTCCCTAAATAAAGACTTGTGCGAGATGTACGCATGGTTTTGAACGAGATAGTCATGGATTTCTCGTTTTGACGCTAATCAAACTAGAACGAAGTAATACAACTTCTAATCACCTCTTTCTTTGTAAATTTGAAACAACCAATGCAACAATATGAAGGTCTCCCTAAATGAAGACTTGTGTGAGATCTACGAATCGTTTTGGACGCGATAGTGATGGGTTTGCTCCTTTTGATGCTAATTTCAACTAGAACGAAGTAATAGGACTCATAATCATCTATATTTTGACAATTCAGAGAACTAATGAAACAATACGAAGGTATCCTTAAATGAAGACTTGTGTGAGATGTACGAATCGTTTTGAAGGCTATGGTGATAGGATTGATCCTTTTGATGCTAATCAAACTAGAACGAAGTCATAGGACTCATAATCACCTCTTTCTTTGACAATTTGAGAGAACCAATGAAATAATAAGAATTTCTCCCTAAATCAAGACTTGGTGTGAGATGTACGCATCGTTTTTAACGCGATAGTCATGGGATTACTCCTTTTGATGGTAATCAAATTAGAACGAAGTAATAGGACTCTTAATCACCTCTTTCTTTCATAGTTTTAGGAAACCAATGAAACAATAAGAAGGTCTCCATAAATGAAGACTTGTGTGAGATCTACGCATCGTTTTGGACGCGATAGTGATGTGATTGCTCCTTTTGATGCTAATTTCAACTAGAACGAAGTAATAGAATTCATAATCACCTATATTTTGACAATTTGAGAGAACTAATGAAACATTAAGAAGGTCTCCCTAAATAAAGACTTGTGTGAGATGTACGGATTGTTTTGAAGGCACTAGTGATAGGATTGCTCCTTTTGATGCTAATCAAACTAGAACGAATTCATAGGACTTATAATCACCTCTTTCTTTGACAATTTGAGAAGATCCAATGAAACATGTAAGAAGGTCTCCCTAAATCAAGAGTTGTGTGAGATGTACGCATCCTTTTTAACGCGATAGTCATAGGATTGCTCCTTTTGATGCTAATCAAATTAGAACGAAGTAATAAGACTCCTAATCACCTCTTTCTTTCACAATTTTAGAGAACCAAAGAAACAATAAGAAGGTCTCCTTAAATGAAGACTTGTGTGAGATGTACGCATCGTTTTTAACGCGATAGTCATGGGATTGCTCCTTTTGATGCTAATCAAACTAGAACGAAGTTATAGGACATCTAATCACCTCTTTCCTTGACAATTTTAAAGCACCAATGAAACAATAAGAAGGTCTCCCTAAATAAAGACTTGTGCGAGATGTACGCATGGTTTTGAACTGAGATAGTCATGGGTTTCTCGATTTGACGCTAATCAAACTAGAACGAAGTAATACAACTTCTAATCACCTCTTTCTTTGTAAATTTGAAACAACCAATGCAACAATATGAAGGTCTCCCTAAATGAAGACTTGTGTGAGATCTACGAATCGTTTTGGACGCGATAGTGATGGGTTTGCTCCTTTTGATGCTAATTTCAACTGGAACGAAGTACTAGGACTCATAATCATCTATATTTTGACAATTCAGAGAACTAATGAAACAATACGAAGGTTTCCTTAAATGAAGACTTGTGTGAGATGTACGAGTCGTTTTGAAGGCTATGGTGATAGGATTGATCCTTTTGATGCTAATCAAACTAGAACGAAGTCATAGGACTCATAATCACCTTTTTCTTTGACAATTTGAGAGAACCAATGAAATAATAAGAATTTCTCCCTAAATCAAGACTTGGTGTGAGATGTATGCATCGTTTTTAACGCGATAGTCATGGGATTACTCCTTTTGATGGTAATCAAATTAGAACGAAGTAACAGGACTCTTAATCACCTCTTTCTTTCATAGTTTTAGAAAACCAATGAAACAATAAGAAGGTCTCCATAAATGAAGACTTGTGTGAGATCTACGCATCGTTTTGGACGCGATAGTGATGTGATTGCTCCTTTTGATGCTAATTTCAACTAGAACGAAGTAATAGAATTCATAATCACCTATATTTTGACAATTTGAGAGAACTAATGAAACATTAAGAAGGTCTCCCTAAATAAAGACTTGTGTGAAATGTACGGATTGTTTTGAAGGCACTAGTGATAGGATTGCTCCTTTTGATGCTAATCAAACTAGAATGAATTCATAGGACTTATAATAACCTCTTTCTTTGACAATTTGAAAGATCCAATGAAATTGTAAGAAGGTCTCCCTAAATCAAGAGTTGTGTGCGATGTACGGATCTTTTTTAACGCGATAGTCATAGGATTGCTCGTTGTGATGCTAATCAAATTAGAACGAAATAATAAGACTCTTAATCACCTCTTTCTTTCACAGTTTTAGAGAACCAAAGAAACAATAAGAAGTTCTCCCTAAATGAAGACTTGTGTGAGATGTACGCATCGTTTTTAACGCGATTGTCATGGGATTGCTCTTTTAGATGCTAATCAAACTAGAACGAAGTTATAGGACATCTAATCACCTCTTTCCTTGACAATTTTAAAGCACCAATGAAACAATAAGAAGGCCTCCCTAAATAAATACTTATGCGAGATGTACGCATAGTTTTGAACGAGATAGACATGCGTTTCTCGTTTTGAAGCTAATCAAACTAGAACGAAGTAATACAACTTTTAATCACTTCTTTCATTGTAAATTTGAAACAACCAAAGCAACAATATGAAGGTCTCCCTAAATGAAGACTTGTGTGAGATCTACGAATCGTTTTGGACGCGATAGTGATGGGTTTGCTCCTTTTGATGCTAATTTCAACTAGAACGAAGTAATAGGACTCATAATCATCTATATTTTAACAATTCAGAGAACTAATGAAACAATACGAAGGTATCCTTAAATGAAGACTTGTGTGAGATGTACGAATCGTTTTGAAGGCTATGGTGATAGGATTGATCCTTTTGATGCTAATCAAACTAGAACGAAGTCATAGGACTCATAATCACCTCTTTCTTTGACAATTTGAGAGAACTAATGAAATAATAAGAATTTCTCCCTAAATCAAGACTTGGTGTGAGATGTACGCATCGTTTTTAACGCGATAGTCATGGGATTACTCCTTTTGATGGTAATCAAATTAGAACGAAGTAATAGGACTCTTAATCACCTCTTTCTTTCATAGTTTTAGGAAACCAATGAAACAATAAGAAGGTCTCCATAAATGAAGACTTGTGTGAGATCTACGCATCGTTTTGGACGCGATAGTGATGTGATTGCTCCTTTTGATGCTAATTTTAACTAGGACGAAGTAATAGAATTCATAATCACCTATATTTTGACAATTTGAGAGAACTAATGAAACATTAAGAAGGTCTCCCTAAATAAAGACTTGTGTGAGATGTACGGATTGTTTTGAAGGCACTAGTGATAGGATTGCTCCTTTTGATGCTAATCAAACTAGAACGAATTCATAGGATTTATAATCACCTCTTTCTTTGACAATTTGAAAGATCCAATGAAACTGTAAGAAGGTCTCCCTAAATCAATATTTGTGTGAGATGTACGCATCCTTTTTAACGCGATAGTCATAGAATTGCTCCTTTTGATGCTAATCAAATTAGAACGAAGTAATAAGACTCCTAATCACCTCTTTCTTTCACAATTTTAGAGAACCAAAGAAACAATAAGAAGGTCTCCTTAAATGAAGACTTTTGTGAGATGTACTCATCGTTTTTAACGCGATAGTCATGGGATTGCTCCTTTTGATGCTAATCAAACTAGAACGAAGTTATAGGACATCTAATCATCTCTTTCCGTTATAATTTTAATGCACCAATGAAACAATAAGAAGGTCTCCCGAAATAAAGACTTGTGCGAGATGTACGTATGGTTTTGAACGAGATAGTCATGGGTTTCTCGTTTTGACGCTAATCAAACTAGAACGAAGTAATACAACTTCTAATCACCTTTTTCTTTGTAAATTTGAAACAACCAAAGCAACAATATGAAGGTCTCCCTAAATGAAGACTTGTGTGAGATCTACGAATCGTTTTGGACGCGATAGTGATGGGTTTGCTCCTTTTGATGCTAATTTCAACTAGAACGAAGTAATAGGACTCATAATCATCTATATTTTGACAATTCAGAGAACTAATGAAACAATACGAAGGTATCCTTAAATGAAGACTTGTGTGAGATGTACGAATCGTTTTGAAGGCTATGGTGATAGGATTGATCCTTTTGGTGCTAATCAAACTAGAACGAAGTCATAGGACTCATAATCACCTCTTTCTTTGACAATTTGAGAGAACCAATGAAATAATAAGAATTTTTCCCTAAATCAAGACTTGGTGTGAGACGTACGCATCGTTTTTAACGCGATAGTCATGGGATTACTCCTTTTAATGGTAATCAAATTAGAACGAAGTAATAGGACTCTTAATCACCTCTTTCGTTCATAGTTTTAGGAAACCAATGAAACAATAAGATGGTTTCCATAAATGAAGACTTGTGTGAGATCTACGCATCGTTTTGGACGCGATAGTGATGTGATTGCTCTTTTCGATGCTAATTTCAACTAGAACGAAGTAATAGAATTCATAATCACCTATATTTTGACAATTTGAGAGAACTAATGAAACATTAAGAAGGTCTCCCTAAATAAAGACTTGTGTGAGATGTACGGATTGTTTTGAAGGCACTAGTGATAGGATTGCTCCTTTTGATGCTAATCAAACTAGAACAAATTCATAGGACTTATAGTCACCTCTTTCTTTGACAATTTGAGAGATCCAATAAAACAGTAAGAAGGTCTCCCTAAATCAAGAGTTGTGTGAGATGTACGTGTCCTTTTTAATGCGATAGTCATAGGATTGCTCCTTTTGATTCTAATCAAATTAGAACAAAGTAATAAGACTCCTAATCACTTATTTCATTCACAATTTTAGATAATCAAAGAAACAATAAGAAGGTTTCCTTAAATGAAGACTTGTGTGAGATGTACGCATCGTTTTTAACGCAATAGTCATGGGATTGCTCCTTTTGATGCTAATCAAATTAGAATGAAGTTATAGGACATCTAATCACCTCTTTCCTTGACAATTTTAAAGCACCAATGAATTAATAAGAAGGTCTCCCTAAATAAAGACTTGTGCGAGATGTACGCATGGTTTTCAACGAGATAGTCATGGGTTTCTCGTTTTGACGCTAATCAAACTAGAACGAAGTAATACAACTTCTAATCACCTATTTCTTTGTAAATTTGGAACAACCAATGAAACAATATGAAGGTCTCCCTAAATGAAGATTTGTGTGAGATCTACGAATCGTTTTGGACGCGATAGTGATGGGTTTGCCCTTTTGATGCTAATTTTAACTAGAACGAAGTAATAGTACTCATAATCATCTATATTTTGACAATTCAGAGAACTAATGAAACAATACGAATGTATCCTTAAATGAAGACCCGTGTGAGATGTACGAATCGTTTTGAAGGCTATAGTGATAGGATTGATCCTTTTGATGCTAATCAAACTCGAACGAAGTCATAGGACTCATAATCACCTCCTTCTTTGACAATTTGAGAGAACCAATGAAATAATAAGAATTTCTCCCTAAATCAAGACTTGGTGTGAAAGGTACTCATCATTTTTAACGCGATAGTCATGGGATTGCTCATTTTTATGCTAATCAAACTAGAACGAAGTAATAGGACATCTAATCAGCTTTTTCCTTGACAATTTTAAAGCACCAATGAATTAATAAGAAGGTCTCCCTAAATAAAGACTTGTGCGAGATGTACGCAGGGTTTTGAACGAGATAGTCATGGGTTTCTCGTTTTGACGCTAATCAAACTATAACGAAGTAATACAACTTCTAATCACCTCTTTCTTTGTAAATTTGAAACAATCAATGCAACAATATGAAGGTCTCCCTAAATAAAGACTTGTGTGAGATCTACGAATCGTTTTGGACGCGATAGTGATGGGTTTGCTCCTTTTGATGCTAATTTCAACTAGAACGAAGTACTAGGACTCATAATCATCTATATTTTG
This sequence comes from Panax stipuleanatus, assembly GCA_020205555.1. Lineage (NCBI taxonomy): Eukaryota > Viridiplantae > Streptophyta > Magnoliopsida > Apiales > Araliaceae > Panax > Panax stipuleanatus. The sequence goes on along the minus strand of CM035123.1, from coordinate 73,290,128 downwards.
ACAATTCAGAAAACTAATGAAACAATACGAAGGTATCCTTAAATGAAGACTTGTGTGAGATGTACGAATCATTTTGAAGGCTATGGTGATAGGATTGATCCTTTTGATGCTAATCAAACTAGAACGAATTCTTTGGATTTATAATCACCTATTTCTTTGACAATTTGAAAGATCCAATGAAACTGTAATAAGGTCTCCCTAAATCAATAGTTGTGTGAGATGTACGCATCCTTTTTAACGCGGTAGTCATAGGATTGCTCCTTTTGATGCTAATCAAATTAGAACGAAGTAATAAGACTCCTAATCACCTCTTTCTTTCACAATTTTAGAGAACCAAAGAAACAATAAGAAGGTCTCCTTAAATGAAGACTTGTCTGAGATGTACTCATCGTTTTTAACGCGATAGTCATGGGATTGCTCCTTTTGATTCTAATCAAACTAGAACGAAGTTATAGGACATCTAATCATCTCTTTCCGTTACAATTTTAAAGCACCAATGAAACAATAAGAAGGTCTCCCGAAATAAAGACTTGTGCGAGATGTACGCATGGTTTTGAACGAGATAGTCATGGGTTTCTCGCTTTGAAGTTAATCAAACTAGAACGAAGTAATACAACTTCTAATCACCTTTTTCTTTATAAATTTGAAACAACCAAAGCAACAATATGAAGGTCTCCCTAAATGAAGACTTGTGTGAGATCTACGAATCGTTTTGGACGCTATAGTGATGGGTTTGCTCCTTCTAATGCTAATTTCAACTAGAACGAAGTAATAGGACTCATAATCATCTATATTTTGACAATTCAGAGAACTAATGAAACAATGCGAAGGTATCCTTAAATGAAGACTTGTGTGAGATGTACGAATCGTTTTGAAGGCTATGGTGATAGGATTGATCCTTTTGATGCTAATCAAACTAGAACGAAGTCATAGGACTCATAATCACATCTTTCTTTGACAATTTGAGAGAACCAATGAAATAATAAGAATTTCCCCCTAAATCAAGACTTGGTGTGAGATGTACGCATCGTTTTTAACGTGATAGTCATGGGATTACTCCTTTTGATGGTAATCAAATTAGAACGAAGTAATAGGGCTCTTAATCACCGCTTTCTTTCATAGTTTTAGGAACGCAATGAAATAATAAGAAGGTCTCCATAAATAAAGATTTGTGAGAGATCTACGCATCGTTTTGGACGCGATAGTGATGTGATTGCTCCTTTTGATGCCAATTTCAACTAGGACGAAGTAATAGAATTCATAATCACCTATATTTTGACAATTTGAAAGAACTAATGAAACATTAAGAAGGTCTCCCTAAATAAAGACTTGTGTGAGATGTACGGATTGTTTTGAAGGCCATAGTGATAGGATTGCTCCTTTTGATGCTAATCAAACTAGAACGAATTCATAGGACTTATAATCACCTCTTTCTTTGACAATTTGAAATATCCAATGAAACTGTAAGAAGGTCTCCCTAAATCAAGAGTTGTGTGAGATGTGCGCATCCTTTTTAACGCGATAGTCATAGAATTGCTCCTTTTGATGCTAATCAAATTAGAATGAAGTAATAAGACTCCTAAACACCTATTTCTTTCACAATTTTAGAGAACCAAAGAAATAATAAGAAGGTCTCTTTAAATGAAGACTTGTGTGAGATGTACGCATCGTTTTTAACGCGATAGTCATGGGATTGCTCCTTTTGATGCTAATCAAACTAGAACGAAGTTATAGGACATCTAATCACCTATTTCCTTGACAATTTTAAAGCACCAATGAAACAATAAGAAGGTCTCCCTAAATAAAGACTTGTGCGAGATGTACGCATGGTTTTGAACGAGATAGTCATGGATTTCTCTTTTTGAAGCTAATCAAACTAGAACGAAGTAATACAACTTCTAATCACCTCTTTCTTTGTAAATTTGAAACAACCAATGCAACAATATGAAGGTCTCCCTAAATGAAGACTTGTGTGAGATCTACGAATCGTTTTGGACGCGATAGTGATGGGTTTGCTCCTTTTGATGCTAATTTCAACTAGAACGAAGTAATAGGACTCATAATCATCTATATTTTGACAATTCAGAGAACTAATGAAACAATACGAAGGTATCCTTAAATGAAGACTTGTGTGAGATGTACGAATTGTTTTGAGGGCTATGGTGATAGGATTGATCCTTTTGATGCTAATCAAACTAGAACGAAGTCATAGGACTCATAATCACCTCTTGCTTTGGCAATTTGAGAGAACCAATGAAATAATAAGAATTTCCCCCTAAATCAAGACTTGGTGTGAGATGTACGCATCGTTTTTAACGCGATAGTCATGGGATTACTCCTTTTGATGGTAATCAAATTAGAACGAAGTAATAGGACCCTTAATCACCTCTTTCTTTTATAGTTTTAGGAAACCAATGAAACAATAAGAAGTTCTCCATAAATGAAGACTTGTTTGAGATCTACGCATCGTTTTGGACGCGATAGTAATGTGATTGCTCCATTTGACGCTAATTTCAACTAGAACGAAGTAATAGAATTCATAATCACCTTTATTTTGACAATTTGAGAGAACTAATGAAACATTAAGAAGGACTCCCTAAATAAATACTTGTGTGAGATGTACGGATTGTTTTGAAGGCACTAGTGATAGGATTGCTCCTTTTGATGCTAATCAAACTAGAACGAATTCGTAGGACTTATAGTCACCTCTTTCTTTGATAATTTGAGAGATCCAATGAAACAGTAAGAAGGTCTCCCAAAATCAAGACTTGTGTGAGATGTACGCATCCTTTTTAACGCGGTAGTCATAGGATTGCTCCTTTTGATGCTAATCAAATTTGAATGATGTAATAAGACTCCTAATCACCTATTTCTTTCACAATTTTAGAGAACTAAAGAAACAATAAGAAGGTCTCCTTAAATGAAGACTTGTGTGAGATGTACGCATCATTTTTAAAGCGATAGTCATGGGATTGCTCCTTTTGATGCTAATCAAACTAGAACGAAGTTATAGGACATCTAATCACCTCTTTCCTTGACAATTTTAAAGCACCAATGAAACAGTAAGAAGGTCTCCCTAAATAAAGACTTGTGCGAGATGTACGCATGGTTTTGAATGAGATAGTCATGGGTTTCTCGATTTGACGCTAATCAAACTAGAACGAAGTTATACAACTTCTAATCACCTCTTTCTTTGTAAATTTGAAACAACCAATGCAACAATATGAAGGTCTCCCTAAATGAAGACTTGTGTGAGATCTACGAATCGTTTTGGACGCGATAGTGATGGGTTTGCTCCTTTTGATGCTAATTTCAACTGGAACGAAGTACTAGGACTCATAATCATCTATATTTTGACAATTCAGAGAACTAATGAAACAATACGAAGGTTTCCTTAAATGAAGACTTATGTGAGATGTACGAATCATTTTGAAGGCTATGGTGATAGGATTGATCCTTTTGATGCTAATCAAACTAGAACGAATTCTTTGGATTTATAATCACCTATTTCTTTGACAATTTGAAAGATCCAATGAAACTGTAAGAAGGTCTCCCTAAATCAATAGTTGTGTGAGATGTACGCATCCTTTTTAACGCGGTAGTCATAGGATTGCTCCTTTTGATGCTAATCAAATTAGAACGATGTAATAAGACTCCTAATCACCTCTTTCTTTCACAATTTTAGAGAACCAAAGAAACAATAAGAAGGTCTCCTTAAATGAAGACTTGTGTGAGATATACTCATCGTTTTTAACGCGATAGTCATGGGATTGCTCCTTTTGATGCTAATCAAACTAGAACGAAGTTATAGGACATCTAATCATCTCTTTTCGTTACAATTTTAAAGCACCAATGAAACAATAAGAAGGTCTTCCGAAATAAAGACTTGTGCGAGATGTACGCATGGTTTTGAACGAGATAGTCATGGGTTTCTCGCTTTGAAGTTAATCAAACTAGAACGAAGTAATACAACTTCTAATCACCTTTTTCTTTATAAATTTGAAACAACCAAAGCAACAATATGAAGGTCTCCCTAAATGAAGACTTGTGTGAGATCTACGAATCGTTTTGGACGCTATAGTGATGGGTTTGCTCCTTCTAATGCTAATTTCAACTAGAACGAAGTAATAGGACTCATAATCATCTATATTTTGACAATTCAGAGAACTAATGAAACAATACGAAGGTATCCTTAAATGAAGACTTGTGTGAGATGTACGAATCGTTTTGAAGGCTATGGTGATAGGATTGATCCTTTTGATGCTAATCAAACTAGAACGAAGTCATAGGACTCATAATCACATCTTTCTTTGACAATTTGAGAGAACCAATGAAATAATAAGAATTTCTCCCTAAATCATGACTTGGTGTGAGATGTACGCATCGTTTTTAACGTGATAGTCATGGGATTACTCCTTTTGATGGTAATCAAATTAGAACGAAGTAATAGAACTCTTAATCACCTCTTTCTTTCATAGTTTTAGGAAACCAATGAAACAATAAGAAGGTCTTCATAAATGAAGACTTGTGTGAGATCTACGCATCGTTTTGGACGCGATAGTGATGTGATTGCTCCTTTTGATGCTAATTTCAACTAGGACGAAGTAATAGAATTCATAATCACCTATATTTTGACAATTTGAGAGAACTAATGAAACATTAAGAAGGTCTCCCTAAATAAAGACTTGTGTGAGATGTACGGATTGTTTTGAAGGCACTAGTGATAGGATTGCTCCTTTTGATGCTAATCAAACTAGAACGAATTCATAGGACTTATAATCACCTCTTTCTTTGACAATTTGAAAGATCCAATAAAACTGTAAGAAGGTCTCCCTAAATCAAGTGTTGTGTGAGATGTACGCATCCTTTTTAACGCGATAGTCATAGAATTGATCCTTTTGATGCTAATCAAATTAGAACGAAGTAATAAGACTCCTAATCACCTCTTTCTTTCACAATTTTAGAGAACCGAAGAAACAATAAGAAGGTCTCCTTAAATGAAGACTTGTGTGAGATGTATGCATCGTTTTTAACGCGATAGTCATGGGATTACACCTTTTGATGCTAATCAAACTTGAACGAAGTTATAGGACATCTAATCACCTCTTTCCTTGACAATTTTAAAGCACCAATGAAACAATAAGAAGGTCTCCCTAAATAAAGACTTATGCGAGATGTACGCATGGTTTTAAACGAGATAGTGATGGGTTTCTAGTTTTGACGCTAATCAAACTAGAATGAAGTAATACAACTTCTAATCACCTCTTTCTTTGTAAATTTGAAACAACCAATGCAACAATATGAAGGTCTCCCTAAATGAAGACTTGTGTGAGATCTACGAATCGTTTTGGACGCGATGGTGATGGGATTGCTCCTTTTGATGCTAATTTCAACTAATACGATGTAATAGGACTAATAATCATCTATATTTTGACAATTCAGAGAACTAATGAAACATTAAGAAGGTCTCCCTAAATAAAGACTTGTGTGAGATGTACGGATTGTTTTGAAGGCTATGGTGATAGTATTGATCCTTTTGATGCTAATCAAACTAGAACGAAGTCATAGGACTCATAATCACCTCTTTCTTTGACAATTTGAGAGAACCAATGAAATAATAAGAATTTCTCCCTAAATCATGACTTGGTGTGAGATGTACGCATCGTTTTTAACGTGATAGTCATGGGATTACTCCTTTTGATGGTAATCAAATTAGAACGAAGTAATAGAACTCTTAATCACCTCTTTCTTTCATAGTTTTAGGAAACCAATGAAACAATAAGAAGGTCTTCATAAATGAAGACTTGTGTGAGATCTACGCATCGTTTTGGACGCGATAGTGATGTGATTGCTCCTTTTGATGCTAATTTCAACTAGGACGAAGTAATAGAATTCATAATCACCTATATTTTGACAATTTGAGAGAACTAATGAAACATTAAGAAGGTCTCCCTAAATAAAGACTTGTGTGAGATGTACGGATTGTTTTGAAGGCACTAGTGATAGGATTGCTCCTTTTGATGCTAATCAAACTAGAACGAATTCATAGGACTTATAATCACCTCTTTCTTTGACAATTTGAAAGATCCAATAAAACTGTAAGAAGGTCTCCCTAAATCAAGTGTTGTGTGAGATGTACGCATCCTTTTTAACGCGATAGTCATAGAATTGATCCTTTTGATGCTAATCAAATTAGAACGAAGTAATAAGACTCCTAATCACCTCTTTCTTTCACAATTTTAGAGAACCGAAGAAACAATAAGAAGGTCTCCTTAAATGAAGACTTGTGTGAGATGTATGCATCGTTTTTAACGCGATAGTCATGGGATTACACCTTTTGATGCTAATCAAACTTGAACGAAGTTATAGGACATCTAATCACCTCTTTCCTTGACAATTTTAAAGCACCAATGAAACAATAAGAAGGTCTCCCTAAATAAAGACTTATGCGAGATGTACGCATGGTTTTAAACGAGATAGTGATGGGTTTCTAGTTTTGACGCTAATCAAACTAGAATGAAGTAATACAACTTCTAATCACCTCTTTCTTTGTAAATTTGAAACAACCAATGCAACAATATGAAGGTCTCCCTAAATGAAGACTTGTGTGAGATCTACGAATCGTTTTGGACGCGATAGTGATGGGTTTGCTCCTTTTGATGCTAATTTCAACTAGAACGAAGTAATAGGACTCATAATCATCTATATTTTGACAATTCAGAGAACTAATGAAACAATACGAAGGTATCCTTAAATGAAGACTTGTGTGAGATGTACGAATCGTTTTGAAGGCTATGGTGATAGGATTGATCCTTTTGATGCTAATCAAACTAGAACGAAGTCATAGGACTCATAATCACCTCTTTCTTTGACAATTTGAGAGAACCAATGAAATAATAAGAATTTCTCCCTAAATCATGACTTGGTGTGAGATGTACGCATCGTTTTTAACGTGATAGTCATGGGATTACTCCTTTTGATGGTAATCAAATTAGAACGAAGTAATAGGGCTCTTAATCACCTCTTTCTTTCATAGTTTTAGGAACGCAATGAAATAATAAGAAGGTCTCCATAAATGAAGATTTGTGAGAGATCTACGCATCGTTTTGGACGCGATAGTGATGTGATTGCTCCTTTTGATGCCAATTTCAACTAGGACGAAGTAATAGAATTCATAATCACCTATATTTTGACAATTTGAAAGAACTAATGAAACATTAAGAAGGTCTCCATAAATAAAGACTTGTGTGAGATGTACGGATTGTTTTGAAGGCACTAGTGATAGGATTGCTCTTTTTGATGCTAATCAAACTAGAACGAATTCATAGGACTTATAATCACCTCTTTCTTTAACAATTTGAAATATCCAATGAAACTGTAAGAAGGTCTCCCTAAATCAAGAGTTGTGTGAGATGTGCGCATCCTTTTTAACGCGATAGTCATAGAATTGCTCCTTTTGATGCTAATCAAATTAGAATGAAGTAATAAGACCCCTAAACACCTATTTCTTTCACAATTTTAGAGAACCAAAGAAATAATAAGAAGGTCTCTTTAAATGAAGACTTGTGTGAGATGTACGCATCGTTTTTAACGCGATAGTCATGGGATTGCTCCTTTTGATGCTAATCAAACTAGAACGAAGTTATAGGACATCTAATCACCTCTTTCCTTGACAATTTTAAAGCACCAATGAAACAATAAGAAGGTCTCCCTAAGTAAAGACTTGTGCGAGATGTACGCATGGTTTTGAACGAGATAGTCATGGATTTCTCTTTTTGAACTTAATCAAACTACACGAATTAATACAACTTCTAATCACCTTTTTCTTTGTAAATTTGAAACAACCAATGCAACAATATGAAGGTCTCCCTAAATGAAGACTTGTGTGAGATCTACGAATCGTTTTGGACGCGATAGTGATGGGTTTGCTCCTTTTGATGCTAATGTCAACTAGAACGAAGTAATAGGACTCATAATCATCTATATTTTGACAATTCAGAGAACTAATGAAACAATACGAAGGTATCCTTAAATGAAGACTTGTGTGAGATGTACGAATCGTTTTGAGGGCTATGGTGATAGGATTGATCCTTTTGATGCTAATCAAACTAGAACGAAGTCATAGGACTCATAATCACCTCTTGCTTTGGCAATTTGAGAGAACCAATGAAATAATAAGAATTTCCCCCTAAATCAAGACTTGGTGTGAGATGTACGCATCGTTTTTAACGCGATAGTCATGGGATTACTCCTTTTGATGGTAATCAAATTAGAACGAAGTAATAGGACCCTTAATCACCTCTTTCTTTCATAGTTTTAGGAAACCAATGAAACAATAAGAAGGTCTCCATAAATGAAGACTTGTTTGAGATCTACGCATCGTTTTGGACGCGATAGTGATGTGATTGCTCCATTTGACGCTAATTTCAACTAGAACGAAGTAATAGAATTCATAATCACCTTTATTTTGACAATTTGAGAGAACTAATGAAACATTAAGAAGGTCTCCCTAAATAAAGACTTGTGTGAGATGTACGGATTGTTTTGAAGGCACTAGTGATAGGATTGCTCCTTTTGATGCTAATCAAACTAGAACGAATTCGTAGGACTTATAATCACCTCTTTCTTTGATAATTTGAGAGATCCAATGAAACAGTAAGAAGGTCTCCCAAAATCAAGACTTGTGTGAGATGTACGCATCCTTTTTAACGCGGTAGTCATAGGATTGCTCCTTTTGATGCTAATCAACTTAGAATGATGTAATAAGACTCCTAATCACCTATTTCTTTCACAATTTTAGAGAACTAAAGAAACAATAAGAAGGTCTTCTTAAATGAAGACTTGTGTGAGATGTACGCATCATTTTTAAAGCGATAGTCATGGGATTGCTCCTTTTGATGCTAATCAAACTAGAACAAAGTTATAGGACATCTAATCACCTCTTTCCTTGACAATTTCAAAGCACCAATGAAACAGTAAGAAGGTCTCCCTAAATAAAGACTTGTGCGAGATGTACGCATGGTTTTGAATGAGATAGTCATGGATTTCTCGTTTTGACGCTAATCAAACTAGAACGAAGTAATACAACTTCTAATCACCTCTTTCTTTGTAAATTTGAAACAACCAATGCAACAATATGAAGGTCTCCCTAAATGAAGACTTGTGTGAGATCTACGAATCGTTTTGGACGCGATAGTGATGGGTTTGCTCCTTTTGATGCTAATTTCAACTAGAACGAAGTAATAGGACTCATAATCATCTATATTTTGACAATTCAGAGAACTAATGAAACAATACGAAGGTATCCTTAAATGAAGACTTGTGTGAGATGTACGAATCGTTTTGAAGGCTATGGTGATAGGATTGATCCTTTTGATGCTAATCAAACTAGAACGAAGTCATAGGACTTATAATCACCTCTTTCTTTGACAATTTGAGAGATCCAATGAAACAGTAAGAAGGTTTCCCTAAATCAAGACTTGTGTGAGATGTACGCATCCTTTTTAACTCGGTAGTCATAGGATTGCTCCTTTTGATGCTAATCAAATTAGAATGAAGTAAAAAGACTCCTAATCACCTATTTCTTTCATAATTTTAGAGAACCAAAGAAACAATAATAAGATCTCCTTAAATGAAGACTTGTGTGAGATGTACGAATCGTTTTGAAGGCTGTGGTGATAGGATTGATCCTTTTGATGCTAATCAAACTAGAACGAAGTCATAGGACTCATAATCACCTCTTTCCTTGACAATTTTAAAGCACCAATTAGGCAAAAAGAAAGTCTCCCTAAATAAAAACTTGTGCGAGATGTACGCATGGTTTTGAACGAGATAGTCATAGGTTTCTCGTTTTGACGCTAATCAAACTAGAACGAAGTAATACAACTTCTAATCACCTCTTTCGTTGTAAATTTGAAACAACCAATGCAACAATATGTAGGTCTCCCTAAATGAAGACTTGTGTGAGATCTACGAATCGTTTTGGACGTGATAGTGATGGGATTGCTCCTTTTGACGCTAATATCAACTAGAACAAAGTAATAGAATTCATAATCACCTATTTTTGACAATTTGAGAGAACTAATGAAACATTAAGGTCTCCCTAAATAAAGACTTGTGTGAGATGTACGGATTGTTTTGAAGGCACTAGTGATAGGATTGCTCCTTTTGATGCTAATCAAACTAGAACTAATTCATAGGACTTATAATCACCTCTTTCTTTGACAATTTGAGAGATCCAATGAAACAGTAAGAAGGTCTCCCTAAATCAAGACTTGTGTGAGATGTACGCATTCTTTTTAACGTGGTGGTTATAGGATTGCTCCTTTTGATGCTAATCAAATTAGAACGAAGTAAAAAGACTCCTAATCACCTATTTCTTTCACAATTTTAGAGAACCAAAGAAATAATAAGAAGGTCTCCTTAAATGAAGACTTGTGTGAGATGTACGCATCGTTTTTAACGCGACAGTCATGGGATTGCTCATTTTGATGCTAATCAAACTAGAATGAAGTTATAGGACATCTAATCACCTCTTTCCATGACAATTTTAAAGCACCAATGAAACAATAAGAAGGTCTCCCTAAATAAAGACTTGTGCGAGATGTATGCATGGTTTTGAACGAGATAGTCATGGGTTTCCCGTTTTGACGCTAATCAAACTAGAACGAAGTAATACAACTTCTAATCACCTCTTTCGTTGTAAATTTAAAACAACCAATGCAACAATATGAAGGTCTCCCTAAATGAAGACTTGTGTGAGATCTACGAATCGTTTTGGACGTGATAGTGATGGGATTGCTCCTTTTGATGCTAATTTTAACTAGAACGAAGTAATAGAATTCATAATCACCTATATTTTGACAATTTGGGAGAACTAATGAAAATTAAGAAGGTCTTCCTAAATAAAGACTTGTGTGAGATGTACGGATTGTTTTGAAGGCACTAGTGATAAGATTGCTCCTTTTGATGCTAATTACAACTAGAACGATGTAATAGGACTCATAATCATCTATATTTTGACAATTCAGAGAACTAATGAAACAATACAAAGGTATCCTTAAATGAAGACTTGTGTGAGATGTACGAATCGTTTTGAAGGTTATGGTGATAGGATTGATCCTTTTGTTGCTAATCAAACTAGAACGAAGTCATAGGACTCATAATCACCTCTTTCTTTGACAATTTGAGAGAACCAATGAAATAATAAGAATTTCTCCCTAAATTAAGACTTGGTGTGAGATGTACGCATCGTTTTCAATGCGATAGTCATGGGATTACTAATAGGACTCTTAATCACCTCTTTCTTTCATAGTTTTACGAAACCAATGAAACAATAAGAAGGTCTCCATAAATGAAGACTTGTTTGAGATCTACGCATCGTTTTGGACGCGATAGTGATGTGATTGCTCCATTTGACACTAATTTAAACTAGAACGAAGTAATAGAATTCATAATCACCTATATTTTGACAATTTGAGAGAACTAATGAAACATTAAGAAGGTCTCCCTAAATAAAGACTTGTGTGAGATGTACGGATTGTTTTGAAGGCACTAGTGATAGGATTGCTCCTTTTGATGCTAATCAAACTAGAACGAATTCATAGGACTTATAATCACCTCTTTCTTTGACAATTTGAAAGATCCAATGAAACTGTAAGAAGGTCTCCCTAAATCAAGTGTTGTGTGAGATGTACGCATCCTTTTTAACGCGATAGTCATAGAATTGATCCTTTTGATGCTAATCAAATTAGAACGAAGTAATAAGACTCCTAATAACCTCTTTCTTTCACAATTTTAGAGAACCAAAGAAACAATAAGAAGGTCTCCTTAAATGAAGACTTGTGTGAGATGTATGCATCGTTTTTAACGCGATAGTCATGGGATTACTCCTTTTGTAGCTAATCAAACTTGAACGAAGTTATAGGACATCTAATCACCTCTTTCCTTGACAATTTTAAAGCACCAATGAAACAATAAGAAGGTCTCCCTAAATAAAGACTTGTGCAAGATGTACGCATGGTTATGATCGAGATAGTGATGGGTTTCTCGTTTTGACGCTAATCAAACTAGAACGAAGTAATACAACTTCTAATCACCTCTTTCTTTGTAAATTTGAAACAACCAATGCAACAATATGAAGGTCTCCCTAAATGAAGACTTGTGTGAGATCTACGAATCGTTTTGGACGCGATGGTGATGGGATTGCTCCTTTTGATGCTAATTTCAACTAGAAAGATGTAATAGGACTCATAATCATCTATATTTTGATAATTCAGATAACTAACGAAACATTAAGAAAGTCTCCCTAAATAAAGACTTGTGTGAGATGTACGGATTATTTTGAAGGCTATGGTGATAGGATTGATCCTTTTGATGCTAATCAAACTATAACGAATGCATAGGACTCATAATCACCTCTTTCTTTGACAATTTGAGAGAACCAATGAAATAATAAGAATTTCTCCCTAAATCAAGACTTGGTGTGAAATGTACGCATCGTTTTTAACGCGATAGTCATGGAATTACTCCTTTTGATGGTAATCAAATTAGAACGATGTAATAGGACTCTTAATCACCTCTTTCTTTCATAGTTTTAGGAAACCAATGAAACAATAAGAAGGTCTTCATAAATGAAGACTTGTTTGAGATCTACGCATCGTTTTGGACGCGATAGTGATGTGATTGCTCCTTTTGACGCTAATTTCAACTAGAACGAAGTAATAGAATTCATAATCACCTATATTTTGACAATTTGAGAGAACTAATGAAACATTAAGAAGGTCTCCCTAAATAAAGACTTGTGTGAGATGTACGGATTATTTTGAAGGCACTAGTGATAGGATTGCTCCTTTTGATGCTAATCAAACTAGAACGAATTCCTAGGACTTATAATCACCTCTTTCTTTGACAATTTGAGAGATCCAATGAAACAGTAAGAAGGTCTCCCTAAACCAAGACTTGTGTGAAATGTACGCATCCTTTTTAACGTGGTAGTCATAGGATTGCTCCTTTTGATGCTAATCAAATTAGAACGAAGTAAAAAGACTCTTAATCACCTATTTCTTTCACAATTTTAGAGAACCAAAGAAACAATAAGAAGATCTCCTTAAATGAAGACTTGTGTGAGATGTACGCATCGTTTTTAACGCGATAGTCATGTGATTACTCCTTTTGATGCTAATCAAACTAGAACGAAGTTATAGGACATCTAATCACCTCTTTCCTTGACAATTTTAAAGCACCAATGAAACAATAAGAAGGTCTCCCTAAATAAAAACTTGTGCGAGATGTACGCATGGTTTTGAACGAGATAGTCATGGGTTTCTCGTTTTGACGCTAATCAAACTAGAACGAAGTAATACAACTTCTAATCACCTCTTTCGTTGTAAATTTGAAACAACCAATGCAACAATATGAAGGTCTCCCTAAATGAAGACTTGTGTGAGATCTACGAATCGTTTTGGACGTGATAGTGATGGGATTGCTCCTTTTGATGCTAATTTCAACTAGAACGAAGTAATAGAATTCATAATCACCTATATTTTGACAATTTGGGAGAACTAATGAAAATTAAGAAGGTCTTCCTAAATAAAGACTTGTGTGAGATGTACGGATTGTTTTGAAGGCACTAGTGATAAGATTGCTCCTTTTGATGCTAATTACAACTAGAACGATGTAATAGGACTCATAATCATCTATATTTTGACAATTCAGAGAACTAATGAAACAATACAAAGGTATCCTTAAATGAAGACTTGTGTGAGATGTACGAATCGTTTTGAAGGTTATGGTGATAGGATTGATCCTTTTGTTGCTAATCAAACTAGAACGAAGTCATAGGACTCATAATCACCTCTTTCTTTGACAATTTGAGAGAACCAATGAAATAATAAGAATTTCTCCCTAAATTAAGACTTGGTGTGAGATGTACGCATCGTTTTCAATGCGATAGTCATGGGATTACTAATAGGACTCTTAATCACCTCTTTCTTTCATAGTTTTACGAAACCAATGAAACAATAAGAAGGTCTCCATAAATGAAGACTTGTTTGAGATCTACGCATCGTTTTGGACGCGATAGTGATGTGATTGCTCCATTTGACACTAATTTAAACTAGAACGAAGTAATAGAATTCATAATCACCTATATTTTGACAATTTGAGAGAACTAATGAAACATTAAGAAGGTCTCCCTAAATAAAGACTTGTGTGAGATGTACGGATTGTTTTGAAGGCACTAGTGATAGGATTGCTCCTTTTGATGCTAATCAAACTAGAACGAATTCATAGGACTTATAATCACCTCTTTCTTTGACAATTTGAAAGATCCAATGAAACTGTAAGAAGGTCTCCCTAAATCAAGTGTTGTGTGAGATGTACGCATCCTTTTTAACGCGATAGTCATAGAATTGATCCTTTTGATGCTAATCAAATTAGAACGAAGTAATAAGACTCCTAATAACCTCTTTCTTTCACAATTTTAGAGAACCAAAGAAACAATAAGAAGGTCTCCTTAAATGAAGACTTGTGTGAGATGTATGCATCGTTTTTAACGCGATAGTCATGGGATTACTCCTTTTGTAGCTAATCAAACTTGAACGAAGTTATAGGACATCTAATCACCTCTTTCCTTGACAATTTTAAAGCACCAATGAAACAATAAGAAGGTCTCCCTAAATAAAGACTTGTGCAAGATGTACGCATGGTTATGATCGAGATAGTGATGGGTTTCTCGTTTTGACGCTAATCAAACTAGAACGAAGTAATACAACTTCTAATCACCTCTTTCTTTGTAAATTTGAAACAACCAATGCAACAATATGAAGGTCTCCCTAAATGAAGACTTGTGTGAGATCTACGAATCGTTTTGGACGCGATGGTGATGGGATTGCTCCTTTTGATGCTAATTTCAACTAGAAAGATGTAATAGGACTCATAATCATCTATATTTTGATAATTCAGATAACTAACGAAACATTAAGAAAGTCTCCCTAAATAAAGACTTGTGTGAGATGTACGGATTATTTTGAAGGCTATGGTGATAGGATTGATCCTTTTGATGCTAATCAAACTATAACGAATGCATAGGACTCATAATCACCTCTTTCTTTGACAATTTGAGAGAACCAATGAAATAATAAGAATTTCTCCCTAAATCAAGACTTGGTGTGAAATGTACGCATCGTTTTTAACGCGATAGTCATGGAATTACTCCTTTTGATGGTAATCAAATTAGAACGATGTAATAGGACTCTTAATCACCTCTTTCTTTCATAGTTTTAGGAAACCAATGAAACAATAAGAAGGTCTTCATAAATGAAGACTTGTTTGAGATCTACGCATCGTTTTGGACGCGATAGTGATGTGATTGCTCCTTTTGACGCTAATTTCAACTAGAACGAAGTAATAGAATTCATAATCACCTATATTTTGACAATTTGAGAGAACTAATGAAACATTAAGAAGGTCTCCCTAAATAAAGACTTGTGTGAGATGTACGGATTATTTTGAAGGCACTAGTGATAGGATTGCTCCTTTTGATGCTAATCAAACTAGAACGAATTCCTAGGACTTATAATCACCTCTTTCTTTGACAATTTGAGAGATCCAATGAAACAGTAAGAAGGTCTCCCTAAACCAAGACTTGTGTGAAATGTACGCATCCTTTTTAACGTGGTAGTCATAGGATTGCTCCTTTTGATGCTAATCAAATTAGAACGAAGTAAAAAGACTCTTAATCACCTATTTCTTTCACAATTTTAGAGAACCAAAGAAACAATAAGAAGATCTCCTTAAATGAAGACTTGTGTGAGATGTACGCATCGTTTTTAACGCGATAGTCATGTGATTACTCCTTTTGATGCTAATCAAACTAGAACGAAGTTATAGGACATCTAATCACCTCTTTCCTTGACAATTTTAAAGCACCAATGAAACAATAAGAAGGTCTCCCTAAATAAAAACTTGTGCGAGATGTACGCATGGTTTTGAACGAGATAGTCATGGGTTTCTCGTTTTGACGCTAATCAAACTAGAACGAAGTAATACAACTTCTAATCACCTCTTTCGTTGTAAATTTGAAACAACCAATGCAACAATATGAAGGTCTCCCTAAATGAAGACTTGTGTGAGATCTACGAATCGTTTTGGACGTGATAGTGATGGGATTGCTCCTTTTGACGCTAATATCAACTAGAACGAAGTAATAGAATTCATAATCACCGATATTTTGACAATTTGAGAGAACTAATGAAACATTAAGGTCTCGCTAAATAAAGACTTGTGTGAGATGTATGTATTGTTTTGAAGGCACTAGTGATAGGATTGCTCCTTTTGATGCTAATCAAACTAGAACGAATTCATAGGACTTATAATCACCTCTTTCTTTGACAATTTGAGAGATCCAATGAAACAGTAAGAAGGTCTCCCTAAATCAAGACTTGTGTGAGATGTACGCATCCTTTTTAACGCGGTAGTCATAGGATTGCACCTTTTGATGCTAATCAAATTAGAACGAAGTAAAAAGACTCCTAATCACTTATTTCTTTCACAATTTTAGAGAACCAAAGATATAATAAGACGGTCTCCTTAAATGAAGACTTGTGTGAGATGTACGCATCGTTTTTAACGCGATAGTCATGTGATTACTCCTTTTGATGCTAATCAAACTAGAACGAAGTTATAGGACATCTAATCACCTCTTTCCTTGACAATTTTAAAGCACCAATGAAACAATAAGAAGGTCTCCCTAAATAAAAACTTGTGCGAGATGTACGCATGATTTTGAACGAGATAGTCATGGGTTTCTCGTTTTGACGCTAATCAAACTAGAACGAAGTAATACAACTTCTAATCACCTCTTTCGTTGTAAATTTGAAACAACCAATGCAACAATATGAAGATCTCCCTAAATGAAGACTTGTGTGAGATCTACGAATCGTTTTGGACGTGATAGTGATGGGATTGCTCCTTTTGATGTTAATTTCAACTAGAACGAAGTAATAGAATTCATAATCACCTATATTTTGACAATTTGAGAGAACTAATGAAACATTAAGAAGGTCTCCCTAAATAAAGACTTGTGTGAGATGTACGGATTGTTTTGAAGGCACTAGTGATAGGATTGCTCCTTTTGATGCTAATCAAACTAGAACGAATTCATAGGACTAATAATCACCTCTTTCTTTGACAATTTGAGAGATCCAATGAAACAGTAAGAAGGTCTCCCTAAATCAAGACTTGTGTGAGATGTAAGCATCCTTTTTAACGCGGTAGTCATAGGATTGCTCCTTTTGATGTTAATCAAATTAGAACGAAGTAATAAGACTCCTAATCACCTATTTTTTTCACAATTTTAGAGAACCAAAGAAACAATAAGAAGGTCTCATTAAATGAAGACTTGTGTGAGATGTACGCATCATTTTTAACGCGATAGTCATGGGATTGCTCCTTTTGATGCTAATCAAACTAGAACGAAGTTATAGGACATCTAATCACCTCTTTCCTTGACAATTTTAAAAAACCAATGAAACAATAAGAAGGTCTCCCTAAATAAAGACTTGTACGAGATGTACGCATGGTTTTGAACGAGATAGTCATGGGTTTCTCATTTTGACGCTAATAAAACTAGAACGAAGTAATATAACTTCTAATCACCTCTTTCTTTGTAAATTTGAAACAACCAATGCAACAATATGAAGGTCTCCCTAAATGAAGACTTGTGTGAGATCTACGAATCGTTTTGGACGCGATAGTGATGGGTTTGCTCCTTTTGATGCTAATTTCAACTAGAACGAAGTAATAGGACTCATAATCATCTATATTTTGACAATTCAGAGAACTAATGAAACAATACGAAGGTATCCTTAAATGAAGACTTGTACGAGATGTACGAATCGTTTTGAAGGCTATGGTGATAGGATTGATCCTTTTGATGCTAATCAAACTAGAACGAAGTCATAGGACTCATAATCACCTCTTTCTTTGACAATTTGAGAGAACCAATGAAATAATAAGAATTTCTCCCTAAATCATGACTTGGTGTGAGATGTACGCATCGTTTTTAACGTGATAGTCATGGGATTACTCCTTTTGATGGTAATCAAATTAGAACGAAGTAATAGAACTCTTAATCACCTCTTTCTTTCATAGTTTTAGGAAACCAATGAAACAATAAGAAGGTCTTCATAAATGAAGACTTGTGTGAGATCTACGCATCGTTTTGGACGCGATAGTGATGTGATTGCTCCTTTTGATGCTAATTTCAACTAGGACGAAGTAATAGAATTCATAATCACCTATATTTTGATAATTTGAGAGAACTAATGAAACATTAAGAAGGTCTCCCTAAATAAAGACTTGTGTGAGATGTACGGATTGTTTTGAAGGCACTAGTGATAGGATTGCTCCTTTTGATGCTAATCAAACTAGAACGAATTCATAGGACTTATAATCACCTCTTTCTTTGACAATTTGAAAGATCCAATAAAACTGTAAGAAGGTCTCCCTAAATCAAGTGTTGTGTGAGATGTACGCATCCTTTTTAACGCGATAGTCATAGAATTGATCCTTTTGATGCTAATCAAATTAGAACGAAGTAATAAGACTCCTAATCACCTCTTTCTTTCACAATTTTAGAGAACCGAAGAAACAATAAGAAGGTCTCCTTAAATGAAGACTTGTGTGAGATGTATGCATCGTTTTTAACGCGATAGTCATGGGATTACACCTTTTGATGCTAATCAAACTTGAACGAAGTTATAGGACATCTAATCACCTCTTTCCTTGACAATTTTAAAGCACCAATGAAACAATAAGAAGGTCTCCCTAAATAAAGACTTATGCGAGATGTACGCATGGTTTTAAACGAGATAGTGATGGGTTTCTAGTTTTGACGCTAATCAAACTAGAATGAAGTAATACAACTTCTAATCACCTCTTTCTTTGTAAATTTGAAACAACCAATGCAACAATATGAAGGTCTCCCTAAATGAAGACTTGTGTGAGATCTACGAATCGTTTTGGACGCGATGGTGATGGGATTGCTCCTTTTGATGCTAATTTCAACTAATACGATGTAATAGGACTAATAATCATCTATATTTTGACAATTCAGAGAACTAATGAAACATTAAGAAGGTCTCCCTAAATAAAGACTTGTGTGAGATGTACGGATTGTTTTGAAGGCTATGGTGATAGTATTGATCCTTTTGATGCTAATCAAACTATAACGAATTCATAGGACTCATAATCACCTCTTTCTTTGACAATTTGGGAGAGCCAATGAAATAATAAGAATTTCTCCCTAAATCAAGACTTGGTGTCAAATGTACGCATCGTTTTTAACGCGATAGTCATGGGATTACTCCTTTTGATGGTAATCAAATTAGAACGATGTAATAGGACTCTTAATCACCTCTTTCTTTCATAGTTTTAGGAAACCAATGAAACAATAAGAAGGTCTTCATAAATGAAGACTTGTTTGAGATCTACGCATCGTTTTGGACGCGATAGTGATGTGATTGCTCCTTTTGACGCTAATTTCAACTAGAACGAAGTAATAGAATTCATAATCACCTATATTTTGACAATTTGAGAGAACTAATGAAACATTAAGAAGGTCTCACTAAATAAACAATTATTTGAGATGTACGGATTGTTTTGAAGGCACTAGTGATAGGATTGCTCCTTTTGATGCTAATCAAACTAGAACGAATTCATAGGACTTATAATCACCTCTTTCTTTGACAATTTGAGAGATCCAATGAAACAGTAAGAAGGTCTCCCTAAACCAAGACTTGTGTGAGATGTACGCATCCTTTTTAACGTGGTAGTCATAGGATTGCTCCTTTTGATGCTAATCAAATTAGAACGAAGTAAAAAGACTCCTAATCACCTATTTCTTTCACAATTTTAGAGAACCAAAGAAACAATAAGAAGATCTCCTTAAATGAAGACTTGTGTGAGATGTACGCATCGTTTTTAACGCGATAGTAATGTGATTACTCCTTTTGATGCTAATCAAACTAGAACGAAGTTATAGGACATCTAATCACCAATGAAACAATAAGAAGGTCTCCCTAAATAAAAACTTGTGCGAGATGTACGCATGGTTTTGAACGAGATAGTCATGGGTTTCTCGTTTTGACGCTAATCAAACTAGAACGAAGTAATACAACTTCTAATCACCTCTTTCGTTGTAAATTTGAAACAACCAATGCAACAATATGAAGGTCTCCCTAAATGAAGACTTATGTGAGATCTACGAATCGTTTTGGACGTGATAGTGATGGGATAGCTCCTTTTGACGCTAATATCAACTAGAACGAATTAATAGAATTCATAATCACCTATATTTTGACAATTTGATAGAACTAATGAAACATTAAGGTCTCCCTAAATAAAGACTTGTGTGAGATGTACGGATTGTTTTGAAGGCACTAGTGATAGGATTGCTCCTTTTGATGCTAATCAAACTAGAACGAATTCATAGGACTTATAATCACCTCTTTCTTTGACAATTTGAGAGATCCAATGAAACAGTAAGAAGGTCTCCCTAAATCAAGACTTGTGTGAGATGTACGCATCCTTTTTAACGCGGTAGTCATAGGATTGCTCCTTTTGATGCTAATCAAATTAGAACGAAGTAAAAAGACTCCTAATCACTTATTTCTTTCACAATTTTAGAGAACCAAAGAAATAATAAGAAGGTCTCCTTAAATGAAGACTTGTGTGAGATGTACGCATCGTTTTTAACGCGATAGTCATGTGATTACTCCTTTTGATGCTAATCAAACTAGAACGAAGTTATAGGACATCTAATCACCTCTTTCCTTGACAATTTTAAAGCACCAATGAAACAATAAGAAGGTCTCCCTAAATAAAAACTTGTGCGAGATGTACGCATGGTTTTGAACGAGATAGTCATGGGTTTCTCGTTTTGACGCTAATCAAACTAGAACGAAGTAATACAACTTCTAATCACCTCTTTCGTTGTAAATTTGAAACAACCAATGCAACAATATGAAGATCTCCCTAAATGAAGACTTGTGTAAGATCTACGAATCGTTTTGGACGTGATAGTGATGGGATTGCTCCTTTTGATGCTAATTTCAACTAGAACGAAGTAATAGAATTCATAATCACCTATATTTTGACAATTTGAGAGAACTAATGAAACATTAAGAAGGTCTCCCTAAATAAAGACTTGTGTGAGATGTACGGATTGTTTTGAAGGCACTAGTGATAGGATTGCTCCTTTTGATGCTAATCAAACTAGAACGAATTCATAGGACTAATAATCACCTCTTTCTTTGACAATTTGAGAGATCCAATGAAACAGTAAGAAGGTCTCCCTAAATCAAGACTTGTGTGAGATGTAAGCATCCTTTTTAACGCGGTAGTCATAGGATTGCTCCTTTTGATGTTAATCAAATTAGAACGAAGTAATAAGACTCCTAATCACCTATTTTTTTCACAATTTTAGAGAACCAAAGAAACAATAAGAAGGTCTCATTAAATAAAGACTTGTGTGAGATGTACGCATCATTTTTAACGCGATAGTCATGGGATTGCTCCTTTTGATGCTAATCAAACTAGAACGAAGTTATAGGACATCTAATCACCTCTTTCCTTGACAATTTTAAAGCACCAATGAAACAATAAGAAGGTCTCCCTAAATAAAGACTTGTACGAGATGTACGCATGGTTTTGAACGAGATAGTCATGGGTTTCTCATTTTGAAGCTAACCAAACTAGAACGAAGTAATATAACTTCTAATCACCTCTTTCTTTCTAAATTTGAAACAACCAATGCAATAATATGAAGGTCTCCCTAAATGAAGACTTGTGTGAGATCTACTAATCGTTTTGGACGCGATAGTAATGGGTTTGCTCCTTTTGATGCTAATTTCAACTAGAACGAAGTAATAGGACTCATAATCATCTATATTTTGACAATTCAGAGAACTAATGAAACAATACGAAGGTATCCTTAAATGAAGACTTGTGTGAGATGTACGAATCGTTTTGAAGGCTATGGTGATAGGATTGATCCTTTTGATGCTAATCAAACTAGAACGAAGTCATAGGACTCATAATCACCTCTTTCTTTGACAATTTGAGAGAACCAATGAAATAATAAGAATTTCTCCCTAAATCATGACTTGGTGTGAGATGTACGCATCGTTTTTAACGTGATAGTCATGGGATTACTCCTTTTGATGGTAATCAAATTAGAACGAAGTAATAGGACTCTTAATCACCTCTTTCTTTCATAGTTTTAGGAAACCAATGAAACAATAAGAAGGTCTTCATAAATGAAGACTTGTGTGAGATCTACGCATCGTTTTGGACGCGATAGTGATGTGATTGCTCCTTTTGATGCTAATTTCAACTAGGACGAAGTAATAGAATTCATAATCACCTATATTTTTACAATTTGAGAGAACTGATGAAACATTAAGAAGGTCTCCCTAAATAAAGACTTGTGTGAGATGTACGGATTGTTTTGAATGCACTAGTGATAGGATTGCTCCTTTTGATGCTAATCAAACTAGAACGAATTCATAGGACTTATAATCACCTCTTTCTTTGATAATTTGAGAGATCCAATGAAACAGTAAGAAGGTCTCCCAAAATCAAGACTTGTGTGAGATGTACGCATTCTTTTTAACGCGGTAGTCATAGGATTGCTCCTTTTGATGCTAATCAAATTAGAACGAAGTAATAAGACTCCTAATCACCTATTTTTTTCACAATTTTAGAGAACCAAAGAAACAATAAGAAGGTCTCCTTAAATGAAGACTTGTGTGAGATGTACGCATTATTTTTAAAGCGATAGTTATGGGATTGCTCCTTTTGATGCTAATCAAACTAGAACGAAGTTATAGGACTTCTAATCACCTCTTTCCTTGACAATTTTAAAGCACCAATGAAACAGTAAGAAGGTCTCCCTAAATAAAGACTTGTACGAGATGTACGCATGGTTTTGAACGAGATAGTCATGGGTTTCTCGTTTTGACGCTAATCAAACTAGAATGAAGTAATACAACATCTAATCACCTCTTTCTTTGTAAATTTAAAACAACCAATGCAACAATATGAAGGTCTCCCTAAATGAAGACTTGTGTGAGATCTACGAATCGTTTTAGACGCGATAGTGATGGGTTTGCTCCTTTTGATGCTAATTTCAACTAGAACGAAGTAATAGGACTTATAATCATCTATATTTTGACAATTCAGAGAACTAATGAAACAATACGAAGGTATCCTTAAATGAAGACTTGTGTGAGATGTACGAATCGTTTTGAAGGCTATGGTGATAGGATTGATCCTTTTGATGCTAATCAAACTAGAACGATGTCATAGGACTCATAATCACCTCTTTCTTTGACAATTTGAGAGAACCAATGAAATAATAAGAATTTTTCCCTAAATCAAGACTTGGTGTGAGATGTACGCATCGTTTTTAATGCGATAGTCATGGGATTACTCCTTTTGATGGTAATCAAATTAGAACGAAGTAATAGGACTCTTAATCACCTCTTTCTTTTATAGTTTTAGGAAACCAATGAAACAATAAGAAGGTCTTCATAAATGAAGACTTGTGTGAGATCTACGCATCGTTTTGGACGCGATAGTGATGTGATTGCTCCTTTTGATGCTAATTTCAACTAGGACGAAGTAATAGAATTCATAATCACCTATATTTTGACAATTTGAGAGAACTAATGAAACATTAAGAAGGTCTCCCTAAATAAAGACTTGTGTGAGATGTACGGATTATTTTGAAGGCACTAGTTGTAATACCCGAGAATTTTCATATATTATTAAATAATTATATTAATGAAAATGAGAATTTATTTGAATATAAATGATTTTGTGTTATGAGAATGATTAATTCAATTATATTAAATTGAATATCTGTGACAAATGAGAAAAATGTGGAGTTTACGATAAACTCGTTGAGAGCCTAGTGTGGCACAGTGATGGGAAATATTAATAATTATATTAATTAACGAAGAATTTTTAAATGAACAATTAATTAATTGTTAATTGTTATTAGAGAATATTAATTGATTGTTGTGGGATATTAACTATGGTTGATTAATAATATGTGATTATTATTGCAAGAAATATAATAATAATAATCCACTTGTTTATAATTGTGCTGAGATTTATATTTGTTAATGTGATAATTAATCCTATGATTATTAATTTGGTGTAATTAATAATCAATGAGGAATAAATTAATTAATATTATTGTTAATTAATCAACGAGATAAATAGTTTAATTATTTGACATTATGAATAATAAAACAAATAAGTGAGTTATTAATATAATAAGATTATATTAATTGATATGTGCAAATGTGCAATACTTGAATATATAAAGTATATGGAATACAACTATATTATATAGTGTAGAGAGACACTTAAGTGTGACCATGCATGTATATACATAAACTATGTTATATAATGCAATGCGAATATATTACACATAGAAACCATATATTACATAAAGCATAATGTGATTATGTGATGTTAAAACTATATGTTAGGAATTCAAGATAATGCCTATGTGACAAGGTGAGTGTGTATACAGTAAAATAGTATATCATGAATATATTGTAATCAATTATTGATTGTAGAATTTAATAATGTGATAGTATCTGATTAAATTATATCTGGTATTAACAGAAGGTACATGGATTATATGCGTACAAGTCACCTTCACTATATTGAAGTATTCCTTATGCAAATTTATATTGTGACATTAAGTTATAACCTAGGTATGGACAATAAGTATATATAATATAACATAAGAGTAGGAAGTATGTTATGTGTGTGTAATAATTTAAGTGTTGTGTACTAATAAAATGCTGAGTATATGGCCTTGTCCCATATTATTAAACACAAACCTTGTACACGTGAAATGCATCATGAAGCTAGCCTACTCTCTTCTCTCAAACTCAGCATTCTAGCCATCATGATCATGAAGGGAGTGGGTGGAATAGTGGAGATCACCAACTAATTACCAACTCCCTCTTATCTAGCAAACATTCCTATAATCTGTTAGTTTGATTTTGGATGTAATTGCATTGCCTGGTTATGAAATTCTTCTATAAATATAACCCATCCTCTTCCTAATTCATTTGCTGAGAATTTTGGCTAAGTAAGTTAAGAGTTATATATATATTTATCAGTGTTCTTGAGTAGCAGCAAGTTCAGAATCTAACAGAAGGTATAATACAGTTTCCTTGTTATTCATTTTCGTTTTCTGTCAAAAGTTCTAATTTTTGATTATGCCAAATTGGTTCATGATTGGTTTGTAGAACCCTTATATTGTTGTTATATGAACATACATACGTGATGGAACCACTATATAGCTTTCTTGACTTTCATTTCCATTGTTGCTCTGTAATTTCTGTAAAGCATCGAATTCGTGAAATTAGTTGGAGTTCATGAAATTGGGAATCGTTTGGGCGATTGACTGTTATATAAGCATATATATGTGTTAGTAAGTTAAAAAGGTTAGTCTAATAGCATATGGGTATGTCGAGATCGATAAAATGGGAGGTTTTGGGTCAATTTCGCTGCAGTCTGAACTGAGGAACTGTCCCCACGCCGCAGCGCCGCAGCCAGCGCCGCAAACCGCGTCGCAGCGCCGCGTCGCAGCGCCACCTGCGCCGCAGCGCTAGAATATGGCTGCTGTTGCCGCGCCGCAGCGCCGGCCTCTGTGTTCAGTTTTCTGCATTCTGCAACAAAACTGTTATGTACTAATTGGTTGATTTTTGTTTAAACAAGCATGGAAGCATGATTAATACATATATAAACCTAATGAGGCAATGTAAGCACGTTTTAGTGTATTAGCATGCATGGTTAATAAAACGATATGAAGCTTGGAAACGAACTTAAAATTTCATAAACAATCATTAACATTATAAAGCATGTTTACATACTGACCTTGCAAGCACGTTAGTACCACCTAGAGACACATGAAGTGCATGTTAGCTTATCTATATTGGTTCCGTAATAAAATATGAACATGTGAACCTAACTAGTGCTCATTCCTAACAAAAATATAAGTTTGAAGGTGGATATGATCATGTAAATGCTATATAGTCATTTTGATGTTATGAGCATGTTTAGATAACTTTGAAATATATGAATGAACCCTTAACTTGTGTTTATATAGTTCGTAAGGAAGCATGAACATGTTAGGCTCTATTAGTAAGATTCACTAATAGAAATACAAGCCTTGCACATGAGCATTAACACGATACGTGGAGATTTAAATTCTGATATTTATGGACACATGTGATAGTACTCTTAGACTCATTCATGTGTCATGCATATATATATACCATGATTGGTTGCCGTGATTAAAGTTTAGCATAAACAAAGCATGTTTTCAAGATAATAACAATGCTAGCTACATATATGCAATACGAGTACTCATGAGCATGACTAATACAAGTCATATGAATATCTTATGTGTTTAAAAACGACCATGTTAGACCATATGAGTTCGTGTCCTTGAATGGCTTTAAGTATTAACTTAAGAACCTATACCATGTACGATTGGATTTGGAAAAGTTATACAAGCATGAAAGTATCCTTTAAATATGAATACATGCTACGTGATATTATATGATGTTACTTGAACCCGATTTTGACGGTTAACTTAAGGAGATGCCGTAACTTGCTAAAATGAAATATATTTAGTATTGATTGTGGTCTTATGTGATATTAATAATATGCAAGCATGTTTGCTAATTGTTGAGATCTTATATAATATGAGAATGCGTTTAAACTCTAAAGAAGGAACGTTAAGGGTAGAAATTATATTCTATATAACTGTGTAGCTAGGTAAAACTTACCTTATGTGTTGATCGTATATTCAAAGAGAAAATGTGAAGTTAAATTATATGACTAATGAATATCATATATATACGTAACTGTATTACGATAGGAATTCGAAAGTGTTGATTGCTTTTCGTGGATAAACTACGCTAAAGGCAAGTTCTCTTACTTACACTCTTTTAAAGTGCAAGTATCCTAACCGACGCATTTACTTTATGCAAGGAAAGCTATGATTGTGAAAGTTTCCTAACTTGTACTCTTTTACTATGCAAGTATCCTATCTTGTGTATTGCGAACTAGTTTTCTATTTAATCGGTTGAATTGAATTAGCATACTTGAACTCTTATTTCATTAAAGCTATTATTCATGTTGAACTTAGTATTGTTCTTGAATATTGTGAAAGTGTCTATGCCATTTGATTCGGCTGGACTTATGTTATTGAAAAGCAACCCAAACTAATTGATTGGTGCGGGATCTTGTATTTGACTGAGAAGAACAACCTTCTTTGAAGGGAATATATAATTGTCGAAGAACCGACGTGTACACTTGAGTATGATTGATTGTTATGCATAACAAGGGTACTCTAGGCTGATCACCTGTTGTACCTGTTTTTGTTGGATTTTCAGTTTATTACTGTCAATTCTAGTAGAAGTTCATAGTCCGTAGTGACTACTCAGTATTCAATTATTTGAAATCTTGAATTGACTTATTATTGAATCATATTGATATTATCCTGTCCTTAGCGACTGTTATTGAGAACTGTTGATATTCTTGTTATTCTTGAACTATCAAATCTTGCTACACCCTTTCGAGAATTGAGAATCTTATTATTCACCCTTATTGTATATTACTTGCTGGGCAATTTGTGCTCATTCTTGCTTTCCCTAAAATATTTCAGTTAAGGCAGAGCATGGCGAACCTTCGGGCATTGATAAGGGCAAGGGCAAGGCTACCAACTAGCTTATGTCTGTTATGTTTCAAATATATTAATATTGTGTGAAGATGATGTAGTAAGACTGGATTTGTTAATGTTTAAGCTTAAGTTAGATTATATAACAAGTCATTAATTGATATTGCTATGTAATCTATTAAGTACTGTAGGTTGCGAGACTTGGGGGAATAATTATAATAAATCATTGTAAATTATTCTAGAATAGATTTTCCGCTGTGGTTGTGTGATATTTAGTTATCATTATTGCGATGTATTACCATGAGCACGTGATGAACCGAATTCGAGAGACCAAGTGGCGGTCCTGGAATTTGGGGGTGTCACACTAGTGATAGGATTGCTCCTTTTGATGCTAATCAAACTAGAACGAATTCATAGGACTTATAATCACCTCTTTCTTTGACAATTTGAAAGATCCAATGAAACTGTAAGAAGGTCTCCCTAAATCAAGTGTTGTGTGAGATGTACGCATCCTTTTTAATGCGATAGTCATAGAATTGATCCTTTTGATGATAATCAAATTAGAACGAAGTAATAAGACTCCTAATCACCTCTTTCTTTCACAATTTTAGAGAACCAAAGAAACAATAAGAAGGTCTCCTTAAATGAAGACTTGTGTGAGATGTACGCATCGTTTTTAAAGCGATAGTCATGGGATTACTCCTTTTGATGCTAATCAAACTAGAACGAAGTTATAGGACATCTAATCACCTCTTTCCTTGACAATTTTAAAGCACCAATGAAACAATAAGAAGGTCTCCCTAAATAAAGACTTGTTTGAGATGTACGCATGGTTTTAAACGAGATAGTCATGGGTTTCTCGTTTTGACGCTAATCAAACTAGAACGAAGTAATACAACTTCTAATCACCTCTTTCTTTATAAATTTAAAACAACCAATGCAACAATATGAAGGTCTCCCTAAATGAAGACTTGTGTGAGATCTACGAATCGTTTTGGACGCGATAGTGATGGGTTTGCTCCTTTTGATGCTAATTTCAACTAGAACGAAGTAATAGGACTCATAATCATCTATATTTTGACAATTCAGAGAACTAATGAAACAATACGAAGGTATCCTTAAATGAAGACTTGTGTGAGATGTACGAATCGTTTTGAAGGCTATGGTGATAGGATTGATCCTTTTGATGCTAATCAAACTAGAACGAAGTCATAGGACTCATAATCACCTCTTTCTTTGATAATTTGAGAGAACCAATGAAATAATAAGAATTTCTCCCTAAATCAAGACTTGGTGTGAGATGTACGCATCGTTTTTAACGCGATAGTCATGGGATTACTCCTTTTGATGGTAATCAAATTAGAACGAAGTAATAGGACTCTTAATCACCTCTTTCTTTCATAGTTTTAGGAAACCAATGAAACAATAAGAAGGTCTTCATAAATGAAGACTTGTGTGAGATCTACGCATCGTTTTGGACGCGATAGTGATGTGATTGCTCCTTTTGATGCTAATTTCAACTAGGACGAATTAATAGAATTCATCATCACCTATATTTTGACAATTTGAGAGAACTAATGAAACATTAAGAAGGTCTCCCTAAATAAAGACTTGTGTGAGATGTACGGATTGTTTTGAAGGCACTAGTGATAGGATTGCTCCTTTTGATGCTAATCAAACTAGAACGAATTCATAGGACTAATAATCACCTCTTTCTTTGACAATTTGAGAGATCCAATGAAACAGTAAGAAGGTCTCCCTAAATCAAGACTTGTGTGAGATGTAAGCATCCTTTTTAACGCGGTAGTCATAGGATTGCTCCTTTTGATGTTAATCAAATTAGAACGAAGTAATAAGACTCCTAATCACCTATTTTTTTCACAATTTTAGAGAACCAAAGAAACAATAAGAAGGTCTCATTAAATGAAGACTTGTGTGAGATGTACGCATCATTTTGGACGTGATAGTGATGGGATTGCTCCTTTTGATGCTAATTTCAACTAGAACGAAGTAATAGAATTCATAATCACCTATATTTTGACAATTTGAGAGAACTAATGAAACATTAAGAAGGACTCCCTAAATGAAGACTTGTGTGCGATGTACGGATTGTTTTGAAGGCACTAGTGATAGGATTGCTCCTTTTGATGCTAATCAAACTAGAACGAATTCATAGGACTTATAATCACCTCTTTCTTTGACAATTTGAAAGATCCAATGAAACTGTAAGAAGGTCTCCCTAAATCAAGTGTTGTGTGAGATGTACGCATCCTTTTTAACGCGATAGTCATAGAATTGATCCTTTTGATGCTAATCAAATTAGAACGAAGTAATAAGACTCCTAATCACCTCTTTCTTTCACAATTTTAGAGAACCAAAGAAACAATAAGAAGGTCCCCTTAAATGAAGACTTGTGTGAGATGTACGCATCGTTTTTAACGCGATAGTCATGGGATTACTCCTTTTGATGCTAATCAAACTAGAACGAAGTTATAGGACATCTAATCACCTCTTTCCTTGACAATTTAAAGCACCAATGAAACAATAAGAAGGTCTCCCTAAATAAAGACTTGTGCGAGATGTACGCATGGTTTTGAACGAGATAGTCATGGGTTTCTCGTTTTGACGCTAATTAAACTAGAACGAAGTAATACAACTTCTAATCACCTCTTTATTTGTAAATTTGAAACAACCAATGCAACAATATGAAGGTCTCCCTAAATGAAGACTTGTGTGAGATCTACGAATCATTTTGGACGCGATAGTGATGGGATTGCTCCTTTTGATGCTAATTTCAACTAGACCGATGTAATAGGACTCATAATCATCTATATTTTGACAATTCAGAGAACTAATGAAACATTAAGAAGGTCTCCCTAAATAAAGACTTGTGTGAGATGTACGGATTATTTTGAAGGCTATGGTGATAGGATTGATCCTTTTGATGCTAATCAAACTAGAAAGAATTCATAGGACACATAATCACCTCTTTCTTTGACAATTTGAGAGAACCAATGAAATAATAAAAATTTCTCTCTAAATCAAGACTTGGTGTGAGATGTACGCATCGTTTTTAACGCGATAGTCATGGGATTACTCCTTTTGATGGTAATCAAATTAGAACGAAGTAATAGGACTCTTAATCACCTCTTTCTTTCATAGTTTTAGGAAACCAATGAAACAATAAGAAGGTCTCCATAAATGAAGACTTGTTTGAGATCTACGAATCGTTTTGGACGTGATAGTGATGGGATTTCTCCTTTTGATGCTAATTTCAACTAGAACGAAGTAATAGGACTCATAATCATCAATATTTTGGCAATTTAGAGAACTAATGAAACAATACGAAGGTATCCTTAAATGAAGACTTGTGTGAGATGTACGAATCGTTTTGAAGGCTATGGTGATAGGATTGATCCTTTTGATGCTAATCAAACTAGAACGAATTCATAGGACTTATAATCACCTCTTTCTTTGACAATTTGAGAGATCCAATGAAACAGTAAGAAGGTCTCCCTAAATCAAGACTTGTGTGAGATGTACGCATCCTTTTTAACGCGGTAGTCATAGGATTGCTCCTTTTGATGCTAATCAAATTAGAACAAAGCAAAAAGACTCCTAATCACCTATTTCTTTCACAATTTTAAAGAACCAAAGAAACAATAAGAAGATCTCCTTAAATGAAGACTTGTGTGCGATGTACGGATTGTTTTGAAGGCACTAGTGATAGGATTGCTCCTTTTGATGCTAATCAAACTAGAACGAATTCATAGGACTTATAATCACCTCTTTCTTTGACAATTTGAAAGATCCAATGAAACTGTAAGAAGGTCTCCCTAAATCAAGTGTTGTGTGAGATGTACGCATCCTTTTTAACGCGATAGTCATAGAATTGATCCTTTTGATGCTAATCAAATTAGAACGAAGTAATAAGACTCCTAATCACCTCTTTCTTTCACAATTTTAGAGAACCAAAGAAACAATAAGAAGGTCCCCTTAAATGAAGACTTGTGTGAGATGTACGCATCGTTTTTAACGCGATAGTCATGGGATTACTCCTTTTGATGCTAATCAAACTAGAACGAAGTTATAGGACATCTAATCACCTCTTTCCTTGACAATTTTAAAGCACCAATGAAACAATAAGAAGGTCTCCCTAAATAAAGACTTGTGCGAGATGTACGCATGGTTTTGAACGAGATAGTCATGGGTTTCTCGTTTTGACGCTAATTAAACTAGAACGAAGTAATACAACTTCTAATCACCTCTTTATTTGTAAATTTGAAACAACCAATGCAACAATATGAAGGTCTCCCTAAATGAAGACTTGTGTGAGATCTACGAATCATTTTGGACGCAATAGTGATGGGATTGCTCCTTTTGATGCTAATTTCAACTAGACCGATGTAATAGGACTCATAATCATCTATATTTTGACAATTCAGAGAACTAATGAAACATTAAGAAGGTCTCCCTAAATAAAGACTTGTGTGAGATGTACGGATTATTTTGAAGGCTATGGTGATAGGATTGATCCTTTTGATGCTAATCAAACTAGAAAGAATTCATAGGACACATAATCACCTATTTCTTTGACAATTTGAGAGAACCAATGAAATAATAAAAATTTCTCTCTAAATCAAGACTTGGTGTGAGATGTACGCATCGTTTTTAACGCGATAGTCATGGGATTACTCCTTTTGATGGTAATCAAATTAGAACGAAGTAATAGGACTCTTAATCACCTCTTTCTTTCATAGTTTTAGGAAACCAATGAAACAATAAGAAGGTCTCCATAAATGAAGACTTGTTTGAGATCTACGAATCGTTTTGGACGTGATAGTGATGGGATTGCTCCTTTTGATGCTAATTTCAACTAGAACGAAGTAATAGGACTCATAATCATCAATATTTTGGCAATTTAGAGAACTAATGAAACAATACGAAGGTATCCTTAAATGAAGACTTGTGTGAGATGTACGAATCGTTTTGAAGGCTATGGTGATAGGATTGATCCTTTTGATGCTAATCAAACTAGAACGAATTCATAGGACTTATAATCACCTCTTTCTTTGACAATTTGAGAGATCCAATGAAACAGTAAGAAGGTCTCCCTAAATCAAGACTTGTGTGAGATGTACGCATCCTTTTTAACGCGGTAGTCATAGGATTGCTCCTTTTGATGCTAATCAAATTAGAACAAAGCAAAAAGACTCCTAATCACCTATTTCTTTCACAATTTTAAAGAACCAAAGAAACAATAAGAAGATCTCCTTAAATGAAGACTTGTGTGAGATGTACGCATCGTTTTTAACGCGATAGTCATGGGATTGCTTCTTTTGATGCTAATCAAACTATAACAAAGTTATAGGACATCTAATCACCTCTTTCCTTGACAATTTTAAAGCACCAATGAAACAATAAGAAGGCCACCCTAAATAAAGACTTGTGCGAGATGTACGCATGGTTTTGAACGAGATAGTCATGGGTTTCTCGTTTTGATGCTAATAAAACTAGAACGAAGTAATACAACTTCTAATCACCTCTTTCGTTGTGAATTTGAAACAACCAATGCAACAATATGAAGGTCTCCCTAAATGAAGATTTGTGTGAGATCTACGAATTGTTTTGGACGTAATAGTGATGGGATTGCTTCTTTTGACGCTAATTTCAACTAGAACGAAGTAATAGAATTCATAATCACCTATATTTTGACAATTTCAGAGAACTAATGAAACATTAAGAAGGTCTCCCTAAATAAAGACTTGTGTGAGATGTACGGATTGTTTTGAAGGCACTAGTGATAGGATTGCTCCTTTTGATGCTAATCAAATTAGAACGAATTCATAGGACTTATAATCACCTCTTTCTTTGACAATTTGAGAGATCCAATGAAACAGTAAGAAGGTCTCCTTAAATCAAGACTTGTGTGAGATGTACGCATCCTTTTTAACGCGGTAGTCATAGGATTGCTCCTTTTGATGCTAATCAAATTAGAACGAAGTAAAAAGACTCCTAATCACCTATATCTTTCACAATTTTAGAGAACCAAAGAAATAATAAGAAGGTCTCCTTAAATTAAGACTTGTGTGAGATGTACGCATCGTTTTTAACGCGATAGTCATGGGATTGCTCCTTTTGATGCTAATCAAACTAGAACGACGTTATAGGACATCTAATCACCTCTTTCCTTGACAATTTGAGAGAACTAATGAAACATTAAGAAGGTCTCCCTAAATAAAGACTTGTGCGAGATGTACGCATGGTTTTGAACGAGATAGTCATGGGTTTCTCGTTTTGACGCTAATCAAACTAGAACGAAGTAATACAACTTCTAATCACCTTTTTCGTTGTAAATTTGAAACAACCAATGCAACAATATGAAGGTCTCCCTAAATGAAGACTTGTGTGAGATCTACGAATCGTTTTGGACGTGATAGTGATGGGATTGCTCCTTTTGATGCTAATTTCAACTAGAACGAAGTAATAGAATTCATAATCACCTATATTTTGACAATTTGTGAGAACTAATGAAACATTAAGAAGGTCTCCCTAAATAATGACTTGTGTGAGATGTACGCATGGTTTTGAACGAGATAGTCATGGGTTTCTCGTTTTGACGATAATCAAACTAGAATGAAGTAATACAACTTCTAATCACCTCTTTCTTTGTAAATTTAAAACAACCAATGCAACAATATGAAGGTCTCCCTAAATGAAGACTTGTGTGAGATCTACAAATCGTTTTGGACGCTGTGACACCCCCAAATCCGGGTACTTCAATTTCCACGGGACTTGGTGTTCACTGTACAAATATCATCTATCTATCTACCCATAGTAAATGCAAACCATGAAATAAATAGAAATAATCCTCCCCTTATGGGGTTACAACATCTGAAAAGAAATACATCAATCCCAGGTCGTACTTAACCTTAAATATCAAATGCGGAAATATAACTAATTAAATAAGTTTTA
Source organism: Panax stipuleanatus (assembly GCA_020205555.1). Lineage (NCBI taxonomy): Eukaryota > Viridiplantae > Streptophyta > Magnoliopsida > Apiales > Araliaceae > Panax > Panax stipuleanatus. The sequence continues at coordinate 73,255,375 of CM035123.1, read as the reverse complement.
CACAACTTTAACATAAGTCTGAAACATAAACACATAAAATAAACAACAAGTCTTCATCACTTGTTGACTTTGCCCTTGCCTTTGCTAGTAGAAGGCTCGTCAGACCTTTCGTTCTTAACTGCAATGTTATTATTACGCAAGAGTGAGCACGGTTGCCCACAAGTATAATAATATGACAACAATATAATAACATGCGAGTGAATCAAGGACATCTGAATAAAGAAACTCAACTTTTGACTCGAGGATAAATAACAGGAATCAAAATATCATCTGAGGGTCATAAGACCTTGAACTATGTCCTAGGTTGTAAAGTGTTTATACTTAAAACCTTTAACAGTCATAAGACTATGGACTCTACTTCTCGTACTTAGGGGGATCAGCCCTTAGTACCATATTGTGCACAATATCTCAACGCTAAAGCGTAAATAATCCCCTTTTACAGGGTTGTTCATCTCAGTTTTGACATCAGAGTCCGCACCAAAGGAAGTTTGGTTTGGATAAGCTCAATAAGTATTTTGGAATTTAGAACGTTCATCAACTATGGACTAGTCGAATCAATAAGGGTTCACTAGTCCTATAAGGTTCAACAATAACATCGATATTCAACTTGAATAATAAATCTCAAGAGTATACAATCGAATAAGTATTGTATCACTGAATCATGCTTTTAAAAGAGTTACAATATGTAATATGAATTTCGAACTTGAACAATTAAAAACACGAGCTTACTCGATATAGAAACACAAGTCTAAGGCTTAATAAATGAATAAATTAGAATTTAGGGAACTTGCTAAATCAATAAGTTAGGGATAGGATACTTGCCTCTTGCACAAGCTACAATTATAATTCACGTTCTTTATTAAACCCTACACATCAATACGTTCACAATACAAATTAATCAATAACTCGATATACGTATCGAATCACACACATCGGTCTTGAGCACGTTATTGGACTATACAATTAACGATTCAAGTCATGTAATTAACTTATTAATTACTCACGTAATATAAGTTATTAACCTCTTATTATATGTTTAGCATATCTTTATGTTCATTACATTAGGTTTTAAACCACCTCTTAGAACACACGAACACTTAGCAAAAAATTTCAAATTTCTGCAAGGGGCGCGGCCGCGCGCCAGTTACCCTTGGGACCAGCGCGGCCGCGCGTCAACGCAGACCCAGATTTCCAGTTCGCGAATGACACACAGAGCAACCCAAATAAATCCAAATTAAACTAACGAAATGAATTTAAGGCTACCCATGAGATATAGAATTTACAGAAACATCATACCATGTTCTAAGCATGCTTTTAACACTTTAAATCACGGAATTACACAAATCACAACATTTAATTTCACTATTTTCAATATTTTATAAAGTTTTGAAAGAAAACAAGAATTCAACGTTACGGATTCGTTATAACACCGAATCCGTTCGTTTAACTTCCATTTTGTTCGTTTAAATGTACACAATCACATTCAAGTGTTAATTTAAGTTAAATAAACGCATAAGGTGTGTAAATTTTGTACGTAAGGGCCATATGGGCCATATGTACAATTTCTACACTCTGTAACTTTTGAAAAATCAAATTAAGCATAACTACATGGATTTAATCGCACTAAATCATGCATACATGATATACAACATGTTATGATCATACAATAACACATATAAAATCATATCATACATTAATTATCAAATTAGTTATTCACAGAGAATCTAACATACGTTAATGGAAAACTTTAAGAACTTGAATTTAAAAACTTAGGAGAAGGAATTACCCTTGCTAGTTTGTGAAGATGATTCAAGGATGATGATATAAACTTTTCCAATTCTTCTTTCTCAATCTTTTCTCTCAAAATTCTCTCTGATATGAATATATGAATTGATATAGTATATATGTATATAAGTATAATACGTATAATATATAATGGGTGAGTGGTTGTCAGTTGGTCCCTTAGTGGGTTAACTGACCAACTCCCCTTAAGGCCTTGTTTGGCTAGCTTAAGGAATCCTTTCTCATTTATTTTAATTAACTTACTATAATATAGTTTAATAATGTCACACTTTTAATTAATCAATAATCCTATTTAAATCAATTAAATAAAATAGCATAAATCTACATTAAATCACATAGTCACATAATTAAAATTCTTATTTATTAATTATGTCTAATCATAAATCTCTAATTAATTATTAAATTAATTAGAATAACATTATGCTTATTAATTAATATATTAATCAAATAAGCTCAATTAAATACATACTTTGAATATAAAAATTCACCACATTAATTTAACTAATGTGACACATATAATTAAATTAATCTACCACAAATTCATCAATTAATTATTTAACTCAATAATTAAATCATCAAAAAAATATTTATTTAATTCAATAAATATTCAAAATAAATTACAAAAATCTTGTTTGTCACATCTTTCCCCCCTTAAAAGGATTCTGTCCCCAGAATCACGGTTCAATTAAATTTCGTCCCGTTACATTCTCCCCCCCTTACAAAGATTCTGTCCCCAGAATCGCATAAACAAAAAATTAAGTAAATAAATCTGGGTAATTCTTCATCATATGCTCTTCGAGTTCCCACGTAGCTTCTTCAGCATTGTGGTTCCTCCAAATTACCTTAACAGAAGGTATAATTTTATTTCTGAGGACTTGCTCTTTCCTGTCAACAATCTGAACAGGAATTTCTTCATAGGATAAGTCTTTCTCAAAATGTAGGGGTTCATATTCAATCACATGTTTGTAATCGGGTTTGTAGGGGCGTAAAACTGACACATGAAAGACGTTGTGGACATTCTCAAGCGCCGGAGGTAAGGCTACCTCATACGCAACTTCTCCAATCCTTCGCAGTACTTCAAAGGGTCCAATGAACCTTGGGCTCAATTTTCCCTTCTTACCGAATCTGATCTTCCCCTTCCAGGGAGAGACTTTCAAGAACACATAGCTACCCGATTCAAACTCAACGTTCTTACGGTGTGGATCGGCGTATTTCTTCTGCCTATCCTGAGCTGCTACCAGTCTTGTTCTGATCACTTTGACTATCTCTGCTGTCTGCTGTACCAGTTCTGGACCTAATAGTTGTCTCTCGCCAACTTCATCCCAGTATAGCGGGGTTCTGCATTTTCTTCCGTACAACGCTTCGTAAGGCGGCATGCCAATACTAGCGTGGTAACTGTTGTTGTAACCGAATTCCACAAGCGGTAGGTGATCATCCCAATTTCCTTTAAAATCCATGATGCATGCTCTCAACATATCTTCCAATGTCTGGATCGTTCTTTCACTCTGCCCATCTGTCTGAGGGTGATAAGCCGTACTCATTCTCAACTGTGTCCCCATGCATTCTTGTAGTCGCTTCCAGAAGTTCGATGTGAAACGCGGATCTCTGTCGGAAACAATTGACACCGGAACTCCGTGCCTCGAAACAATCTCTTTCACATATAGCCTTGCCAACTGGTCTAAGTTGAATCTGATTTTAATCGGAAGGAAGTGTGCGGATTTCGTCAGTCGGTCAACGATAACCCATACTGCGTCGTAGCCTTTCTGAGTCGTCGGAAGGCCAACCACGAAATCCATCGTAATGTGTTCCCATTTCCATTCTGGGATTTCCAGGGGTTGTAGCAAACCACTTGGTCTCTGATGTTCTGCTTTCACTTTCTGACAGGTTAGACACTTTGCAACACACTCAGCAACATCTCGTTTCAAATTCGGCCACCAGAAGTGCTGTCGAAGATCCTGGTACATCTTGGTACTACCGGGGTGAATTGAATACCGTGAGCTATGAGCCTCTCTCAAAATGTCATCCTTAATTTCTGGCACTGACGGTACCCGAACTCTATTCTCAAATCTCAGTAGTCCCTCACTGTCTATCTTGAATCTCGGTTCGGTTCCTTCAGATATCTTTTTCTTAACCTTCTCACATTCTTCGTCCTGAAGTTGAGCTTCCTTAACTTTATCCAATAGGGTTGTACCAGCTTGAATCTGAAACAACTTCTCGTCAATCTCCATCGAATACTTCACTTCCAATTTCAGCTTTTCCATTGCTGAAATTAGTTCCTCCTGAGTAGTCAACATCATCAATTTCTCCCGACCCTTTCTGCTTAAGGCGTCGGCAACCACATTAGCCTTACCCGGATGGTATAAGATTTCACAGTCATAATCCTTAATTAACTCCAGCCACCTTCTCTGGCGCATATTCAAGTCCTTCTGTGTAAAGATATATTTCAGACTCTTGTGGTCTGTATATATTTCACACTTCTCCCCATAGAGATAGTGTCTCCAAATTTTTAAAGCAAATACCACGGCAGCTAACTCCAAGTCATGGGTCGGATACCCCTTCTCATAGTCTTTCAATTGTCGTGACGCATACGCAATGACCCTGCCGTTTTGCATAAGCACACAGCCAAGTCCTTTATGCGACGCATCACTATAAACCACAAAATTGCCTGTGTCGTCCGGAAGGGATAACACAGGTGCTGAACTCAACCTCCTCTTGAGCTCTTGGAAACTTTCCTCACACTTCTCTGTCCAAACGAATTTCACCGATTTTCTAGTCAAATTTGTCAGCGGAGTTGCGATCTTGGAAAAGTCCTGAATAAATCTTCTATAATAACCCGCCAATCCAAGAAAACTCCTCACTTCCGACGGTGTTTTCGGCAGATCCCAGTTCATCACAGCTTCGACTTTAGAGGGATCTACCGAAATTCCGTCCTTGTCGATCACATGTCCAAGAAATTGCACTCTTTCAATCCAGAATTCACATTTAGAAAATTTGGCGTACAACTTCTCTCTTCTCAACGCCTCTAATGTTAACTTCAGATGTTCTACATGTTCTTCCTTGGTCTTCGAGTATACCAAAATATCGTCGATAAAGACCACCACGAATTTGTCCAAAAACGGCTTGAACACTCCATTCATTAAGCCCATGAATGCTGCAGGAGCATTCGTTAGACCAAATGACATTACCAAAAATTCGTAGTGACCATATCGAGTCCTAAATGCTGTCTTTGGAACATCCTCTGGCCTCACCTTCAGCTGATGATAGCCACTCCTCAAGTCTATCTTTGAAAAGTACCTTGCACCCTTCAATTGGTCGAACAGATCGTCGATCCTCGGTAATGGATATCTATTCTTAATTGTGACCTTATTCAGTTCTCTGTAGTCGATGCAAAGCCGCATCGTCCCGTCCTTCTTCTTCACAAATAACACCGGCGCTCCCCACGGCGATACGCTCGGTTGGATGTACTTCTTGTCCAGTAACTCTTGTAGTTGTACCATTAACTCTTTCATCTCTACCGGAGCCATCCGGTATGGTGCCTTCGATATTGGGGCCGTCCCTGGCGCCAAATCGATCACAAACTCAACCTCTCTGTCTGGCGGAAGTCCTGGCAGATCATCCGGAAATACGTCTAAGAAGTCCCTCACGACTGGTATATCTTCTAATTTCGAATTTTCTTTACGACTATCGACTATGTAGGCTAAATATCCTACACAGCCTTGTCTTAACAACTTCCTGGCCTGCATCATCGTCAGACAACTCGCTTGTCTAGGCGATTTACTGCCATAAAACACAACCTTTGACGGGGTCATAAGGTTGATACACTTCCTCTGGCAATCAATTACAGCCCCATAATTGACTAGCCAATCCATTCCCAGAATAACATCGAATTCCCCAAGTCTAATCGGGATAAGATTTACGTTCATAATGTTACCCTTAATATCTACTCTACAGTTCTTGTGTACATACTTAACAGGGATTACTTCTCTATTCGCAATCTCTATATTCATGGGGTATTCTAACTCGTCCATAGGAAGTTCTAAGTTCTTAGCAAAGTCATCGGATATAAATGAACAAGTAGCACCCGAATCAAATAGTACATAAGCATTAACTTTATTGATCGGAATGATACCTGACACCACATCGCGAGACTGCACAGCATCCTGCACGGTCATGTTGAAGGTCCTGGCGGTTGGTCGGTTGGTTGCGGTTGGTCCCGTGATAGTTAAAGCACTTCCACCGCTGTTTCCCCTGTTTCCACCTGATCCTTCCCTTCCAGATCCCTTCTTGGGACAGTCCCTTGCCAGATGGTCCTTTGAGCCGCAAGTGAAGCAAGCGCCCTTCTTTGGGTTCGGACAGTTAGGTGCTATGTGGCCTTCCTGACCACAATTATAACATACTCGTTTTCCCTTCATACAGACCCCCAGGTGAGCTTTCCCGCAGGTCGAACAAGCTTCGATCCTCTTTTTCTGACCACCTTGCTGATTCCCAGTCGATGAGTTATCATTCCACCTCCTCTTCTGATTATTACTCCCTCCCGTGTTGCTACCACTAGCCTTGTTAATTCCTTCACCTTCACTCTTCTTCTTTTTCTGATCTTGGTTATACTTTGTAACTGCATCACTCCCGCCTTCAGCGAGAATGGCCTTCTCCAACACCCCAGCAAAAGTGTTCAATTGGAACATTGACACTTTGCTATACAACCAGGGCTTCAGGCCCTGTTCAAACCTCCTTGCCTTCCTCTGATCGGTGTGCACTTGATACGTGGCAAACCTAGCCAACTCATTGAATTTCGCCGCATATTCTGGTACGGACATATTTCCCTGTTTCAGTTCCAAGAACTGGACCTCCATTTGATTCTGCGAGCTGGTCGGAAAGTACATCTCGAAGAACATCTCCTTGAACCTCTCCCAGGTAATCACACCTTCACCTCCCCGGACCTTATTCGCTTGCCACCAATAGCTGGCCTCAGATTTCAGCATGAACGTTGCATAGGCGGTTTTCTGGTCCTCTCTGACTCTGGCGACGTCAAAAACTTTTTCCATCTCCATGACCCAGGTTTGAGCTTCTATCGGGTTCATGGTGCCTTTAAACTCTGGCGGTCCCACCGCCTTGAAGTCCTTGAACGTTGTGGCCGGTGGAGCTTGAGGTTGGTTGTTAAGCGCTCCAGCAAGTAAGTTCGCCAACTGCTGAACGGGGTTAGCATTGGCGTCGTTGTTGTTGTTAGTTGACCCTTCTTGGGCCTGTTGACGGTTAGATCGTCTCCTTGGCGGCATTTTACTGTTAAGAAATACGCGTATTAGAACTTTATTCAATCTTTTAAATATCTAAGGCTTAACTTAAACATTTAGACACAATCAGTCAACACATTATCTCAAATAAACTCTGATATATTACTAAATCAAAAGTTTTAACATAATACGATAGCATCACTGCTATTTACATCAACTATCCTGAGATAAAGAATCTACAGGATTTAAAACATAAAATATTCCTCTGTTTATAAACACATTGGAATTTACATTATTAACTACCAGATAGGTTTCACAAAATCAAATGTTCCTATCACTGCCCATTAAGGCGACGAACAGCTTTGCCACGCTCTTCTTCCATAATCCGAGACATCGTCCTGCGATCTAGCATGTACGACGGTAGTCCTTCAAACTGAATTGGGTACCTCATAACCCGATCCTGGGCCTCGTCAATTGCATACTGAAGTATAGAGTACGTCTCTTCAAGCTTGGCCTTCTTCGCCCGACAATTATCTTCTGCGAGATCTGCTCGTCGTGATTCCCTTACCCAAGCCTCCTCTGCTATGGCCAGCCTTGCTGATTTCTCTTTTAGTTCATTCTTCAATTCCTCAATTTCCTCTGACTTCTGCTCGGTTTGGCCCTTCTCGTGAGCCAAATTCCACTCTACATTTCCCAAACGTGTGTGAAGAGCCTCAACCTCTCCATCCCTCAGCTCGATGGTAGACTGTTGAGTAACCGACCGCTCCCTCAGCTCCTGAACAGTCTCCCTCAGCTCCTGAACAGTATCACGTAACTCTATGTTACGGTCATACAGCTCGTCATACATCTCAGCACTGATAGAGCTCGGCGGGAACTCTTCAGGGTCTTCCTCCTCCTCTTCAGCTGCCTCAGCCTGAACTTCAATCTCCTCAGGGTCTTCCTCAGAGTCCTCCTCTGAATTAGACACCGGCACAATCTCCTGACCAATGACTGTGATCAAGGGTGATGGCTCTCGTCGGACTAACTGCTCCCAAACTACGTGGATATCTCGGGGCTCCTCCTCTCTAGCCTCTAGGGGTACAAGGTCCCTGGACTGACTAGGTTCTCCAGCATTCGTCATCCTGACAAATAAAATTTTAAGTTTTAGTAATTACGTGATGCTAATCGAGACTCGAATATATAAGTATAAGCACGTAGCACATAAGGTAAGTTATTATCTTTCTTAGAACTCGATAAGAGTTATCATTACTATGTTCTCGATCTCTAAAAAGGCTACTATCCTAAGGTTTTTCCCCACCTAAGGTTCATAACCTACGGCTCTGATACCAACCTGTGACACCCCCAAATCCGGGTACTTCAATTTCCACGGGACTTGGTGTTCACTGTACAAATATCATCTATCTATCTACCCATAGTAAATGCAAACCATGAAATAAATAGAAATAATCCTCCCCTTATGGGGTTACAACATCTGAAAAGAAATACATCAATCCCAGGTCGTACTTAACCTTAAATATCAAATGCGGAAATATAACTAATTAAATAAGTTTTACACAACTTTAACATAAGTCTGAAACATAAACACATAAAATAAACAACAAGTCTTCATCACTTGTTGACTTTGCCCTTGCCTTTGCTAGTAGAAGGCTCGTCAGACCTTTCGTTCTTAACTGCAATGTTATTATTACGCAAGAGTGAGCACGGTTGCCCACAAGTATAATAATATGACAACAATATAATAACATGCGAGTGAATCAAGGACATCTGAATAAAGAAACTCAACTTTTGACTCGAGGATAAATAACAGGAATCAAAATATCATCTGAGGGTCATAAGACCTTGAACTATGTCCTAGGTTGTAAAGTGTTTATACTTAAAACCTTTAACAGTCATAAGACTATGGACTCTACTTCTCGTACTTAGGGGGATCAGCCCTTAGTACCATATTGTGCACAATATCTCAACGCTAAAGCGTAAATAATCCCCTTTTACAGGGTTGTTCATCTCAGTTTTGACATCAGAGTCCGCACCAAAGGAAGTTTGGTTTGGATAAGCTCAATAAGTATTTTGGAATTTAGAACGTTCATCAACTATGGACTAGTCGAATCAATAAGGGTTCACTAGTCCTATAAGGTTCAACAATAACATCGATATTCAACTTGAATAATAAATCTCAAGAGTATACAATCGAATAAGTATTGTATCACTGAATCATGCTTTTAAAAGAGTTACAATATGTAATATGAATTTCGAACTTGAACAATTAAAAACACGAGCTTACTCGATATAGAAACACAAGTCTAAGGCTTAATAAATGAATAAATTAGAATTTAGGGAACTTGCTAAATCAATAAGTTAGGGATAGGATACTTGCCTCTTGCACAAGCTACAATTATAATTCACGTTCTTTATTAAACCCTACACATCAATACGTTCACAATACAAATTAATCAATAACTCGATATACGTATCGAATCACACACATCGGTCTTGAGCACGTTATTGGACTATACAATTAACGATTCAAGTCATGTAATTAACTTATTAATTACTCACGTAATATAAGTTATTAACCTCTCATTATATGTTTAGCATATCTTTATGTTCATTACATTAGGTTTTAAACCACCTCTTAGAACACACGAACACTTAGCAAAAAATTTCAAATTTCTGCAAGGGGCGCGGCCGCGCGCCAGTTACCCTTGGGACCAGCGCGGCCGCGCGTCAACGCAGACCCAGATTTCCAGTTCGCGAATGACACACAGAGCAACCCAAATAAATCCAAATTAAACTAACGAAATGAATTTAAGGCTACCCATGAGATATAGAATTTACAGAAACATCATACCATGTTCTAAGCATGCTTTTAACACTTTAAATCACGGAATTACACAAATCACAACATTTAATTTCACTATTTTCAATATTTTATAAAGTTTTGAAAGAAAACAAGAATTCAACGTTACGGATTCGTTATAACACCGAATCCGTTCGTTTAACTTCCATTTTGTTCGTTTAAATGTACACAATCACATTCAAGTGTTAATTTAAGTTAAATAAACGCATAAGGTGTGTAAATTTTGTACGTAAGGGCCATATGGGCCATATGTACAATTTCTACACTCTGTAACTTTTGAAAAATCAAATTAAGCATAACTACATGGATTTAATCGCACTAAATCATGCATACATGATATACAACATGTTATGATCATACAATAACACATATAAAATCATATCATACATTAATTATCAAATTAGTTATTCACAGAGAATCTAACATACGTTAATGGAAAACTTTAAGAACTTGAATTTAAAAACTTAGGAGAAGGAATTACCCTTGCTAGTTTGTGAAGATGATTCAAGGATGATGATATAAACTTTTCCAATTCTTCTTTCTCAATCTTTTCTCTCAAAATTCTCTCTGATATGAATATATGAATTGATATAGTATATATGTATATAAGTATAATACGTATAATATATAATGGGTGAGTGGTTGTCAGTTGGTCCCTTAGTGGGTTAACTGACCAACTCCCCTTAAGGCCTTGTTTGGCTAGCTTAAGGAATCCTTTCTCATTTATTTTAATTAACTTACTATAATATAGTTTAATAATGTCACACTTTTAATTAATCAATAATCCTATTTAAATCAATTAAATAAAATAGCATAAATCTACATTAAATCACATAGTCACATAATTAAAATTCTTATTTATTAATTATGTCTAATCATAAATCTCTAATTAATTATTAAATTAATTAGAATAACATTATGCTTATTAATTAATATATTAATCAAATAAGCTCAATTAAATACATACTTTGAATATAAAAATTCACCACATTAATTTAACTAATGTGACACATATAATTAAATTAATCTACCACAAATTCATCAATTAATTATTTAACTCAATAATTAAATCATCAAAAAAATATTTATTTAATTCAATAAATATTCAAAATAAATTACAAAAATCTTGTTTGTCACAGACGCGATAGTGATGGGTTTGCTCCTTTTGATGCTAATTTCAACTAGAACGAAGTAATAGGACTCATAATCATCTATATTTTGACAATTCAGAGAACTAATGAAACAATACGAAGGTATCCTTAAATGAAGACTTGTGTGAGATGTACGAATCGTTTTGAAGGCTATGATGATAGGATTGATCCTTTTGATGCTAATCAAACTAGAACGAAGTCATAGGACTCATAATCACCTCTTTCTTTGACAATTTGAGAGAACCAATGAAATAATAAGAATTTCTCTCTAAATCAAGACTTGGTGTGAGATGTACGCATCGTTTTTAACGCGATAGTCATGGGATTACTCCTTTTGATGGTAATCAAATTAGAACGAAGTAATAGGACTCTTAATCACCTCTTTCTTTCATAGTTTTAGGAAACCAATGAAACAATAAGAAGGTCTTCATAAATGAAGACTTGTGTGAGATCTACGCATCGTTTTGGACGCGATAGTGATGTGATTGCTCCTTTTAATGCTAATTTCAACTAGGACGAATTAATAGAATTCATCATCACCTATATTTTGACAATTTGAGAGAACTAATGAAACATTAAGAAGGTCTCCCTAAATAAATACTTGTGTGAGATGTACGGATTGTTTTGAAGGCACTAGTGATAGGATTGCTCCTTTTGATGCTAATCAAACTAGAACGAATTCATAGGACTTATAATCACCTCTTTCTTTGACAATTTGAAAGATCCAATGAAACTGTAAGAAGGTCTCCCTAAATCAAGTGTCGTGTGAGATGTACGCATCCTTTTTAATGCGATAGTCATAGAATTGATCCTTTTGATGATAATCAAATTAGAACGAAGTAATAAGACTCCTAATCACCTCTTTCTTTCATAATTTTAGAGAACCAAAGAAACAATAAGAAGGTCTCCTTAAATGAAGACTTGTGTGAGATGTACGCATCATTTTTAATGCGATAGTCATGGGATTACACCTTTTGATGCTAATCAAACTAGAACGAAGTTATAGGATATCAAATCACCTCTTTCCTTGACAATTTTAAAGCACCAATGAAACAATAAGAAGGTCTCCCTAAATAAATACTTGTGTGAGATGTACGCATGGTTTTGAACGAGATAGTCATGGGTTTCTCGTTTTGACGCTAATCAAACTAGAACGAAGTAATACAACTTCTAATCACCTCTTTCTTTATAAATTTAAAACAACCAATGCAACAATACGAAGGTCTCCCTAAATGAAGACTTGTGTGAGATCTACGAATCGTTTTGGACGCGATAGTGATGGGTTTGCTCCTTTTGATGCTAATTTCAACTAGAACGAAGTAATAGGACTCATAATCATCTATATTTTGACAATTCAGAGAACTAATGAAACAATACGAAGGTATCCTTAAATGAAGACTTGTGTGAGATGTACGAATCGTTTTGAAGGCTATGGTGATAGGATTGATCCTTTTGATGCTAATCAAACTAGAACGAAGTCATAGGACTCATAATCACCTCGTTCTTTGACAATTTGAGAGAACCAATGAAATAATAAGAATTTCTCCCTAAATCAAGACTTGGTGTGAGATGTACGCATCGTTTTTAACGCGATAGTCATGGGATTACTCCTTTTGATGGTAATCAAATAAGAACGAAGTAATAGGACCCTTAATCACCTCTTTCTTTCATAGTTTTAGGAAACCAATGAAACAATAAGAAGGTCTTCATAAATGAAGACTTGTGTGAGATCTACGCATCGTTTTGGACGCGATAGTGATGTGATTGCTCCTTTTGATGCTAATTTCAACTAGGACAAATTAATAGAATTCATAATCACCTATATTTTGACAATTTGAGAGAACTAATGAAACCTTAAGAAGGTCTCCCTAAATAAAGACTTGTGTGAGATGTACGGATTGTTTTGAAGGCACTAGTGATAGGATTGCTCCTTTTGATGCTAATCAAACTAGAACGAATTCATAGGACTTATAATCACCTCTTTCTTTGACAATTTGAAAGATCCAATGAAACTGTAAGAAGGTCTCCCTAAATCAAGTTTTGTGTGAGATGTACGCATCCTTTTTAACGCGATAGTCATAGAATTGATCCTTTTGATGCTAATCAAATTAGAACGAAGTAATAAGACTCCTAATCACCTCTTTCTTTCACAATTTTAGTGAACCAAAGATACAATAACAAGGTCCCCTTAAATGAAGACTTGTGTGAGATGTACGCATCGTTTTTAACGCGATAGTCATGGGATTACTCCTTTTGATGCAAATCAAACTAGAACGAAGTTATAGGACATCTAATCACCTCTTTCCTTGACAATTTTAAAGCACCAATGAAACTCTAAGAAGGTCTCCCTAAATAAAGACTTGTGTGAGATGTACGCATGGTTTTGAACGAGATAGTCATGGGTTTCTCGTTTTGACACTAATCAAACTAGAACGAAGTAATACAACTTCTAATCACCTCTTTCTTTGTAAATTTGAAACAACCAATGCAACAATATGAAGGTCTCCCTAAATGAAGACTTGTGTGAGATCTACGAATCATTTTGGACGCGATAGTGATGGGATTGCTCCTTTTGATGCTAATTTCAACTAGAACGATGTAATAGGACTCATAATCATCTATATTTTGACAATTCAGAGAACTAATGAAACATTAAGAAGGTCTCCCTAAATAAAGACTTGTGTCAGATGTACGGATTATTTTGAAGGCTATGGTGATAGGATTGATCCTTCTGATGCTAATCAAACTAGAAAGAATTCATAGGACTCATAATCACCTCTTTCTTTGACAATTTGAGAGAACCAATGAAATAATAAGAATTTCTCCCTAAATCAAGACTTGGTGTGAGATGTACGCATCGTTTTTAACGCGATAGTCATGGGATTACTCCTTTTGATGGTAATCAAATTAGAACGAAGTAATAGGACTCTTAATCACCTCTTTCTTTCATAGTTTTAGGAAACCAATGAAATAATAAGATGGTCTCCATAAATGAAGACTTGTTTGAGATCTACGCATCGTTTTGGACGCGATAGTGATGTGTTTGCTCCTTTTGACGCTAATTTCAACTAGAACGAAGTAATATAATTCATAATCACCAATATTTTGACAATTTAAGAGAACTAATGAAACATTAAGAAGGTCTCCCTAAATAAAGACTTGTGTGAGATGTACGGATTGTTTTGAAGGAACTAGTGATAGGATTGATCCTTTTGATGCTAATCAAACTAGAACGAATTCATAGGACTTATAATCACCTCTTTCTTTGACAATTTGAGAGATCCAATGAAACAGTAAGAAGGTCTCCCTAAATAAAGACTTGTGTGAGATGTACGCATCCTTTTTAGCGCGGTAGTCATAGGATTGCTCCTTTTGATGCTAATCAAATTAGAACAAAGTAAAAAGACTCCTAATCACCTATTTCTTTCACAATTTTAAAGAACCAAAGAAACAATAAGAAGGTCTCCTTAAATGAAGACTTGTGTGAGATGTACGCATCGTTTTTAACGCGATAGTCATGGGATTGCTCCTTTTGATGCTAATCAAACTAGAACGAAGTTATAGGACATCTAATCACCTCTTTCCTTGACAATTTTAAAGCACCAATGAAACAATAAGAAGGCCTCCCTAAATAAAGACTTGTGCGAGATGTACGCATGGTTTTGAACGAGATAGTCATGGGTTTCTCGTTTTGACGCTAATCAAACCAGAACGAAGTAATACAACTTCTAATCACCTCTTTCATTGTAAATTTGAAACAACCAATGCAACAATATGAAGGTCTCCCTAAATGAAGACTTGTGTGAGATCTACGAATCGTTTTGGACGTGATAGTGATGGGTTTGCTCCTTTTGATGCTAATTTCAACTAGAACGAAGTAATAGGACTCATAATCATCTATATTTTGACAATTCAGAGAACTAATGAAACAATACGAAGGTATCCTTAAATGAAGACTTGTGTGAGATGTACGAATCGTTTTGAAGGCTATGGTGATAGGATTGATCCTTTTGATGCTAATCAAACTAGAACGAAGTCATAGGACTCACAATCACCTCGTTCTTTGACAATTTGAGAGAACCAATGAAATAATAAGAATTTCTCCCTAAATCAAGACTTGGTGTGAGATGTACGCATCGTTTTTAACTCGATAGTCATGGGATTACTCCTTTTGATGGTAATCAAATAAGAACGAAGTAATAGGACTCTTAATCACCTCTTTCTTTCATAGTTTTAGGAAACCAATGAAACAATAAGAAGGTCTTCATAAATGAAGACTTGTGTGAGATCTACGCATCGTTTTGGACGCGATAGTGATGTGATTGCTCCTTTTGATGCTAATTTCAACTAGGACAAATTAATAGAATTCATAATCACCTATATTTTGACAATTTGAGAGAACTAATGAAACCTTAAGAAGGTCTCCCTAAATAAAGACTTGTGTGAGATGTACGGATTGTTTTGAAGGCACTAGTGATAGGATTGCTCCTTTTGATGCTAATCAAACTAGAACGAATTCATAGGACTTATAATCACCTCTTTCTTTGACAATTTGAAAGATCCAATGAAACTGTAAGAAGGTCTCCCTAAATCAAGTCTTGTGTGAGATGTACGCATCCTTTTTAACGCGATAGTCATAGAATTGATCCTTTTGATGCTAATCAAATTAGAACGAAGTAATAAGACTCCTAATCACCTCTTTCTTTCACAATTTTAGTGAACCAAAGATACAATAAGAAGGTCCCCTTAAATGAAGACTTGTGTGAGATGTACGCATCGTTTTTAACGCGATAGTCATGGGATTACTCCTTTTGATGCAAATCAAACTAGAACGAAGTTATAGGACATCTAATCACCTCTTTCCTTGACAATTTTAAAGCACCAATGAAACTCTAAGAAGGTCTCCCTAAATAAAGACTTGTGTGAGATGTACGCATGGTTTTGAACGAGATAGTCATGGGTTTCTCGTTTTGACACTAATCAAACTAGAACGAAGTAATACAACTTCTAATCACCTCTTTCTTTGTAAATTTGAAACAACCAATGCAACAATATGAAGGTCTCCCTAAATGAAGACTTGTGTGAGATCTACGAATCATTTTGGACGCGATAGTGATGGGATTGCTCCTTTTGATGCTAATTTCAACTAGAACGATGTAATAGGACTCATAATCATCTATATTTTGACAATTCAGAGAACTAATGAAACATTAAGAAGGTCTCCCTAAATAAAGACTTGTGTGAGATGTACGGATTATTTTGAAGGCTATGGTGATAGGATTGATCCTTTTGATGCTAATCAAACTAGAAAGAATTCATAGGACTCATAATCACCTCTTTCTTTGACAATTTGAGAGAACCAATGAAATAATAAGAATTTCTCCCTAAATCAAGACTTGGTGTGAGATGTACGCATCGTTTTTAGCGCGATAGTCATGGGATTACTCCTTTTGATGGTAATCAAATTAGAACGAAGTAATAGGACTCTTAATCACCTCTTTCTTTCATAGTTTTAGGAAACCAATAAAACAATAAGAAGGTCTCCATAAATGAAGACTTGTTTGAGATCTACGCATCGTTTTGGACGCGATAGTGATGTGTTTGCTCCTTTTGACGCTAATTTCAACTAGAACGAAGTAATATAATTCATAATCACCAATATTTTGACAATTTAAGAGAACTAATGAAACATTAAGAATGTCTCCCTAAATAAAGACTTGTGTGAGATGTACGGATTGTTTTGAAGGAGCTAGTGATAGGATTGATCCTTTTGATGCTAATCAAACTAGAACGAATTCATAGGACTTATAATCACCTCTTTCTTTGACAATTTGAGAGATCCAATGAAATAGTAAGAAGGTCTCCCTAAATAAAGACTTGTGTGAGATGTACGCATCCTTTTTAGCGCGGTAGTCATAGGATTGCTCCTTTTGATGCTAATCAAATTAGAACAAAGTAAAAAGACTCCTAATCACCTATTTCTTTCACAATTTTAAAGAACCAAAGAAACAATAAGAAGGTCTCCTTAAATGAAGACTTGTGTGAGATGTACGCATCGTTTTTAACGCGATAGTCATGGGATTGCTCCTTTTGATGCTAATCAAACTAGAACGAAGTTATAGGACATCTAATCACCTCTTTCCTTGACAATTTTAAAGCACCAATGAAACAATAAGAAGGCCTCCCTAAATAAAGACTTGTGCGAGATGTACGCATGGTTTTGAACGAGATAGTCATGGGTTTCTCGTTTTGACGCTAATCAAACCAGAACGAAGTAATACAACTTCTAATCACCTCTTTCATTGTAAATTTCAAACAACCAATGCAACAATATGAAGGTCTCCCTAAATGAAGACTTGTGTGAGATGTACGGATTGTTTTGAAGGCACTAGTGATAGGATTGCTCCTTTTGATAATAATCAAACTAGAACGAATTCATAGGACTTATAATCACCTCTTTCTTTAACAATTTGAGAGATCCAATGAAACAGTAAGAAGGTCTCCCTAAATCAAGACTTGTGTGAGATGTACGCATCCTTTTTAACACGGTAGTCATAGGATTGCTCCTTTTGATGCTAATCAAATTAGATAGAACTAAAAAGACTCCTAATCACCTATTTCTTTCACAATTTTAGAGAACCAAAGAAACAATAAGAAGGTCTCCTTAAATGAAGACTTGTGTGAGATGTACGCATCATTTTTAACGCGATAGTCATGGGATTGCTCCTTTTGATGCTAATCAAACTAGAACGAAGTTATTGGACATCTAATCACCTCTTTCCTTGACAATTTTAAAGCACCAATGAAACAATAAGAAGGTCTCCCTAAATAAAGACTTGTGCGAGATGTACGCATGGTTTTGAACGAGATAGTCATGGGTTTCTCGTTTTAACGCTAATCAAACTAGAACGAAGTAATACAACTTTCAATCACCTCTTTCTTTGTAAATTTGAAACAACCAATGCAACAATATGAAGGTCTCCCTAAATGAAGACTTGTGTGAGATCTACGAATCGTTTTGGACGCGATAGTGATGGGTTTGCTCCTTTTGATGCTAATTTCAACTAGAACGAAGTAATAGGACTCATAATCATCTATATTTTGACAATTAAGAAAACTAATGAAACAATAGAAGGTATCCTTAAATGAAAACTTGTGTGAGTTGTACGAATCGTTTTGAAGGCTATGGTGATAGGATTGATCCTTTTGATGCTAATCAAACTAGAACGAAGTCATAGGACTCATAATCACCTCTTTCTTTGACAATTTGAGAGAACCAATAAAATAATAAGAATTTCTCCCTAAATCAAGACTTGGTGTGAGATGTACGCATCGTTTTTAATGCGATAGTCATGGGATTACTCCTTTTGATGGTAATCAAATTAGAACGAAGTAATAGGACTCTTAATCACCTCTTTCTTTCATAGTTTTACGAAACCAATGAAACAATAAGAAGGTCTCCATAAATGAAGACTTGTTTGAGATCTACGCATCGTTTTGGACGCGATAGTGATGTGATTGCTCCTTTTAATGCTAATGTCAACTAGAACGAAACAATAGAATTCATAATCACCTATATTTTGACAATTTGAGAGAACTAATGAAACATTAAGAAGGTCTCCCTAAATAAAGACTTGTGTGAGATGTACGGATTATTTTGAAGGCACTAGTGATAGGATTGCTCCTTTTAATGCTAATCAAACTAGAACGAATTCGTAGGACTTATAATCACCTCTTTCTTTGATAATTTGAGAGATCCAATGAAACAGTAAGAAGGTCTCCCAAAATCAAGACTTGTGTGAGATGTACGCATCCTTTTTAACGCGGTAGTCATAGGATTGCTCCTTTTGATGCTAATCAAATTAGAACGAAATAATAAGACTCCAAATCACCTATTTCTTTCACAATTTTAGAGAACCAAAGAAACAATAAGAAGGTCTCCTTAAATGAAGACTTGTGTGAGATGTACGCATAATTTTTAAAGCGATAGTCATAGGATTGCTCCTTTTGATGCTAATCAAACTAGAACGAAGTTATAGGACATCTAATCACCTCTTTCCTTGACAATTCTAAAGCACCAATGAAACAGTAAGAAGGTCTCCCTAAATAAAGACTTGTGCGAGATGTACGCATGGTTTTGAACGAGATAGTCATGGGTTTCTCATTTTGACGCTAATCAAACTAGAACGAAGTAATACAACTTCTAATCACCTCTTTCTTTGTAAATTTGAAACAACCAATGCAACAATATGAAGGTCTCCCTAAATGAAGACTTGTGTGAGATCTACGAATCGTTTTGGACGCGATAGTGATGGGTTTGCTCCTTTTGATGCTAATTTCAACTAGAACGAAGTAATAGGACTCATAATCATCTATATTTTGACAATTCAGAGAACTAATGAAACAATACGAAGGTATCCTTAAATGAAGACTTGTGTGAGATGTACGAATCCTTTTGAAGGATATGGTGATAGGATTGATCCCTTTGATGCTAATCAAACTAGAACGAAGTCATAGGACTCATAATCACCTCTTTCTTTGACAATTTGAGAGAACCAATGAAATAATAAGAATTTCTCCCTAAATCAAGACTTGGTGTGAGATGTACGCATCGTTTTTAGCGCGATAGTCATGGGATTACTCCTTTTGTTGGTAATCAAATTAGAACGAAGTAATAGGACTCTTAATCACCTCTTTCTTTTATAGTTTTAGGAAACCAATGAAACAATAAGAAGGTCTTCATAAATGAAGACTTGTGTGAGATCTACGCAACGTTTTGGACGCGATAGTGATGTGATTGCTCCTTTTGATGCTAATTTCAACTAGAACGAAGCAATAGAATTTATAATCACCTATATTTTGATAATTTGAGAGAACTAATGAAACATTAAGAAGGTCTCCCTAAATAAAGACTTGTGTGAGATGTACGGATTGTTTTGAACGAACTAGTGATAGGATTGCTCCTTTTGATGCTAATCAAACTAGAACGAATTCATAGGACTTATAATCACCTCTTTCTTTGATAATTTGAGAGATCTAATGAAACAGTAAGAAGGTCTCCCAAAATCAAGACTTGTGTGAGATGTACGCATCCTTTTTAACGCGGTAGTCATAGGATTGCTCCTTTTGATGCTAATCAAATTAGAACAAAGTAAAAAGACTCCTAATCACCTATTTCTTTCACAATTTTAAAGAACCAAAGAAACAATAAGAAGATCTCCTTAAATGAAGACTTGTGTGAGATGTACGCATCGTTTTTAACGCGATAGTCATGGGATTGCTCCTTTTGATGCTAATCAAACTAGAACGAAGTTATAGGACATCTAATCACCTCTTTCCTTGACAATTTTAAAGCACCAATGAAACAATAAGAAGGCCTCCCTAAATAAAGACTTGTGCGAGATTTACGCATGGTTTTGAACGAGATAGTCATGGGTTTCTCGTTTTGACGCTAATCAAACTAGAACGAAGTAATACAACTTCCAATCACCTCTTTCTTTATAAATTTGAAACAACCAATGCAACAATATGAAGGTCTCCCTAAATGAAGACTTGTGTGAGATCTACGAATCGTTTTGGACGCGATAGTGAAGGGTTTGCTCCTTTTGATGCTAATTTCAACTAGAACGAAGTAATAGGACTCATAATCATCTATATTTTGACAATTCAGAGAACTAATGAAACAATAGAAGGTATCCTTAAATGAAGACTTGTGTGAGATGTACGAATCGTTTTGAAGGCTACGGTGATAGGATTGATCCTTTTGATGCTAATCAAACTAGAACGAAGTCATAGGACTCATAATCACATCTTTCTTTGACAATTTGAGAGAACCAATGAAATAATAAGAATTTCTCCCTAAATCAAGACTTGGTGTGAGATGTACGCATCGTTTTTATTGCGATAGTCATGGGATTACTCCTTTTAATGGTAATCAAATTAGAACGAAGTAATAGGACTCTTAATCACCTCTTTCTTTCATAGTTTTACGAAACCAATGAAACAATAAGAAGGTCTCCATAAATGAAGACTTGTTTGAGATCTACGCATCGTTTTGGACGCGATAGTGATGTGATTGCTCCTTTTGATGCTAATGTCAACTAGAACAAAGCAATAGAATTCATAATCACCTATATTTTGACAATTTGAGAGAACTAATGAAACATTAAGAAGGTCTCCCTAAATAAAGACTTGTGTGAGATGTACGGATTATTTTGAAGGCACTAGTGATAGGATTGCTCCTTTTAATGCTAATCAAACTAGAACGAATTCGTAGGACTTATAATCACCTCTTTCTTTAACAATTTGAGAGATCCAATGAAACAGTAAGAAGGTCTCCCTAAATCAAGACTTGTGTGAGATGTACGCATCCTTTTTAACACGGTAGTCATAGGATTGCTCCTTTTGATGCTAATCAAATTAGATAGAACTAAAAAGACTCCTAATCACCTATTTCTTTCACAATTTTAGAGAACCAAAGAAACAATAAGAAGGTCTCCTTAAATGAAGACTTGTGTGAGATGTACGCATCATTTTTAACGCGATAGTCATGGGATTGCTCCTTTTGATGCTAATCAAACTAGAACGAAGTTATTGGACATCTAATCACCTCTTTCCTTGACAATTTTAAAGCACCAATGAAACAATAAGAAGGTCTCCCTAAATAAAGACTTGTGCGAGATGTACGCATGGTTTTGAACGAGATAGTCATGGGTTTCTCGTTTTAACGCTAATCAAACTAGAACGAAGTAATACAACTTTCAATCACCTCTTTCTTTGTAAATTTGAAACAACCAATGCAACAATATGAAGGTCTCCCTAAATGAAGACTTGTGTGAGATCTACGAATCGTTTTGGACGCGATAGTGATGGGTTTGCTCCTTTTGATGCTAATTTCAACTAGAACGAAGTAATAGGACTCATAATCATCTATATTTTGACAATTAAGAAAACTAATGAAACAATAGAAGGTATCCTTAAATGAAAACTTGTGTGAGTTGTACGAATCGTTTTGAAGGCTATGGTGATAGGATTGATCCTTTTGATGCTAATCAAACTAGAACGAAGTTATAGGACTCATAATCACCTCTTTCTTTGACAATTTGAGAGAACCAATAAAATAATAAGAATTTCTCCCTAAATCAAGACTTGGTGTGAGATGTACGCATCGTTTTTAATGCGATAGTCATGGGATTACTCCTTTTGATGGTAATCAAATTAGAACGAAGTAATAGGACTCTTAATCACCTCTTTCTTTCATAGTTTTACGAAACCAATGAAACAATAAGAAGGTCTCCATAAATGAAGACTTGTTTGAGATCTACGCATCGTTTTGGACGCGATAGTGATGTGATTGCTCCTTTTAATGCTAATGTCAACTAGAACGAAACAATAGAATTCATAATCACCTATATTTTGACAATTTGAGAGAACTAATGAAACATTAAGAAGGTCTCCCTAAATAAAGACTTGTGTGAGATGTACGGATTATTTTGAAGGCACTAGTGATAGGATTGCTCCTTTTAATGCTAATCAAACTAGAACGAATTCGTAGGACTTATAATCACCTCTTTCTTTGATAATTTGAGAGATCCAATGAAACAGTAAGAAGGTCTCCCAAAATCAAGACTTGTGTGAGATGTACGCATCCTTTTTAACGCGGTAGTCATAGGATTGCTCCTTTTGATGCTAATCAAATTAGAACGAAATAATAAGACTCCAAATCACCTATTTCTTTCACAATTTTAGAGAACCAAAGAAACAATAAGAAGGTCTCCTCAAATGAAGACTTGTGTGAGATGTACGCATAATTTTTAAAGCGATAGTCATAGGATTGCTCCTTTTGATGCTAATCAAACTAGAACGAAGTTATAGGACATCTAATCACCACTTTCCTTGACAATTCTAAAGCACCAATGAAACAGTAAGAAGGTCTCCCTAAATAAAGACTTGTGCGAGATGTACGCATGGTTTTGAACGAGATAGTCATGGGTTTCTCATTTTGACGCTAATCAAACTAGAACGAAGTAATACAACTTCTAATCACCTCTTTCTTTGTAAATTTGAAACAACCAATGCAACAATATGAAGGTCTCCCTAAATGAAGACTTGTGTGAGATCTACGAATCGTTTTGGACGCGATAGTGATGGGTTTGCTCCTTTTGATGCTAATTTCAACTAGAACGAAGTAATAGGACTCATAATCATCTATATTTTGACAATTCAGAGAACTAATGAAACAATACGAAGGTATCCTTAAATGAAGACTTGTGTGAGATGTACGAATCCTTTTGAAGGATATGGTGATAGGATTGATCCCTTTGATGCTAATCAAACTAGAACGAAGTCATAGGACTCATAATCACCTCTTTCTTTGACAATTTGAGAGAACCAATGAAATAATAAGAATTTCTCCCTAAATCAAGACTTGGTGTGAGATGTACGCATCGTTTTTAGCGCGATAGTCATGGGATTACTCCTTTTGTTGGTAATCAAATTAGAACGAAGTAATAGGACTCTTAATCACCTCTTTCTTTTATAGTTTTAGGAAACCAATGAAACAATAAGAAGGTCTTCATAAATGAAGACTTGTGTGAGATCTACGCAACGTTTTGGACGCGATAGTGATGTGATTGCTCCTTTTGATGCTAATTTCAACTAGAACGAAGCAATAGAATTTATAATCACCTATATTTTGATAATTTGAGAGAACTAATGAAACATTAAGAAGGTCTCCCTAAATAAAGACTTGTGTGAGATGTACGGATTGTTTTGAACGAACTAGTGATAGGATTGCTCCTTTTGATGCTAATCAAACTAGAACGAATTCATAGGACTTATAATCACCTCTTTCTTTGATAATTTGAGAGATCTAATGAAACAGTAAGAAGGTCTCCCAAAATCAAGACTTGTGTGAGATGTACGCATCCTTTTTAACGCGGTAGTCATAGGATTGCTCCTTTTGATGCTAATCAAATTAGAACAAAGTAAAAAGACTCCTAATCACCTATTTCTTTCACAATTTTAAAGAACCAAAGAAACAATAAGAAGATCTCCTTAAATGAAGACTTGTGTGAGATGTACGCATCGTTTTTAACGCGATAGTCATGGGATTGCTCCTTTTGATGCTAATCAAACTAGAACGAAGTTATAGGACATCTAATCACCTCTTTCCTTGACAATTTTAAAGCACCAATGAAACAATAAGAAGGCCTCCCTAAATAAAGACTTGTGCGAGATTTACGCATGGTTTTGAACGAGATAGTCATGGGTTTCTCGTTTTGACGCTAATCAAACTAGAACGAAGTAATACAACTTCCAATCACCTCTTTCTTTATAAATTTGAAACAACCAATGCAACAATATGAAGGTCTCCCTAAATGAAGACTTGTGTGAGATCTACGAATCGTTTTGGACGCGATAGTGAAGGGTTTGCTCCTTTTGATGCTAATTTCAACTAGAACGAAGTAATATGACTCATAATCATCTATATTTTGACAATTCAGAGAACTAATGAAACAATAGAAGGTATCCTTAAATGAAGACTTGTGTGAGATGTACGAATCGTTTTGAAGGCTACGGTGATAGGATTGATCCTTTTGATGCTAATCAAACTAGAACGAAGTCATAGGACTCATAATCACATCTTTCTTTGACAATTTGAGAGAACCAATGAAATAATAAGAATTTCTCCCTAAATCAAGACTTGGTGTGAGATGTACGCATCGTTTTTATTGCGATAGTCATGGGATTACTCCTTTTAATGGTAATCAAATTAGAACGAAGTAATAGGACTCTTAATCACCTCTTTCTTTCATAGTTTTACGAAACCAATGAAACAATAAGAAGGTCTCCATAAATGAAGACTTGTTTGAGATCTACGCATCGTTTTGGACGCGATAGTGATGTGATTGCTCCTTTTGATGCTAATGTCAACTAGAACAAAGCAATAGAATTCATAATCACCTATATTTTGACAATTTGAGAGAACTAATGAAACATTAAGAAGGTCTCCCTAAATAAAGACTTGTGTGAGATGTACGGATTATTTTGAAGGCACTAGTGATAGGATTGCTCCTTTTAATGCTAATCAAACTAGAACGAATTCGTAGGACTTATAATCACCTCTTTCTTTGATAATTTGAGAGATCCAATGAAACAGTAAGAAGGTCTCCCAAAATCAAGACTTGTGTGAGATTTACGCATCCTTTTTAACGCGGTAGTCATAGGATTGCTCCTTTTGATGCTAATCAAATTAAAACAAAATAATAAGACTCCTAATCACCTATTTCTTTCACAATTTTAGAGAACCAAAGAAACAATAAGAAGGTCTCCTTAAATGAAGACTTGTGTGAGATGTACGCATCATTTTTAAAGCGATAGTCATAGGATTGCTCCTTTTGATGCTAATCAAACTAGAACGAAGTTATAGGACATCTAATCACCTCTTTCCTTGACAATTTTAAAGCACCAATGAAACAGTAAGAAGGTCTCCCTAAATAAAGACTTGTGCGAGATGTACGCATGGTTTTGAACGAGATAGTCATGGGTTTCTCGTTTTGACGCTAATCAAACTAGAACGAAGTAATACAACTTCTAATCACCTCTTTCTTTGTAAATTTGAAACAACCAATGCAACAATATGAAGGTCTCCCTAAATGAAGACTTGTGTGAGATCTACGAATCGTTTTGGACGCGATAGTGATGGGTTTGCTCCTTTTGATGCTAATTTCAACTAGAACGAAGTAATAGGACTCATAATCATCTATATTTTGACAATTCAGAGAACTAATGAAACAATACGAAGGTATCCTTAAATGAAGACTTGTGTGAGATGTACGAATCGTTTTGAAGGCTATAATGACAGGATTGTTCCTTTTGATGCTAACCAAACTAGAACAAAGTCATAGGACTCATAATAAACTCTTCTTTGACAATTTGAGAGAACCAATGAAATAATAAGAAGTTCTCCCTAAAACAAGACTTGGTGTGAGATGTACGCATCATTTTACGAAACCAATGAAACAATAAGAAGGTCTCCATAAATGAAGACTTGTTTGAGATCTACGCATCGTTTTGGACGCGATAGTGATGTGATTGCTCCTTTTGATGCTAATGTCAACTAGAACGAAGCAATAGAATTCATAATCACCTATATTTTGACAATTTGAGAGAACTAATGAAACATTAAGAAGGTCTCCCTAAATAAAGACTTGTGTGAGATGTACGGATTGTTTTGAAGGCACTAGTGATAGGATTGCTCCTTTTGATGCTAATCAAACTAGAACGAATTCACAGGACTTATAATCACCTCTTTCTTTGATAATTTGAGAGATCCAATGAAATAGTAAGAAGGTCTCCCTAAATCAAGACTTATGTGAGATGTACGCATCCTTTTTAACGCGGTAGTTATAGGATTGCTCCTTTTGATGCTAATCAAATTAGAACGAAGTAATAAGACTCCTAATCACCTATTTCTTTCACAATTTTAGTGAACCAAAGAAACAATAAGAAGGTCTCCTTAAATGAAGACTTGTGTGAGTTGTACGGATCATTTTTAAAGCGATAGTCATGGGATTGCTCCTTTTGATGCTAATCAAACCAGAACTAAGTTATAAGACATCTAATCACCTCTTTCCTTGACAATTTTAAAGCACCAATGAAACAGTAAGAAGGTCTCCCTAAATAAATACTTGTGCGAGATGTACGCATGGTTTTGAACGAGATAGTCATGGGTTTCTCGTTTTGACGCTAATCAAACTAGAACGAAGTAATACAACTTCTAATCACCTCTTTCTTTGTAAATTTGAAACAACCAATGCAACAATATGAAGGTCTCCCTAAATGAAGACTTGTGTGAGATCTACGAATCGTTTTGGACGCGATAGTGATGGGTTTGCTCCTTTTGATGCTAATTTCAACTAGACGAAGTAATAGGACTCATAATCATCTATATTTTGACAATTCAGAGAACTAATGAAACAATACGAAGGTATCCTTAAATGAAGACTTGTGTGAGATGTACGAATCGTTTTGAAGGCTATGGTGATAGGAATGATCCCTTTGATGCTTATCAAACTAGAATTAAGTCATAGGACTCATAATCACCTTTTTCTTTGACAATTTGAGAGAACCAATGAAATAATAAAAATTTCTCCCTAAATCAAGACTTGGTGTGAGATGTACGCATCGTTTTTAACGCGATAGTCATGGGATTACTCCTTTTGATGGTAATCAAATTAGAACGAAGTAATAGGACTCTTAATCACCTCTTTCTTTCATAGTTTTAGGAAACCAATGAAACAATAAGAAGGTCTTCATAAATGTAGACTTGTGTGAGATCTAAGCATCGTTTTGGACGCGATAGTGATGTGATTTCTCATTTTGATGCTAATTTCAACTAGAAGGAAGCAATAGAATTCATAATCACCTATATTTTGACAATTTGAGAGAACTAATGAAACATTAAGAAGGTCTCCCTAAATAAAGACTTGTGTTAGATGTACGGATTGGTTTGAAGGCACTAGTGATAGGATTGCTCCTTTTGATGCTAATCAAACTAGAACGAATTCATAGGACTTATTGTGACGCCCCCAAATCCACGTTCCTTCGAAACCTCGGATTCAGTGCAGTCACGATACTACTAACGCCAAACTATTATATCTTTTATTCATTACTAAAAGAATACATCTTTACTTATTACAATTTAGAATATAAATTCTATTTATATCCAAGATCTCATTTTTACATCATGTTCGATGTTACTAAAATGCGGAATAATTTAAACTTTTTCAATCCTCCTTGAATAAAATCTTTTATTGATTTCATGACTTGAATCAATTACAACCCTTGAATCAATTATAAAATATGATTCATTATATTTGAGTTATCGTATAACGTTTACAACTCGACTTGATATCCTCTATGTATTAACTAATACATCTTTACAACACAACCTGTATTAAACAGTGTAAACAACTATCAAGTAATACTTCTAGAATCTAAACAGGGTTCAAGCAATAATCTAAATAGTACTTCTTCAATTCGATACTATCTATCTTTATCAAGCAAGAAGCACGAAGTCTTTATCATAAGTCCTTAACCTGCAAAAGTGGTTATTTGCAAGAGTGAGCTCGACAGCTCAGCAATTCTAACAGTTTTCATGCATCACATAGCATACAACATTATACTCAGTTCATGCATTTATAAACAATTTATATTTACTACGCATGTTACTTTTCACATAACAAGTATATCATCAAAGATCAACTTTCAATCTCATTTATATCTCATATACAATTCATATATAAGTTCACATTATCACAGCATAATATAATTCAACTAACAGTTATTGAATTCATATATCAAATAGGAACTGAAAGACTTGCCTGATTCGTAGTTTAACAACTACGACTTAACTGCTTAAAGCTATCTGCACTTCGTGTATTCCTACACAGTTATATAATCATGGATTTACATCCATCAGTCTACATTTCATATGCTCTTAATAGAATAACAATTCGTATATCGTTTTCTAATCTTGGTTTCGTTTCACTCTATCTTAGGATAACCACGATGTTACAACATCATACCTTCATACTTATTCTATAGAAACCATTCTATTTCGGTCCTTAGGGTCCTTAAGGAAAATAACTTAGGACCAGACAGTTAACAAACTATTCTTGGCAGCTCTGCAACACGGCGCGGCCGCGCGGCAATTTAGCTTGGGAGTGGCGCGGCCGCGCGACTCCCTGCCAGAACCAGAACTTAGATTTCATAAACTTAGTTTGGTCCTAACATATCATGCATTCTGATATATATTATACACACACATTAAGTAGGCATGCTCGTGCTTATACTACACATGTATACTTAATCACATAGTCTATGCTTTTGAAATTCATTTTCTCGAATATGCGTGCATAGGTGAAATCCATGTTTCATCACATGATGCTTATGTCAACATGTCTATAGGCATAATGAATCCTAATATACATGCTCGTATGATCATAATATAACTCACTCCGTGTTTGATGCTATCATCGTACACATTCTAAACTTTTCATAAAAATCGCTTTAAGTCAACAAAGGTAACTAAGTATACGCAAAGTACCTCGTAGTCATGACTCTCACGTATTAGAACACATACATAAGCCACTTTTACATGCTCAAATGATCAGAACGTGGACATCCTATATATACGTCCAAAAACTCTAAGTTTGTCTTTTGAAATCATTTTTAATTTAAACAATGTGTTCTAGTGTATGCTCAATACTTTCGACTCACATATCATGCATATCTAAACCATATAATCATGCTTAAAAAGTCAGAATATAAACATGACTTATATACGCCAAAATTCATTTATAAAACCTTAAGTTTTCATTAAAAACTCCACTACAACAAGGTATAATTGTTTACTATTAGCCAAGGTAATTAATCAACAACTACCTTCATACCCATTGATGCACATAACCAAGACACTTACACATGTCTCAAAAGTCCGACTCAAAGAACACAAAATTCGTCAAGTCTCATTTTCAAAACTTTACGTTTTCTTTTAGGAAATTATGTTAAACCAACTAATACAACTCACTATGTGCATGACAACCTTAGTACACATGTCAGACCCCTTTATGAAATTATTAGAGTCTAACTAGTATGCTTAACCAACCAGAAAACACAAAATCACCAAGAGTTTCTGCAGAGGGCGCGGCCGCGCCCCATTTGTACTAGGGAGACGCGCGGCCGCGCGTCCCCGTTTCCAAACCAGAAGCTTTACTGCTAAAACAGAGCTTCAGCTAATCCTTTTCTTACTTCATGTAACAAGCTTGAAAGCCATCATATTGTATCTATAACATATATTTAGACTCTACTCAACATATTAACATCATCTTACATAACAATTCTCCACTAATTTATGAAATCTCTTATGAATTTATAAACTCACAACTAAGAATTTAAAGTAAGAGTTATACACCTCTTAGAGCTTTGAATTACTATGCTAGCTTCTTTCTCAGATTTCTATAGCATCACAAACTCTTCTATATAAACTCATCAAGAACTTAGCAACCTAGAATTGTAAAGGGGAGGCTTCTATTTATAGGAAATCCATTACACAAACTTGGTTTTTGCCCCACAATTTAAACCAAAGGAAAGAAGAGAAGTTCATTGGGCAAGCAAGAGTTGTTGGAAGTGGTTGAGTTTCACTATTTGGGCCACTCCCTCCTTCATCATTGAAATCATATGTATAGCCATCATCACCATCCTAGAGTTTGGGCAATTGAAGACATAGCCTAGACCATTGGCCTATTCACGTGTATGAAGAAAGAATGACACTCAATTTGGGACACTCTCTCTTAAAACTCAGCATTTAGTAAGATGGGTGTAAGCATACTAAGTTTTATTTCTTTTTGGACTATACAAGTCACACTTTAATACTTAATGTTGCTACATCAATATTAGTTATGGTCACATATACACCACTCTTCATAAATGTACACCCATATATAAACAAGTATACTTATAATTTAAATACACATCAATACGTATTATAATGTAACTCATGTACATTGTTTTAACTCAATTAATATCTTAATTGGACTAAATATAATATGGTTGGGTACTATCATCCCACCATTTTCCATAAAATTATTATCACAAATATACTCAAATATTATAATGATAATTAATATCAACCATTCATTTTCTTCTAATACTTCCAATTAAATCCCCTTGATTTAATCTTCATTATTTATGCCACACAAGGCATAATTATATGAACTTAGTACTTAATAGTCCACAAGTTTATAATAATATAATCTCCTAAAATAATATTATACTCAATGTTACATCTTATAATATGTTCATAAAGTAATATCATTACATTACTAATTTACATGTTCTCTATTATAATCAATCTATTACCCTCCTATGGGTAATACCCAATGGTCAAAGAGGAGTTGGTGGCTAACTCCACCAACTACTACTATTCATGGTCCTTCCTCATCATTACACCTTATAACATGCTCATGGTGTAATTACATTTCTTATTATATGCTTTCTTAGCAACAATGTAGTAATTGAATTAACAAACTCTACACACTAATGTATTGCATCTATTCATTATCAAGCTATTATTCTCCTATGGTTATTACCTGAGGGCAAAAGGGAAGTTGGTGGCTAACTCCCACCAACTACCACTATTCATGTACCCTAACCACTTAATTGACCATTATTGCTCTCACATGGACTAACTTGCAAGCTTATATCTAATAACTTAATGTTATTACCATATAATATAATAGGGTCACACATACACCCAATCATATAATTATATAATTCATGTACATTTGACAATACCGAATATATTTTAATTGAGTAGTGTCACACCCCATTATTGTAACTTTATTATTACACTTAATCATGTAGTTTCCTATATTATATAGTTTTTCTTGAAGTGTCACACTTCATTCCATATTATATAGATGTATCTACTATATAACTTATAATTACACATCATTGCACATAGGAATTTATTCATATAATAATAATAATTAATTCCATTAATTATTCATTCATTAATTTATTTAATGAATGTTTATTCCACCACTTTGCCACACTAGGCATATCTCACAAGCTTACCTTAAGCTTATTATCACTCCCATCACACTTTAATATTCTTTTAATATAAGGTTTGTGTGACACATGTACTTTAATGCTAAATTATTTAGCTACATTGAACAATTATATGTATAACCTTTACACTAGAATAATTAATATTTACTCTATTAATTATTATAAAATCTACGATAAAATAATAACTTAAGTTATTTAATATATTGAAATAACTTAGTTTTCTTTCATTAATAAACTTTCTTGAAAATACATTAGGAATTATGTATTTTGCCATAACATAAAATATTATGTTTTCTCCAAATAAAGATATTCATTGTTAGGAAATAATTTACTTATTGTCTCAAGATATTATTCTTAATATAATATCTACTAAAATAATTACATGTATGGCACATGTACATACATTATATATAGAAAATAGGTAATAAGTTTATTTTCTATTATAATAATTTATTTCCATCAATTTATTTATATATAGCAAATATGTTTTAATGTATTTACCATATTAATCAATCACACCTCATACAAAAACATATAAGGTAATATTATTATTCAAAAATAATATTTCCTCCTTTATTAAAATAATTCAATATTAGAATTTATTTTAATATCCTTTATAATAATTATTTCTCTTTCTTTTCTATAAATTGTTCCCAAAACAATTTCTTCAAATATTTATTTAAAGATATAATGATTTCCATTTCTCTTTAATAACGTATATATATCTATTAACGTTATTTGTACATTAGACTTTCACACATATTACCATTCTAAGTAATATATAGAAGGTACTA
This sequence comes from Panax stipuleanatus, assembly GCA_020205555.1. Classification (NCBI taxonomy): domain Eukaryota; kingdom Viridiplantae; phylum Streptophyta; class Magnoliopsida; order Apiales; family Araliaceae; genus Panax; species Panax stipuleanatus. Next base: position 73,222,905 of record CM035123.1, on the reverse strand, counting down.
ATTATAATCATATATTCAACATATATATTAATTCACTCCTTTACTTAAGTAAATTAAACCTTGTACCATATTACCTTAGTTAATTAAGGTTCAATATTCATATTATATTATTCCATAATATAACTCTCAACTTAAATTAACCAATATTTATTCTTATTAGTTAATTCCTTAACTAACTCATGCTTCACTATCCAAACCTATTCACGGATAGCTTAAGTGCTATTAATAACCTATATTATAAACATACTAGTTATTAATACACATACTCAAGAATATGGTGATTATACATTAAGGATATTTAATGTCACCAACTTACTATGATAAAATAATTCTATAAATTATTTAATATCGATAGAAATTTATCCACTTCCTTTACCTCAATTGAATCGTCTCTACGATAAGTAACAAATATATATTAATAATATATTTATAAATCACAAAAACACATTTTACATAGTCCATATTACCTTATGTAATATAATACCACATACCTCATATCACATATATATCTTTTTATTCGAACCCATCTCACGGTTTAAGAATTTTATTTATTAAATCCTTATTTAATAATTTTTGAAAATCCGGGTTCTTACACTTATAATCACCTCTTTCTTTGATAATTTGAGAGATCCAATGAAACAGTAAGAAGGTCTCCCTAAATCAAGACTTGTGTGAGATGTACGCATCCTTTTTAACGCGGTAGTCATAGGATTGCTCCTTTTGATGCTAATCAAATTAGAACGAAGTAATAAGACTCCTAATCACCTATTTCTTTCACAATTTTAGAGAACCAAAGAAACAATAAGAAGGTCTCCTTAAATGAAGACTTGTGTGAGATGTACGCATCATTTTTAAAGCGATAGTCATGGGATTGCTCCTTTTGATGCTAATCAAACTAGAATGAAGTTATAGGACATCTAATCACCTCTTTCCTTGACAATTTTAAAGCACCAATGAAACAATAAGAAGGTCTCCCAAAATAAAGATTTGTGCGAGATGTACGCATGGTTTTGACGCTAATCAAACTAGAACGAAGTAATACAACTTCTAATCACCTCTTTCTTTGTAAATTTGAAACAACCAATGCAACAAAATGAAGGTCTCCCTAAATGAAGACTTGTGTGAGATTTACGAATCGTTTTGGACGCGATAGTGATGGGTTTGCTCTTTTTGATGCTAATTTCAACTAGAACGAAGTAATAGGACTCATAATCATCTATATTTTGACAATTCAGAGAACTAATGAAACAATACGAATGTATCCTTAAATGAAGACTTGTATGAGATGTACGAATCGTTTTAAAGGCTATGGTGATAGGATTGATCCTTTTGATGCTAATCAAACTAGAACGAAGTCATAGGACTCATAATCACCTCTTTCTTTGACAATTTGAGAGAACCAATCAAATAATAAGAATTTCTCCCTAAATCAAGACTTGGTGTGAGATGTACGCATTGTTTTTAACGCGATGGCCATAGGATTACTCCTGTTGATGGTAATCAAATTAGAACGAACTAATAGGACTCTTAATCACCTATTTCTTTCATAGTTTAGGAAACCAATGAAACAATAAGAAGGTCTCCATAAATGAAGATTTGTTTGAGAACTACGCATCGTTTTGGACGCGAGAGTGATGTGATTGCTCCTTTTGATGCTAATTTCAACTAGAACGAAGTAATAGAATTCATAATCACCTATATTTTAACAATTTGAGAGAACTAATGAAACATTAAGAAGGTCTCCCTAAATAAAGACTTGTGTGAGATGTACGGATTGTTTTGAAGGCACTAGTGATAGAATTGCTCCTTTTGATGCTAATCAAACTAGAACGAATTCATAGGACTTATAATCACCTCTTTCTTTGATAATTTGAGAGATCCAATGAAATAGTAAGAAGGTCTCCCTAAATCAAGACTTGTGTGAGATGTACGCATCCTTTTTAACGCGGTAGTCATAGGATTGCTCCTTTTGATACTAATCAAATTAGAACGAAGTAATAAGACTCCTAATCACCTATTTCTTTCAGAATTTTAGAGAACCAAAGAAACGATAAGAAGGTCTCCTTAAATGAAGACTTGTGTGAGATGTACGCATCATTTTTAAAGCGATAGTCATGGGATTGCTATTTCTGATGCTAATCAAACTAGAACGAAGTTATAGGACATCTAATCATCTCTTTCCTAGACAATTTTAAAGCACCAATGAAACAATTAGAAGGTCTCCCTAAATAAAGACTTGTGCGAGATGTACGTATGGTTTTGAACGAGATAGTCATGGGTTTCTCTTTTTGACACTAATCAAACTAGAACGAAGTAATACAACTTCTAATCACCTCTTTCTTTTTAAATTTGAAACAACCAATGCAACAATATGAAGGCCTCCCTAAATGAAGACTTGTGTTAGATCTACGAATGATTTTGGACGCGATAGTGACGGGATTGCTCCTTTTGATGCTAATTTCAACTAGAACGATGTAATAGGACTCATAATCATCTATATTTTGACAATTTAGAGAACTAATGAAACATTAAGAAGGTCTCCCTAAATAAAGACTTGTGTGAGATGTACGGTTTGTTTTGAAGGCTATGGTGATAGGATTGATCCTTTTGATGCTAATCAAACTAGAAAGAATTCATAGGACTCATAATCACCTCTTTCTTTGAAAATTTTAGAGAACCAATGAAATAATAAGAATTTCTCCCTAAATCAAGACTTGGTGTGAGATGTACGCATCGTTTTTAACACGATAGTCATGGGATTACTCCTTTTGATGGTAATCAAATTAGAACGAAGTAATAGGACTCTTAATCATCTCTTTCTTTCATAGTTTTAGGAAACCAATGAAACAATAAGAAGGTCTCCATAAATGAAGACTTGTTTGAGATCTATGCATCGTTTTGGATGCGATAGTGATGTGATTGCTCCTTTTGACGCTAATTTCAACTAGAACGAAGTAATAGAATTCATAATCACCTAAATTTTGACAATTTGAGAGAACTAATGAAACATTAAGAACGTCTCCCTAAATAAAGACTTGTGTGAGATGTACGGATTGTTTTGAAGGCACTAGTGATAGGATTGCTCCTTTTGATAATAATCAAACTAGAACGAATTCATAGGACTTATAATCACCTCTTTCTTTAACAATTTGAGAGATCCAATGAAACAGTAAGAAGGTCTCCCTAAATCAAGACTTGTGTGAGATGTACGCATCCTTTTTAACACGGTAGTCATAGGATTGCTCCTTTTGATGCTAATCAAATTAGATAGAACTAAAAAGACTCCTAATCACCTATTTCTTTCACAATTTTAGAGAACCAAAGAAACAATAAGAAGGTCTCCTTAAATGAAGACTTGTGTGAGATGTACGCATCGTTTTTAACGCGATAGTAATAGGATTGCACCTTTTGATGCTAATCAAACTATAACGAAGTTATAGGACATCTAATCACCTCTTTCCTTGACAATTTTAAAGCACCAATGAAACAATAAGAAGGTCTCCCTAAATAAAGATTTGTGCGAGATGTACGCATGGTTTTGAACGAGATAGTCATGGGTTTCTCGTTTTATCGCTAATTAAACTAGAACGAAGTAATACAACTTCTAATCACCTCTTTCTTTGTAAATTTGAAACAACCAATGCAACAATATGAAGGTCTCCCTAAATGAAGACTTGTGAGAGATCTACGAATCGTTTTGGACGCGATAGTGATGGGTTTGCTCCTTTTGATGCTAATTTCAACTAGAACGAAGTAATAGGACTCATAATCATCTATAATTTGACATTTCAGAGAACTAATGAAACAATACGAAGGTATCCTTAAATGAAGACTTGTGTGAGATGTACGAATAGTTTTGAAGGCTATGGTGATAGGATTGATCCTTTTGATGCTAATCAAACTAGAACGAATTCATAGGACTTATAATCACCTCTTTCTTTGACAATTTGAGGGATCCAATGAAACAGTAAGAAGGTCTCCCTAAATCAAGACTTGTGTGAGATGTACGCATCCTTTTTAACGCGGTAGTCATAGGATTGCTCCTTTTGATGCTAATCAAATTAGAACGAAGTAATAAGACTCCTAATCACCTATTTCTTTCACAATTTTAGAGAAACAAAGAAACAATAAGAAGGTCTCCTTAAATGAAGACTTGTGTGAGATGTACGCATCGTTTTTAACGCGATAGTAATAGGATTGCTCCTTTTGATGCTAATCAAACTAGAACGAAGTTATAGGACATCTAATCACCTCTTTCCTTGACAATTTTAAAGCCCCAATGAAACAATAAGAAGGTCTCCCTAAATAAAGATTTGTGCGAGATGTACGCATGGTTTTGAACGAGATAGTCATGGGTTTCTCGTTTTGACGCTAATCAAACTAGAACGAAGTAATAGAACTTTTAATCACCTCTTTCTTTGTAAATTTGAAACAACCAATGCAACAATATGAAGGTCTCCCTAAATGAAGACTTGTGTGAGATCTACGAATCGTTTTGGACGCGATAGTGATGGGTTTGCTGCTTTTGATGCTAATTTCAACTATAACGAAGTAATAGGACTCATAATCATCTATATTTTGACAATTCAGAGAACTAATGAAATAATACGAAGGTATCATTAAATGAAGACTTGAGTGAGATGTACGAATTGTTTTGAAGGCTATGGTGATAGGATTGATCCTTTTGATGCTAATCAAACTAGAACGAAGTCATAGGACTCATAATCACCTCTTTCTTTGACAATTTGAGAGAACCATGGAAATAATAAGAATTTCTCCCTAAATCAAGACTTGGTGTGAGATGTACGCATCGTTTTTAATGCGATAATCATGGGATTACTCCTTTTGATGGTAATCAAAGTAGAACGAAGTAATAGGACTCTGAATCACCTCTTTCTTTCATAGTTTTACGAAACCAATGAAACAATAAGAAGGTCTCCATAAATGAAGACTTGTTTGAGATCTACGCATCGGTTTGGACGCGATAGTGATGTGATTGCTCCTTTTGATGCTAATTTCAACTAGAACGAAGCAATAGAATTCATAATCACCTATATTTTTATAATTTGAGAGAACTAATGAAACATTAAGAAGGTCTCCCTAAATAAAGACTTGTGTGAGATGTACGGATTGTTTTGAAGGCACTAGTGATAGGATTGCTCCTTTTGATGCTAATCAAACTAGAACGAATTCATAGGACTTATAATCACCTCTTTCTTTGATAATTTGAGAGATCCAATGAAACAGTAAGAAGGTCTCCCTAAATCAAGACTTGTGTGAGATGTACGCATCCTTTTTAACGCGGTAGTCATAGGATTGCTCCTTCTGATGCTAATCAAATTAGAACGAAGTAATAAGACTCCTAATCACCTATTTCTTTCACAATTTTAGAGAACCAAAGAAACAATAAGAAGGTCTCCTTAAATGAAGACTTGTGTGAGATGTACGCATCATTTTTAACGCGATAGTCATGGGATTGCTCCTTTTGATGCTAATCAAACTAGAACGAAGTTATAGGACATCTAATCACCTCTTTCCTTGACAATTTTAAAACACCAATGAAACAGTAAGAAGGTCTCCCTAAATAAAGACTTGTGCGAGATGTACGCATGTTTTTTGAACGAGATAGTCATGGGTTTCTCGTTTTGACGCTAATCAAACTAGAACGAAGTAATACAACTTCTAATCACCTCTTTCTTTGTAAATTTGAAACAACCAATGCAACAATATGACGGTCTCCCTAAATGAAGACTTGTGTGAGATTTACGAATCGTTTTGGACGTGATAGTGATGGGTTTGCTGCTTTTGATGCTAATTTCAACTAGAACGAAGTAATAGGACTCATAATCATCTATATTTTGACAATTCAGAGAATTAATGAAACAATACGAAGGTATCCTTAAATGAAGACTTGTGTGAGATGTACGAATCGTTTTGAAGGCTATGGTGATAGGATTGATCCTTTTGATGCTAATCAAACTAGAACGAAGTCATAGGACTCATAATCACCTCTTTCTTTGACAATTTGAGAGAACCATGGAAATAATAAGAATTTCTCCCTAAATCAAGACTTGGTGTGATATGTACGCATCGTTTTTAATGCGATAATCATGGGATTACTCATTTTGATGGTAATCAAATTAGAACGAAGTAATAGGACTCTTAATCACCTCTTTCTTTCATAGTTTTACGAAACCAATGAAACAATAAGAAGGTCTCCATAAATGAAGACTTGTTTGAGATCTACGCATCGTTTTGGACGCGATAGTGATGTGATTGCTCCTTTTGATGCAAATTTCAACTAGAACGAAGCAATAGAATTCATAATCACCTATGTTTTTACAATTTGAGAGAACTAATGAAACATTAAGAAGGTCTCCCTAAATAAAGACTTGTGTGAGATGTACGGATTGTTTTGAAGGCACTAGTGATAGGATTGCTCCTTTTGATGCTAATCAAACTAGAATGAATTCATAGGACTTATAATCACCTCTTTCTTTGATAATTTGAGAGATCCAATGAAACAGTAAGAAGGTCTCCCTAAATCAAGACTTGTGTGAGATGTACGCATCCTTTTTAACGCGGTAGTTATAGGATTGCTCCTTTTCATGCTAATCAAATTAGAATGAAGTAATAAGACTCCTAATCACCTCTTTCTTTCACAATTTTAGAGAACCAAAGAAACAATAAGAAGGTCTCCTTAAATGAAGACTTGTGTGAGATGTACGCATCATTTTTAAAGCGATAGTCATGGGATTGCTCCTTTTGATGCTAATCAAACTAGAACGAAGTTATAGGACATCTAATCACCTCTTTCCTTGACAATTTTAAAGCACCAATGAAACAGTAAGAAGGTCTCCCTAAATAAAGACTTGTGCGAGATGTACACAAGGTTTTGAACGAGATAGTCATGGGTTTCTCGTTTTGACGCTAATCAAACTAGAACGAAGTAATACAACTTCTAATCACCTCTTTCTTTGTAAATTTGAAACAACCAATGCAACAATATGAAGGTCTCCCTAAATGAAGACTTGTGTGAGATCTACGAATCGTTTTGGACGTGATAGTGATGGGATTGCTCCTTTTGAAGCTAATTTCAACTAGAACGAAGTAATAGGACTCATAATCATCAATATTTTGACAATTTAGAGAACTAATGAAACAATACGAAGGTATCCTTAAATGAAGACTTGTGTGAGATGTACGAATCGTTTTGAAGGCTATGGTGATAGGATTGATCCTTTTGATGCTAATCAAACTAGAACGAATTCATAGGACTTATAATCACCTCTTTCTTTGACAATTTGAGAGATCCAATGAAACAGTAAGAAGGTCTCCCTAAATCAAGACTTGTGTGAGATGTACGCATCCTTTTTAACGCGGTATTCATAGGATTGCTCCTTTTGATGCTAATCAAATTAGAACGAAGTAATAAGACTCCTAATCACCTATTTCTTTCACAATTTTAGAGAACCAAAGAAACGATAAGAAGGTCTCCTTAAATGAAGACTTGTGTGAGATGTACGCATCGTTTTTAACGCGATAGTAATAGGATTGCTCCTTTTGATGCTAATCAAACTAGAACGAAGTTATAGGACATCTAATCACCTCTTTCCTTGACAATTTTAAAGCACCAATGAAACAATAAGAAGGTCTCCCTAAATAAAGACTTGTGCGAGATGTACGCATGGTTTTGAACGAGATAGTCATGGGTTTCTCGTTTTGACGCTAATCAAACTAGAACGAAGTAATACAACTTCTAATCACCTCTTTCTTTGTAAATTTGAAACAACCAATGCAACAATATGAAGGTCTCCCTAAATGAAGACTTGTGTGAGATCTACGAATCGTTTTGGACGCGATAGTGATGGGTTTGCTGCTTTTGATGCTAATTTCAACTAGAACGAAGTAATAGGACTCATAATCATCTATATTTTGACAATTCAGAGAACTAATGAAACAATACGAAGGTATCCTTAAATGAAGACTTGTGTGAGATGTACGAATCGTTTTGAAGGCTATGGTGATAGGATTGATCCTTTTAATGCTAATCAAACTAGAACGAAGTCATAGGACTCATAATCACCTCTTTCTTTGACAATTTGAGAGAACCAAGGAAATAATAAGAATTTCTCCCTAAATCAAGACTTGGTGTGAGATGTACGCATCGTTTTTAATGCGATAATCATGGGATTACTCCTTTTGATGGTAATCAAATTAGAACGAAGTAATATGACTCTTAATCATCTCTTTCGTTCATAGTTTTACGAAACCAATGAAACAATAAGAAGGTCTCCATAAATGAAGACTTGTTTGAGATCTACGTATCGTTTTGGACGCGATAGTGATGTGATTGCTCCTTTTGATGCTAATTTCAACTAGAACGAAGCAATAGAATTCATAATCACCTATATTTTTACAATTTGAGAGAACTAATGAAACATTAAGAAGGTCTCCCTATATAAAGATTTGTGTTAGATGTACGGATTGGTTTGAAGGTACTAGTGATAGGATTGCTCCTTTTGATGCTAATCAAACTAGAACGAATTCATAGGACTTATAATCACCTCTTTCTTTGATAATTTGAGAGATCCAATGAAACAGTAAGAAGGTCTCCCTAAATAAGGACTTGTGTGAGATGTACGCATCCTTTTTAACGCGATAGTCATAGGATTGCTCCTTTTGATGCTAATCAAATTAGAACGAAGTAATAAGACTCCTAATCACCTATTTCTTTCACAATTTTAGAGAACCAAAGAAACAATAAGAAGGTCTCCTTAAATGAAGACTTGTGTGATATGTACGCATCATTTTTAAAGCGATAGTCATGGGATTGCTTCTTTTGATGCTAATCAAACTAGAACGAAGTTATAGGACATCTAATCACCTCTTTCCTTGACAATTTTAAAGCACCAATGAAACAGTAAGAAGGTCTCCCTAAATAAAGACTTGTGCGAGATGTACGCAGGGTTTTGAACGAGATAGTCATGGGTTTCTCGTTTTGACGCTAATCAAACTAGAACAAAGTAATACAACTTCTAATCACCTCTTTCTTTGTAAATTTAAAACAACCAATGCAACAATATGAAGTTCTCCCTAAATGAAGACTTGTGTGAGATCTACGAATCATTTTGGACGCGATAGTGATGGGTTTGCTCCTTTTGATGCAAATTTCAACTAGAACGAAGTAATAGGACTCATAATCATCTATATTTTGACAATTCAGAGAACTAATGAAACAATACGAAGGTATCCTTAAATGAAGACTTGTGTGAGATGTACGAATCGTTTTGAAGGCTATGGTGATAGGATTGATCCTTTTAATGCTAATCAAACTAGAACGAAGTCATAGGACTCATAATCACCTCTTTCTTTGACAATTTGAGAGAACCAAGGAAATAATAAGAATTTCTCCCTAAATCAAGACTTGGTGTGAGATGTACGCATCGTTTTTAATGCGATAATCATGGGATTACTCCTTTTGATGGTAATCAAATTAGAACGAAGTAATATGACTCTTAATCATCTCTTTCGTTCATAGTTTTACGAAACCAATGAAACAATAAGAAGGTCTCCATAAATGAAGACTTGTTTGAGATCTACGTATCGTTTTGGACGCGATAGTGATGTGATTGCTCCTTTTGATGCTAATTTCAACTAGAACGAAGCAATAGAATTCATAATCACCTATATTTTGACAATTGGAGAGAACTAATGAAACATTAAGAAGGTCTCCCTATATAAAGATTTGTGTTAGATGTACGGATTGGTTTGAAGGTACTAGTGATAGGATTGCTCCTTTTGATGCTAATCAAACTAGAACGAATTCATAGGACTTATAATCACCTCTTTCTTTGATAATTTGAGAGATCCAATGAAACAGTAAGAAGGTCTCCCTAAATAAGGACTTTTGTGAGATGTACGCATCCTTTTTAACGCGATAGTCATAGGATTGCTCCTTTTGATGCTAATCAAATTAGAACGAAGTAATAAGACTCCTAATCACCTATTTCTTTCACAATTTTAGAGAACCAAAGAAACAATAAGAAGGTCTCCTTAAATGAAGACTTGTGTGATATGTACGCATCATTTTTAAAGCGATAGTCATGGGATTGCTTCTTTTGATGCTAATCAAACTAGAACGAAGTTATAGGACATCTAATCACCTCTTTCCTTGACAATTTTAAAGCACCAATGAAACAGTAAGAAGGTCTCCCTAAATAAAGACTTGTGCGAGATGTACGCAGGGTTTTGAACGAGATAGTCATGGGTTTCTCGTTTTGACGCTAATCAAACTAGAACAAAGTAATACAACTTCTAATCACCTCTTTCTTTGTAAATTTAAAACAACTAATGCAACAATATGAAGTTCTCCCTAAATGAAGACTTGTGTGAGATCTACGAATCATTTTGGACGCGATAGTGATGGGTTTGCTCCTTTTGATGCAAATTTCAACTAGAACGAAGTAATAGGACTCATAATCATCTATATTTTGACAATTCAGAGAACTAATGAAACAATACGAAGGTATCCTTAAATGAAGACTTGTGTGAGATGTACGAATCGTTTTGAAGGCTATGGTGATAGGATTGATCCTTTTGATGCTAATCAAACTAGAACGAAGTCATAGGACTCATAATCACCTCTTTCTTTGACAATTTGAGAGAACCAATGAAATAATAAGAATTTCTCCCTAAATCAAGACTTGGTGTGAGATGTACGTATCGTTTTTAACGCGATAGTCATGGGATTACTCCTTTTGATGGTAATCAAATTAGAACGAAGTAATAGGACTCTTAATCACCTCTTTCTTTCATAGTTTTAGGAAACCAATGAAACAATAAGAAGGTCTTCATAAATGAAGACTTGTGTGAGATCTACGCATCGTTTTGGACGCGATAGTGATGTGATTGCTCCTTTTGATGCTAATTTCAACTAGGACGAAGTAATAGAATTCATAATCACCTATATTTCGACAATTTGAGAGAACTAATGAAACATTAAGAAGGTCTCCCTAAATAAAGACTTGTGAGAGATGTACGAATTGTTTTGAAGGCACTAGTGATAGGATTGCTCCTTTTGATGCTAATCAAACTAGAACGAATTCATAGGACTTATAATCACCTCTTTCTTTTACAATTTGAAAGATCCAATGAAACTGTAAGAAGGTCTCCCTAAATCAAGTGTTGTGTGAGATGTACGCATCCTTTTTAATGCGATAGTCATAGAATTGATCCTTTTGATGCTAATCAAATTAGAACGAAGTAATAAGACTCCTAATCACCTCTTTCTTTCACAATTTTAGAGAACCAAAGAAACAATAAGAAGGTCTCCTTAAATGAAGACTTGTGTGAGATGTACGCATCGTTTTTAACGCGATAGTCATGGAATTACTCCTTTTGATGCTAATCAAACTAGAACGAAGTTATAGGACATCTAATCACCTCTTTCCTTGACAATTTTAAAGCACCAATGAAACAATAAGAAGGTCTCCCTAAATAAAGACTTGTGCGAGATGTACGCATGGTTTTGAACGAGATAGTCATGGGTTTCTCGTTTTGACGCTAATCAAACTAGAACGAAGTAATACAACTTCTAATCACCTCTTTCTTTGTAAATTTGAAACAACCAATGTAACAATATGAAGGTCTCCCTAAATGAAGACTTGTGTGAGATCTACGAATCGTTTTGGACGCGATAGTGATGGGATTGCTTCTTTTGATGCTAATTTCAACTAGAACGATGTAATAGGACTTATAATCATCTATATTTTGATAATTCAGAGAACTAATGAAACATTTAGAAGGTCTCCATAAATAAAGACTTGTGTGAGATGTACGGATTGTTTTGAAGGCTATGGTGATAGGATTGATTCTTTTAATGCTAATCAAACTAGAACGAATTCATAGAACTCATAATCACCTCTTTCTTTGACAATTTGAGAAAACCAATGAAATAATAAGAATTTCTCCCTAAATCAAGACTTGGTGTGAGATGTACGCATCGTTTTTAACGCGATAGTCATGGGATTATTCCTTTTGATGGTAATCAAATTAGAACGAAGTAATAGGACTCTTACTCACCTCTTTCTTTCATAGTTTTAGGAAACCAATGAAACAATAAGAAGGTCTCCATAAATGAAGACTTGTTTGAGATCTACGCATCGTTTTGGACGCGATAGTGATGTGATTGCTCCTTTTGACGCTAATTTCAACTAAAACAAAGTAATAGAATTCATAATCACCTATATTTTGACAATTTGATAGAACTAATGAAACATTAAAAAAGGTCTCCGTAAATAAAGACTTGTGTGAGATGTACAGATTGTTTTCAAGGCACTAGTGATAGGATTGCTCCTTTTGATGCTAATCAAACTAGAACGAATTCATAGGACTTATAATCACCTCTTTCTTTGACAATTTGAGAGATCCAATGAAACAGTAAGAAGGTCTCCCTAAATCAAGACTTGTATGAGATGTACGCATCCTTTTTAACGCGGTAGTCATAGGATTGCTCCTTTTGATGCTAATCAAATTAGAACGAAGTAAAAAGACTCCTAATCACCTATTTCTTTCACAATTTTAGAGAACCAAAGAAACAATAAGAAGGTCTCCTTAAATGAAGACTTGTGTGAGATGTACGCATCGTTTTTAACGCGATAGTCATGGGATTGCTCCTTTTGATGCTAATCAAACTAGAACGAAGTTATAGGAGATCTAATCACCTCTTTCCTTGACCATTTTAAAGCACCAATGAAACAATAAGAAGGTCTCCCTAAATAAAGACTTTTGCGAGATGTACGCATGGTTTTGAACGAGATAGTCATGGGTTTCTCGTTTTGACGCTAATCAAACTAGAACGAAGTAATACAACTTCTAATCACCTCTTTCGTTGTAAATTTGAAACAACCAATGCAACAATATGAAGGTCTCCCTAAATGAAGACTTGTGTGAGATCTACGAATCGTTTTGGACGTGATAGTGATGGGATTGCTCCTTTTGACGCTAATTTCAACTAGAACGAAGTAATAGAATTCATAATCACCTATATTTTGACAATTTGAGAGAACTAATGAAACATTAAGAAGGTCTCCCTAAATAAAGGCTTGTGTGAGATGTACGGATTGTTTTTAAGGCACTAGTGATAGGATTGCTCCTTTTGATGCTAATCAAACTAGAACGAATTCATAGGACTTATAATCATCTCTTTCTTTGTCAATTTGAGAGATCCAATTAAACAGTAAGAAGGCCTCCCTAAATCAAGACTTGTGTGAGATGTACGCGTCCTTTTTAACGCGGTAGTCATAGGATTGCTCCTTTTGATGCTAATCAAATTAGAACGAAGTAATAAGACTCCTAATCACCTATTTCTTTCACAATTTTAGAGAACCAAAGAAACAATAAGAAGGTCTTCTTAAATGAAGACTTGTGTGAGATGTACGCATCATTTTTAACGCGATAGTCATGGGATTGCTCCTTTTGATGCTAATCAAACTAGAACGAAGTTATAGGACATCTAATCACCTCTTTCCTTGACAATTTTAAAGCACCAATGAAACAATAGGAAGGTCTCCCTAAATAAAGACTTGTGCGAGATGTACGCATGGTTTTGAACGAGATAGTCATGGGTTTCTCGTTTTATCGCTAATCAAACTAGAACGAAGTAATACAACTTCTAATCACCTCTTTCTTTGTAAATTTGAATCAACCAATGCAACAATATGAAGGTCTCCCTAAATGAAGACTTGTGTGAGATCTACGAATCGTTTTGGACGCGATAGTGATGGGTTTGCTGCTTTTGATGCTAATTTCAACTAGAACGAAGTAATAGGACTCATAATCATCTATATTTTGACAATTCAGAGAACTAATGAAACAATACGAAGGTATTCTTAAATGAAAACTTGTGTAAGATGTACGAATCGTTTTGAAGGCTATGGTGATAGGATTGATCCTTTTGATGCTAATCAAACTAGAACGAAGTCATAGGACTCATAATCACCTCTTTCTTTGACAATTTGAGAGAACCAAGGAAATAATAAGAATTTCTCCCTAAATCAAGACTTGGTGTGAGATGTACGCATCATTTTTAATGCGATAGTCATGGGATTACTCCTTTTGATGGTAATCAAATTAGAACAAAGTAATAGGACTCTTAATCACCTCTTTCTTTCATAGTTTTACGAAACCAATGAAACAATAAGAAGGTCTCCATAAATGAAGACTTGTTTGAGATCTACGCATCGTTTTGGATGCGATAGTGATGTGATTGCTCCTTTTGATGCTAATTTCTGAAAGTAGTATGCATACAAGCCAATCATGTATGATGATAAAGCATATACTTTGGAGGCAATCTTATTTATTTATTAATAAAAATATTCATTTATTAAAGACATTTAATTATCTACATGGTGCTGTTTTTATAATATGTAAATAACCCATAGTTTTAAGCAATGCTTTTAGAATCATGATGATGATCATGCCAATGAGATCTAAATTCTTAGAAAGCTCTAAAACTAAAATAGTTCCTAATCATGGGATTACTAAAAAGGGGATTAGTAAATCCGGATAGATTAGTACTTATGTTGCTTGCTCATTTGATGAGGATGATTGATCTCATAATCATTTGTGTGGAGACACTAAAGCAAGTATGTAGGTGCTTATTGGAGAATAAGTTCACTGAACGTGACTCGCTATGGAATACCTAATGGAGTTTTACTCGCCTGTCAATAGGAATTCCTAATGTGATAGTAGTACAAGTGATCCTTGGACTTGAGATCATCATAGTATCTTGTATGTAATGAATTATACTTTGACTTATTCCTTAAAGCCCTTTAGGGTATATAAAAGGGTATGCTTGGGTATAATGAGTTCCATATGGAGACAATGAATGATCAATAAAGAATCTACCACCTCTAGTAAAGGAGGAGATATGTCCTATGTGATTCGTTAAATGACAACCCAGGAATCCTTGGCCAAGGTAAAATGAAATTAGAAAGGAGTTTCTAATTTACATTATTTGGAGTTGTGCATTTTCTAATCGAAATACATATAATTAAATAAAATAAGACTTGACAGTAAATTCATGTCTTATATTTAATTAGGACATTGTATGGTGGAAGGATTGAATTGTATGGTAACAATTTACTCACAGGTTCTTTTATGATTAATGTTGAAATCTATATTATCTGAAAAGTCGTTGATCGTTAGGGAGGCTTATCCCTATTGTAGAATAAATATTATTTATTTAAATAGATTATTAGTTTAATTTATTTATTTAAATAAGATTAAAATTATTTTAATTGATTTATTCACAACCGGTTTAATATGGAGAACCTAAAGGGTCACACCATAAAAGGAAGAATAATTATTTAAGAAGGTAATGGCATAATCGTAATAATGCATTAAGTATAATTAATTTAATCTGTGGTGATAGAATAAATTAAATAGCTTAATGTTTATTATTTAATATTTTGAAAATATTAAATATAAATTAATAAGAGGAGTCTTCTTAATATTATTACAATTATTATTATTTTAATTTCTAAAGGAGTTTAGTAATTAATTTAATATTTAGTACTCTCATTTATTCCTAATAAGATTAGGAGACAAATTAATTAAATGAATTTAATTAATTATTCCCATGTGGTGGGAAGCCTAAATTAATTAAAGGAGTTTAATTAATTAAAAGAAATCCCATGTCTAATAGGATTAGAAGGGTTGACTAATATCTATATAAGAGGAGTCTTATAATAGATATTAGATGATGCAATTCCAATTGTTGGAGAGTACTCCTTTTCTATAGAGGATAGAAAACTAAGTCAACCACCCTCCTTCTTGATAATTCATCTTCCTTGGTGGATCACCTCTAGAGGCCAAACACTTGGGTGGCTAACGTTGATCAAAGGAAGGAATCTAATCCGAAAATTCAAGGAGATCACGAAGAACAAGGAGTTGAACTAGTACCTGTGGAAGCTTCGTTCTACAAGGGTATGATTCCATAACTTCTTATTTATCGTTTTAAATTAATAATTTGCATAAAGGATGATCCGGGTAATGGTTTTGTAGAATTTTTTTTAAACTCAAATATACCATGCTTCCGCTAATTTTTGCAATTTGATTGCGTCACGATTTCGTACAAACCCAACAGTGGCATCAGAGCCAAACTTTTATGCAATTATTAATTTATTTTGATTTCATATACATATGGGTATATATTTAAAATAATTTATTGTGCATAATTTTATTGTATAAATTTTTTTTTTTTTAAGGAAAAAAAATGGCGTTTTTTTTTTTTTTGGGACGAATCACAATTTTTTTTTGGGTGCTAATCTTGAATTCTGCAAAGAAAGTGTGTTGTCTCTTTCTTGTTAGAGTTTATGCCCTAGAGGCTAATTCTTTGATGTAATTATTTAAACATTTTTTGATATTATATTTGATTGAATAAATGAATTATTTTATTATGGTTTTATTTACTGCGTTATATAAATGTTAACATAATAAAAGTCCTTAGAATAGTGATACAAATTATATGGCTTCAAGTATGTGATTTAAACATGAGATCATATAGTTACAATTAGTATCATTACTCTTAAATGTCCCTAGTCGAGTGTCATTGTTAATGGGACAACAATGATACATTGAGACTAGTATGTGGATTGACTGATGGCCAAATCTCATTGGTCATAAATATATGAGATATTGAGTCAATGCATAGGTACATGTTAGAGAACAATGTACTGGGCAGACCCACCATGAGAATTCTACGTGGAGCATTATGCAAAGTGTCATAAGCAATTCTCATAGTGACAATGATGTAATGATCCTCCGACCTGAAATTACTATATTACTACACGAGAATTTATGTACTTTGATATCATCAAAGGCCACCTTTAATAGGTGGACGATAAAGGTGATTATTGGGTATATCATGAATCGTGTGAGGAATATGAGTGATCTAGATGGAATTTAACCCTCCTATATATTAGGGGTGATATCCATAGGCCTCTTGATTGAGTAGGACTATGAAATGCATGGCCATGCTCAAATAGTGATTTGTTTCATATAGTCTACTCATCGATCAAGAAAACTCAGATTAAATTATGAAGAGGATGACACATTCCATGCCTCGAGTTTAATCTAGGATGTCAAGGTTAAAAGGATTAAATTACATTGAAACATTGGTCACGAAAAGGTTGTATCGAATCACCGATCTTATTATTATTTGGGTAGCAGTGATGCATTACTAGATGCCGCTCACTGTTTATAATTTTATAATATGATTTTAAAATTATTGCCAACATAATAATAACCTATAGGGTCACACACTTAGAACGTAATTAAAAGGGAATTAATTTAAATTGTATGGATTTAAATATATCAATATGATTGATAGTATTTAAATTATGAATTTAAATTAATAGGATAATTTGTATATATATATATATATATATATTAATTAAGTAAGACTTAATTAAGATATAATATATATATATATATAAATATATAAATTTGGATTTTATATTTCTAATTGGATTAGGTTTTGGTTAATTCCTTTAACTGCTATATATATGATATATCAGCCGTTTAGGGTATCATAGATATCAAAACCCTAGCCGCTCTTAGAGAGAGACTAGAGAGAAAAATTTCGAAAAATCCAGATCCTTGGCGGCTAGTACCGCAGCTTTCCTTGCTGCAGATCGTGTGACGATTCGCGGGACGTTCGTGTGGATACCATAGAGGCGCAGTTCCGTTGGATTGCATTGAGGATTCGAAGCAGTTCCAGAATCTCCATCGTCTCATTTCAGGCTTAAATAATCGGTAAAACATATCTTAACCTATGAATTAATATGTTTTCGCATGGATCCTGTTTTAGGGTTTCGAAAAATTTTAATTTCCGCTGCGTTTATGTGCCGAAAACCCTACAGTGGTATCAGAGCTACTTGCGAAATGATTAATTCAGATTACGTGTTTTAATTGTATTCGTTATATATGATATATGCTGATGCATGTTTACCGATCTGAAATTGAATATATGATATTCTGCATGTATGCGTATTCTGGAAATCTGTAATATATATGCATGTATATGATGTTCTGATATTTGTATCCTAGAAGGTGGAATAACAATTCAACTTCTGTTCTAATTGGATTAGAAACATGAAGATTCGATTTAATATGATTAATCGAAACTGGACATATATGATATGTTCTGGGTGTATTGTTAGTATGAGTGTTCTGGACATATATGATATGATATATGATATGTTCTGGACATATATGATATATATGATATGTTCTGGACATATATGATTATGCAAAGTGATATAATCGAAACTGGACATATATGATATGTTCTGGACATATATGATATGATATGTTCTGGGTGTTCTGGGTGTATTGTTAAAATTCCCAGGGCGCTGCCCCCGGCCCTGCTCGCTGACCGGGCAGCGAGACCACCCGCCGGCTGATCGGTCAGCCGAACCACCGCCAGGGGGGGAGCCCCCCCTTGGACCCCCCCGTCGTAGCGCACGATGGTCGTGACCCCAATATTTTGTATATAGTTTTCTTTAATTATATAAATTGTGTCATGTGCTTATTGTGATATGCATGGTGCACAGTTATGGCCCTTTTGACCCATAGGTTAGTGGTTTTGGTTTTGAAATACGGCTTGCATGTCGTGCCTTTCTATAAATTCTGATGTAATATTCTCTTCTCATCTAAATCCCCTCGAATGTAACTCGAGGTTTCTTTATGTCATGTAATGTACAATTGTAACCTATCAAGATGACAAGATGATGATGGAGAGGAGACACATGCATGAGGAAGGTCTAAGGAAGCTACTATTTTGAAGACCTTTTACCACCTTAGACTGACCTTCAATCTTTTCATTAGCTTGAAAAGATTGGCATAGGGTTGGGGCCATAACTGTGACACATTTAATTTTGCACTTTATTTATGCTTGTATACGATATGATATAATAAATAATGCGCATGTTTAATAAGATTAAAATTGGTGAGATCTAAATTAATTATTAAAATCCCTCATAAAATTATTAAGTCTAAATCAGATGCCTTCCAATGAATAACACTCATCAAGACCTTGACCGATGGATGTAGGTTTGCCAAAGTAAAGTACCCCATTTATCTTGGTAAGATGCGATAGGATAATTGTGATATCCAAACTGTTAAAATCATTGGGCCAGACTTAACTAAGTTATCACAATAGGATTGTGGACTTAGAGGCATAGAGTTTGGTAGGTACCAATAGATGGACTAGAAACAAATGTTGTTCACCAAACTATCTAAGAGTTATATATGATATAATTGACAAAGGGTTGTCTACCTAAATAATTATGTTTTGAGAGAATAGCCAAAGCTAACTTAAGGCATAATGAAATATGGATCTTAGCTCACTAGAAAGATTTAATTGAAAAATGCTTTCCGAATTAATGGTGAGGGCTATTAATTTGAATAAAATAGTGGGAGGTATATTTTGAATGTACTATTATCAGTTACATAATATCAAAATTCTGCAATTTGACTTATTATTTTTGCACTTATAAATTGTAGATATCAATGGCAAACAACAACACAACTAGTCTTTCACTACGATCAGTCCTTGAGAAGGAAAAGTTGAGTGGAGTTAATTTCCTAGACTGGCATAGGAACTTGGGGATTGTCCTCAAACAGGAGCGTAAGCTATATATCCTTGATGGGCCCATTCCTGCAGCACCAGCTAACATTGCACCACGTGTAGAGCATAATGCTTATAAGAAGCATTGATGCTCTGGATGTGAGTTGTCTCATGCTAGCAACTATGAACTCTGAGCTTCAGAAGCAACATGAGTTAATGGATGCTTATGAGATGATCGAGCATCTCAAGAAATTGTTCGAAGGGCATGCTCGACAGGAGAGGTATGATACAAGCAAGGCGTTGTATCACTGCAAGATGGGTGAACGTGATCTAGTTGGTCCACATGTGCTGAAAATGATTGGGTATATTGAGTACCTTGGTAGGTTGGGTTTTCCGATTACTCCGGAAGCCCAAACTGATCTTGTTTTGCAATCTTTGAACAGCAGCTACTCTCAATTTGTTATGAATTACCTCATGAATGAAATTGAGAAACCACTTACTGAGTTGTTGAGCATGTTAAGAACTGCCGAGAACAACATGAAAAAGGCAGGACCCGCTCCCATAATGATGGTGCAAAAGGGGAATGCTAAGGGAATGGGGAAAGGCAAGAAGAAGATAGGATCTAAATCTGCCAAACCCAATCCCAAAACCAAACAGGCTTTAAAACCTAAAGGTGGGGTGGCTAAAGAAGGTGATTGTCACTTCTGTGGAAAATCTGGACACTGGAAGAGGAATTGTCATGCTTATTTGGAAGAACTGAAGAAAAAGAAAGGAAGTATGACTTCTGATTCAGGTATATATGTTATAGAAGTCAATTTGTCCACTTCTACATCATGGGTATTGGATACTGGATGTGGTTCTCACATTTGTGTTAATGTGCAGGAACTCCGAAGGAGTAGGACTTTGGCGAAAGGCGAGGTTGACCTACGAGTTGGGAATGGAGCAAAAGTTGCTGCACTAGCCGTAGGAACTTATCATTTATTTTTGCCCACTGGGCTAGTATTAGAATTAGAGGATTGTTATTATGTGCCTGCTATGAGCAAAAACATTATTTCCGTTTCTTGTTTGGACAAGAAAGGTTTTTCATTTTTAATAAAGAACAACAGTTGTTCATTTTACTTAAATGAAATATGTTATGGTGTTGCACAATTGTTTAATGGTCTTTATATTCTTAATTTAGAAATGCCTATCTATAACATAAATACAAAACGATTTAAATCAAATGATTCAAATCCGACATATCTTTGGCACTGTCGTTTAGGCCATATAAATGAGAAACGCATATCCAAACTCCATAAAGATGGGTTTTTGGATTCATTTGATTTTGAATCATATGAGACATGCGAGTCTTGTTTATTAGGCAAGATGACTAAAGCCCCTTTCACTGGACACAGTGAACGGGCTAGCGATGTATTGGGACTTATACATAGTGATGTATGCGGACCCATGAGTTCGTTAGCAAGAGGTGGGTTTTATTACTTCATTACATTTACTGACGACTTCAGTAGATATGGATATGTGTATCTTATGAGACACAAATCCGAATCCTTTGAAAAGTTCAAGGAATTCAAGAATGAAGTTCAAAACCAATTTGGCAAAAACATAAAAGCCCTTCGATCCGATCGAGGAGGTGAATACTTAAGCCAAGACTTTGATGACCTTCTAAAGGAGTGTGGTATTATATCACAGCTCACTCCACCTGGAACACCACAATGGAATGGTGTGTCTGAGAGGAGGAATCGCACCTTGTTGGACATGGTACGATCGATGATGAGCCATGCAGATCTTCCAATAAGCTTCTGGGGTCATGCCCTAGAGACAGCTGCATTCACACTTAACCGTGTTCCTACAAAGACGGTTCATAAGACACCATATGAGATGTGGACTGGGAAACGTCCTAGTATGTCGTTCATGAAGATTTGGGGTTGCGAGGCGTTTGTAAAACGTCTGGCTTCTGACAAGCTCGGACCCAAATCTGACAAATGTAATTTTGTGGGATACCCAAAGGAAACAAAAGGGTATTATTTCTACAAACCTTCTGAGAACAAAGTATTTGTTGCTCGAACTGGTATTTTTCTAGAAAGAGAATTTGTCTCTAAAGAAAACAGTGGGAGGAAAGTAGAACTCGAAGAAGTTCGAGAACCACAAAATATCATTGAACCTGAGTTGGAACATGAGCAGGAACCACAAGATATTGTGGAAAGTGAACCTGCTCAAATTACACGAGGCATTCGTAGATCTGGTAGGACACGCCAAGAGCCCGAGAGATATTATGGATTTCTTGTGACTCAAAATGGCGATGTGATGCTCATAGATCATGATGAACCTGCTTCCTACCAAGAAGCTATGAATGGACCAGATTCTGAGAGATGGCTTGAAGCCATGAAATCTGAGATGGACTCCATGTATACTAACCAAGTATGGACTTTGGTTGATCCACCCGAAGGGGTAAAACCAATCGGGTGCAAGTGGGTTTTCAAGAAGAAAACCGACATGGATGGTAATGTACAAACCTATAAAGGTCGACTGGTAGCAAAAGGTTTCAAACAAGTTCAAGGTGTTGACTATGATGAAACCTTCTCTCCAGTGGCAATGGTTAAATCCATCAGGATCTTACTTGCTATTGCAGCCTTTTATGATTACGAAATCTGGCAGATGGATGTCAAAACTGCATTCCTTAACGGAAATCTCCTTGAGGATGTGTATATGACACAACCTGAGGGTTTTGCCAATCCAAATGATGCTGGAAAGGTATGTAAGCTGCAGCGATCCATTTATGGATTGAAGCAAGCCTCTCGGAGTTGGAATCTTCGATTTGATGAAGCAGTCAAAGAGTTTGGCTTCATAAAAAATGAAGATGAATCTTGTGACGCCCCCAAATTCCAGTACCGCCACTTGGTCTCTCGAATTCGGTTCATCACGTGCTCATGGTAATACATCACAATAATAATAATTAAATATCATACGATCACAGCGGAAAATCTATTCTAGAATAATTTACAATGATTTATTATAATTATTCCCCCAAGTCTCGCAACCTACAGTACTTAATAGATTACATAATAATATCAGTTAACGACTTATTACATAATCTAACTTAAGCTTAAACATAATCAAATCCAGTCTTACTACATCATCTTCATACAATATTAATATATTTAAAACATAACAGACATAAGCTAGTTGGTAGCTTTGCCCTTGCCCTTATCAACGCCCGAAGGTTCACCATGCTCTGCCTTAACTGAAATGTTTTAGGGAAAGCAAGAATGAGCACAAATTGCCCAGCAAGTAATATACAATAAGGGTGAGTAATAAGATTCTAAATTCTCGAAAGGGTATAACAAGATTTGATAGTTCAAGAATAACAAGAATATCAACAGTTCTCAATATCAGTCGCTAAGGACAGGATAATATCAATATGATTCAATAATAAGTCAATTCAAGATTTCAAATAATTGAATACTGAGTAGTCACTACGGACTATGAACTTCTACTAGAATTGACAGTAATAAACTGAAAATCCAACAAAAACAGGTACAACAGGTGATCAGCCTAAAGTACCATCGTTATGCATAACAATCAATCATACTCAAGTGTGCACGTCGGTTCTCCGACAATTATATATTCCCTTCAAAGAAGGTTGTTCTTCTCAGTCAAATATAAGATTCCACACCAATCAATTAGTTTGGGTTATTTTTCAATAACATAAGTCTAGCCGAATCAAATGGCATAGACACTTTCACAATATTCAAGAACAATACTAAGTTCAACATGAATAATAGCTTTAATGAAATAAGAGTTCAAGTATGCTAATTCAATTCAAATAATTAAGTAGGAAACTAGTTCGCAATATACAAAGATAGAATACTTGTATCCAAAGAGATAAGTTTTAGATACTCGCTTACGATATCCGTTGAATAAAGTAATGCAAGGGTTTAGGATACTTGCCTTATGCGTAGTTTACTCACGTAAAGCTAGTCAACACTTTTGAATTCCTATCGTAATGATAGTCATTAGTCATATAATTTAACTTCACAATATATCTTCGAATATACGATCAACACACAAGCTAAGTTTTACCCTAGCTACACAATTATTTAGTATCTAATTTCTTTTCTTAACTTTCTCTTTTCTCAAGTTGATCATATTCATACATCGTTACTATCATGTGAGACTACCACAATTAGCAAACATATTCGCACATTATTAATATCACATAAGACTACAATCAATACTAAATATATTTTATTTTAGCAAGTTATGGCATTCTCATAAGTTAACCGTCAAAATCGGGTTCAAGTGACATCATATAATATCACGTAGCATGTATACATTTTTAAAGGATACTTTTATGTTTGTATACAATCTTTCCTCGTTCTAATCATTTATGATTTTGTTTTAATTCACGATCCCTAACAACTTAGGGTTATACAATGTCATGAATTCACATAAATTGTCATTCTTATCATTTAGACATATAAAGTAGTCATATATTTTATTGATACGCATGTTCATATGTTCCTTATGTCATGGATATGTGATTCTAGCATTATTACTAGTTCGTGACTTAATCAAACTCATGCTTGATTAACTTGCATTACATCTAACAAGTACGTACATATATGATGCCTTCAAACTACATTCAATCATGTTGAAAATATCAGAATGTAGAGTCCTAATATAACATGTCAAAGTCCACATTTAAAGCTTATGTTGTCATTAGTAAAGCTTGCTAATAAGGCCTAACATGCTCATGCTATCTAGATTCATATGTTAACATATTTGACCCGCATTTCAAGGTCACATAACATGCTTGAAAAGTCAGAATGTATACATGGTCTTTACATGTCAATATCAACCTTCAAAACTTGTATTTTTGTTAGAAAGGTGCACTAGTTGGGTTCACATGTTCATATTATATCACGATACATATATACTTAAGTCAATATGCATTCCATGTGTTTCTAGGTCATACAAACGTGTCTCAAAAGTCAGAATACTATTATGGTATTTATATATCCAAGTTCCTCTTTTCATAACTTTAAGTTTTCTTTGAAATATTCAACTAAAACAACTAGCATAGATTGCTATAACCTAGTAACCTTATTCCATATGTTAATGTGAGTTATATGCATATCCTAACAGTACATCATGCTCAATACATCAGAAGATATAAAAGAAATCATCAACAAATTCTGCAGTGGCGCGCGGCCGCGCCCAAATTGTACTAGGGAGACGCGCGGCCGCGCGGCTCCCGTTCTAGACCAGAAGATGTTCTGTTATTGCAGAGCTTCAGAATTTCTCATAATGTACTTAGCTAGCATGCTTGCCTACCATCACTTTACATTCCTAACACATAGATATACTTAACAACTTATGCTAGCACCTTATCACACACTAATTTCAACAATATCATGCAATCTCTATGAATTGAAATTTAAATGGGTTTAGAGGTTATACCTCTTGAGCTCAAACTTGCACAAGACTTGTTCTCAAATTCAGATTATAAACTCACAATACTCTCTCTATATCAACTTAGCACAAATTTTAGCAACATAGAAAATGAAGAGAGGCTTGGTATTTATAGGAGAATTCAATATCCATACAAAGCAATTGCCCCAAGGTTTGAAACAATGGGGGAAATGAAGAACTAGAGGATTGAGGGGAGTTGATGGAATAGTGTCCAACCACCCCCATCACCCACATCCTTCTTCATCATGAGCATCATTGGCTAGCTAGGAAGTTGACATGAGGGAGTAGCTTAGGCCTTTGGCCTTTCACGTGGGAGAAGAGATAGTGACTATCATTTAGGGACAAGGCAATATGAAACTCAACATTTGCAACATGAAGTGTATTAACACTAAGGCCATATATACATATACACTTAGGCTATTATATATTTATTCAAACTATATTTTGTAATTAACATTATAGTGTAAGTCACATGCTTAATATTTCAAGGTAGTAGATGTGATATGGCAATGTAACATACATATCATCCATGTACATTTATTAATACCGGATATAATCACATCACATTATTTTCTTCATTAAATTCTACAATCAACAAGTGATTTCAATATATTCATGATATATCATTTTAATGTATACTTACATACACATTGTCACATAGGTATTAATCATGTAGCTCACATAGTTTAATTAATCTTAATACATGGTCCATATGTGTAATATATTCACATTGCATTATATAGCATAGTTTATGTATACTTGTATGGTTACACCTAAGTGTTTCTCTACACTATATAATATAGTCGTATTATATATTATTGCATGCTTGTACATAACAATCAATATAATCTTATTATATTAATAACTTACTTATTTGTTTTATTATTCATAATGTCAAATAAATAAATTATTTATCTTATCAATTAATTAACAATAATATTAATTAATCCATTCCTCATCGATTACTAATAACACCTAATTAATAATCATAGGATTCATTATCACATTAACAAGTATAAATCTCAGCACAATTATAAACAAGTGGTTTATTATTATTATATTTCTTGCAATAATAATAATCACGTATTATTAATCAATCACATTAATATTCCATAACCATCAACTAATATTTTACAATAGCAATTAACAATTAATATAGATTAATTGTTTACTTAATAATTCATTCGTTAATTAATATAATTATTAATATTTCCCATCACTGTGCCACACTAGGCTCTCAACGAGTTTATCGTAAACTCCACATTTTTCTCAATTGTCATAGATATTCAATTTAATATAATTGAATTTAATCATTCTCATAACACAAAATCATTTATATTCAAATAAATTCTCATTTCCATTAATATAATTATTTAATAATAATAGGAAATTCTCGGGTATTACATCCTCCCCCCCTTATAAAAATTCCGTCCCGGAATTGCTACAAGGTTACACAAACAAATGGGGATAATCCCTCATTATCCTATCTTCTAATTCCCACGTTGCCTCCTCGACATCGTGGTTACGCCAAAGTACTTTTACAGACGAAATAATTTTGTTTCTCAAAGTTTGCTCTTTCCTATCTAATATCTGGACAGGAATTTCTTCATACGCCAAGTTCTTCTCCACTTGAATGGGCTTGTAAGAAATCACATGTTTGTAGTCGGCCTTGTACGGCCGCAACACGGAAATGTGAAATACGTTGTGGATGTGCTCCAACTCAGGTGGCAACGCAACTTCGTATGCCACTTCGCCCACTCGCTTCAGTATTTCGAACGGTCCTATAGATCTTGGACTCAATTCTCCTTTCTTGCCGAAACGGATCTTTCCTTTCCATGGAGATACTTTCAAGAATATGAAACTGCCGACTTTGAAGTCTCGGTCCTGTCGATGCAAATCTGCGTATTTCTTCTGGCGATCTTGAGCTGCTACTAATCGGGCTCTTATCACTGTCACCATGTCTGTGGTTTGTTGTACTAACTCTGGTCCGAGTATTTGTCGTTCTCCGACTTCGTCCCAACATAATGGCGTTCTGCACTTTCTTTCGTAAAGAGCTTCGTACGATGGCATGCCGATACTCGCATGGTAGCTATTATTATATGCGAATTCTACTAAGGGTAGGTGGTCGTCCCAATTTCCCTTAAAATCCATCACGCAAGTCCTAAGCATGTCTTCTAGCGTTTGTATTGTTCGCTCACTTTGTCCGTCTGTTTGAGGATGATAAGCTGTACTCAACCTCAACTGCGTTCCCATTCTTTCTTGCAAACTCTTCCAAAAATTGGACGTGAAGCGCGGATCTCGATCAGAGACAATTGACACCGGCACTCCATGTCGTGAAACAATTTCTTTTACATATAGGCTTGCTAATTGGTTCAAACTGTAGCGGATCTTGATTGGTAGAAAGTGTGCGGTCTTCGTTAGTCGATCCACGATAACCCAAATGGCATCATAACCTTTCTGTGTAACTGGAAGTCCTACCACGAAGTCCATGGTAATATGCTCCCATTTCCACTCTGGTATTTCTAACGGTTGTAGTAAACCACTCGGCCGTTGATGCTCTGCTTTAACGCGTTGGCAAGTCAAACATCTACTGACGCACTCTGCGACTTCCCGTTTCAAATTGGGCCACCAAAAATGTTGCCTTAGATCTCGGTACATCTTTGTGCCTCCCGGATGAACGGAATATGTCGTATTATGTGCCTCGTGCAAAATCTCTTCCCTCAACTCGGTTACCGCTGGTACCCACACTCTTCCTTCAAATCTCAAAATACCATCTTTATCCATTCAAAATTTTTCTTCCTCATTTTCCGTGATCCTCTTTCGGATTTTCTCACACTCTTCATCCTTTTCTTGGGCTTCCTTTACTTTATCCAACAATATCGGATGAGCTTCCATTACAAACAACTTCTCACCAGACTTTTCTGGTCCTTTCACTTCTATCTCCAATTTCTCCATCTCTCTTATCAACTCTTCCTGAGTCGTCAAATTAAACAACTTCTCCCTTCCTTTCCTGCTCAGAGCGTCGGCAACCACATTTGCCTTTCCCGGGTGATAAAGAATATCGCAGTCATAGTCTTTGATTAATTCTAACCACCTTCTCTGCCGCATGTTTAACTCCTTCTGTGTGAAGATATATTTCAGACTTTTGTGGTCCGTGTATATCTCACATTTTTCTTCGTATAGATAATGCCTCCATATCTTTAACGCAAAAACTACTGCCGCTAACTCTAAGTCGTGAGTAGGGTATCGTTTTTCGTAATCCTTTAATTGTCGTGATGCATATGCAATGACCTTGCCGTGCTGCATAAGCACACAGCCAAGTCCCTTGTGCGATGCATCACTATACACCACAAAATTTCCTGCATCATCTGGTAATGATAATACAGGTGCTTCGCTCAATCTCTTCTTCAACTCCTGAAAACTCTCTTCACATTTGTCGGTCCATATAAATTTCACCGTCTTTCTAGTCAAATTGGTCAACGGGGTTGCTATCTTAGAAAAATCTTTGATAAATCTCCGATAGTACCCAGCTAACCCTAAAAAGCTTCTCACCTCCGTCGGTGTTTTTGGTTGTTCCCAATTACTTACTGCATCAACCTTCACAGGGTCTACAGCAATCCCATTCTTATCCACCACGTGACCTAAGAATTGAACCTTCTCCATCCAAAATTCGCACTTCGAAAATTTTGCATACATCTTCTCCTTCCTTAGTGCTTCCAAAACAATCTTCAGATGTTCGGCGTGTTCTTCCTCTGTCTTCGAGTAGATCAAAATGTCGTCGATAAAGACCACTACAAATTTATCAAAGTATGGCTTGAAAACTCGGTTCATCAAGTCCATAAATACTGCCGGAGCATTAGTCAATCCAAATGACATTACCAAAAACTCGTAGTGTCCATAACGGGTTCGAAACGCAGTCTTTGGTATGTCCTCATCCCTCACTTTCAGTTGATGATATCCTGTTCGTAGGTCGATCTTCGAGAAACACTTTGCTCCCTTCAGTTGATCAAACAAGTCGTCTATCCTCGGTAGCAGATATCGGTTCTTGATCGTTACTCTGTTCAATTCTCGATAATCGATACAGAGTCTCATCGATCCGTCCTTCTTCTTAACGAATAGCACTGGTGCTCCCCAAGGAAAAACACTCGGTCGAATGTAACCCTTATCCAACAATTCTTGTAATTGTATCATCAATTCCTTCATTTCTACTGGCGCCATACGATATGGAGCTTTCGAAATCGGTGCCGTTCCCGGTGCTAAGTCTATTACGAATTCGATTTCTCTGTCTGGCGGAAGACCAGGCAGATCGTCCGGAAACACATCTTGGAATTCATTAACTACGTCTATATCCTTAATTTCTACTCCCTTTTTCCGAGTATCAACGATGTAAGCTAAATATCCTACACATCCTTTCCTTAACAATTTCTTAGCCTGCATCATCGTAACGCAACACGATTGCTTAAGCGATGAGCTACCATAAAACACTACCTTAGACTTACTCGGAGTCTGAAGGTTCACACATTTGTTCTGACAGTCAATTATCGTAGCATGGTTATACAACCAATCCATTCCCAGTATTACGTCAAATTCTCCCAGTCTAATAGGAATCAAGTCTACGCTCAGTTCACGTTTACTAATACTTGCGTGACAATTTCGATAAACGTATTCTACAGGGATCACTTCCTTATTAGCAACTTCTATGCTCAAAGGATTTTCTAAAAGTTCTCGGGGTGTACTAAGTCTACTAGCAAATTCTTCAGATACAAAAGAACAGGTGGCACCCGAATCAAATAATACATAAGCATTTATATCATTGATTGGGATTATACCTGACACCACATCCTTCGTAGTCACTGCGTCTTGGACGGTCATGTTAAAGGTTCTGGTGGTTGGGTGGTTGGATTGTGCCGGTCCACCGATCATCAGCTTGTTGCCTCCTGCTGATTACTACCCCCGCCACTTCCCTTATTTGGGCAGTCCTTAATTCGGTGCTCCGTCGAGCCACAAGCAAAGCATCCTTGTATCTTTTTCGGTTTCAAACAGTTGGGCGAGATGTGCCCTTCCTGTCCGCAGTTGTAGCAAGTGCCACGTCCCTTCCAGCACTCGCCCTGGTGATTCTTCCCACACTTCGGGCATCCTTCAGCCCTCTTCTTGAAACCTTCACGAAAATTCCCTGATTGATTATTATTGTTGTTTTTGTTGTTGTTGTTGTTCTCCCACTTTCTCTTTCCCAAATTACTTCCTCCACTGCTGCTTCCTCCGGTACGATTCTCTCCTTCAGCATTCTTTTCTTTCTTCTCTTTGTTATACAGGCTTAAGGCCTCACTGCCACCTTCCGCAATGATTGCCTTTTCCAGTAATGTTGCAAAGGAATCAATTTGAAGAACTGATACCTTATTGAACAGCCATGGCTTCAACCCTTGTTCAAAGCGTCTAGCTTTCCTCTCTTCATCACCAACTTGGTGCTCCGCAAATCGCGCTAGTTCGTTAAACCTAGCCGCGTATTGCGCCACCGTCATTTCACCTTGTTTTAACTCTAGGAATTTCACCTCCATCCTATTCTTCATACTTTTCGGAAAGTAATTCTCGAAGAACAGTGTCTTAAACTTATCCCAAGCTATTATCCCTTCTCCAGCTCTTTGTTGATTAGCCTCCCACCAGTAGTTCGCTTCTCCCCTCATCATGTACGTGGCAAACACCGTCTTTTGATCTTCGCCTACGCTAGCTATAGTGAAAGCTTTTTCGATCTCTTTGATCCACGTTTGTGCGATGATTGGGTCGGTAGTTCCCTCGAACTCCGGGGGTCCTACACTCTTAAAGTCTTTAAAGGTTGTTACTGGCACAGTCTGAGGGTTCCGGCGAACGGGTTCATTGTTCCTTCCCCTTAAGGCTTCTCCTAACAAGTCTACCAGTTTCTGGATGGGGTCTACTTGTTCCCTCTCGTTGTTAACAGATTCTTCGGGTGCTGTCAATCTACGTCTGGGCGGCATTATCTGCATCACAAGTTTTCATTTTATTATTATTCAAGTATATTACTTAAGTATTTCCTTTTTTTTTAATACTAAAAAAAAATTGTAATATATTTCTGAAATAAACTTCATTTATATTCATATGCCAAATCGTTTCATTACATGATTTCCCTAGCATACTGCTATAAATGTTATCACATATATCCCCTAATATCACAAAAGATGGGGAATATACCAACCTACTACCATACTACCCCTCTAACAAAAGCTAACTCGGGGTTTACATCATCATCCCACATCTTACACAAAAGATCGGGATTACAACATAGTATATACAATACATAAAGACACAACTAGTACTACCACTAGACTGACTAAGGAAATCTCATCCCATCATCCCGCGCTCCACTGCGCTCTTGTACTCCAACTGTGCTATATACGCAACCAGCTCTCGGCTCAAGGTATGTAGAGTCTGTCCCTGTTCTGCCGAGTAGTGGTACACACCATCAATCACCCTTTCAAAAGCTGAACGGAACACATACCCCATCTTGTTCATCTTTCTCTTCTTGCACCCGACCTCGTCCTCAAGGTCGTCAGCTCTCTC
The DNA here is from genome assembly GCA_020205555.1 of Panax stipuleanatus. Taxonomy (NCBI): domain Eukaryota; kingdom Viridiplantae; phylum Streptophyta; class Magnoliopsida; order Apiales; family Araliaceae; genus Panax; species Panax stipuleanatus. Next base: position 73,191,224 of record CM035123.1, on the reverse strand, counting down.
ATTGGACGCTTCCCACTTCTCCTCGAAGTGTAACCTATCCATCACCTCCAACTCTAGCTGAGTACGGAGTGCCTCTTTCTCAGTCTTCTCACTCAGTTCCCTCTGCTCAACCTCTTCTAGCTTCTCTGCCAAATCTACATTCCTAGCCACTGACCTGTGAAATAGAGTCCCCATCTGGATCCCTGCCTCCCTACGGTAGGCAATCTCCACCTCTAACTCTTGCATAGCCAGCTTCCTCTGGTGGTCCTCGTCCCTCAGCTTCTGGAACTCAGACTCTGTCTCTTGGGCCTCTGCCTCCAGCTCTTGGACTCTGCAGTCTAACTCTAGAATACGCTCCTCGTACTCGCCTAACATCTGTTCCTCTATAGTAGCCTCATCAGAGTCCTCTACTGGCTCATCCTCCATCGGCTCCTCCTCTGGATCAGTCTCTATCTCAATCTCAATCTCATCCTCGTCATCAAACTCGGATGGTGCAACTGCCTGCACTGGCACAGCCTCTAGAGGTGCCTCGTATACTACATGTATATCTCTGGGCTCCTGCTCTGCTACTCTACTAGTTACACCTGTGTCTGTCATCCTACAATCACAAACACAAGGCAAACAAACAGCAACTCCATTAGAATGTTAAATAAAATATAAGTTCATTGTATAGAATGAAGTTACATTTCATAACAGACTAAGTCTCTCAAGGAAAACTCTACATGAGTTTTATCTCCTTCCTAACTTCTAAGTTCACCTAAGCTATAGTCCAAGGACACTCGTTCCTAAGGTTTATAACTACAGCTTTGATACCAACCTGTGACGCCCCCAAATTCCAGGACCGCCACTTGGTCTCTCGAATTCGGTTCATCACGTGCTCATGGTAATACATCACAATAATAATAATTAAATATAATACGATCACAGCGGAAAATCTATTCTAGAATAATTTACAATGATTTATTATAATTATTCCCCCAAGTCTCGCAACCTACAGTACTTAATAGATTACATAATAATATCAGTTAACGACTTATTACATAATCTAACTTAAGCTTAAACATAATCAAATCCAGTCTTACTACATCATCTTCATACAATATTAATATATTTAAAACATAACAGACATAAGCTAGTTGGTAGCTTTGCCCTTGCCCTTATCAACGCCCGAAGGTTCACCATGCTCTGCCTTAACTGAAATATTTTAGGGAAAGCAAGAATGAGCACAAATTGCCCAGCAAGTAATATACAATAAGGGTGAGTAATAAGATTCTCAATTCTCGAAAGGGTATAACAAGATTTGATAGTTCAAGAATAACAAGAATATCAACAGTTCTCAATATCAGTTGCTAAGGACAGGATAATATCAATATGATTCAATAATAAGTCAATTCAAGATTTTAAATAATTGAATACTGAGTAGTCACTACGGACTATGAACTTCTACTAGAATTGACAGTAATAAACTGAAAATCCAACAAAAAAAGGTACAACAGGTGATCAGCCTAAAGTACCATCGTTATGCATAACAATCAATCATACTCAAGTGTGCACGTCGGTTCTCTGACAATTATATATTCCCTTCAAAGAAGGTTGTTCTTCTCAGTCAAATACAAGATCCCGCACCAATCAATTAGTTTGGGTCATTTTTCAATAACATAAGTCTAGCCGAATCAAATGGCATAGACACTTTCACAATATTCAAGAACAATACTAAGTTCAACATGAATAATAGCTTGAATGAAATAAGAGTTCAAGTATGCTAATTCAATTCAAACAATTAAGTAGGAAACTAGTTCGCAATATACAAAGATAGAATACTTGTATCCAAAGAGATAAGTTTTAGATACTCGCTTACGATATCCGTTGAATAAAGTAATGCAAGGGTTTAGGATACTTGCCTTATGCGTAGTTTACTCACGTAAAGCTAGTCAACACTTTTGAATTCCTATCGTAATGATAGTCATTAGTCATATAATTTAACTTCACAATATATCTTCGAATATACGATCAACACACAAGCTAAGTTTTACCCTAGCTACACAATTATTTAGTATCTAATTTCTATTCTTAACTTTCTCTTTTCTCAAGTTGATCATATTCATACATCGTTACTATCATGTGAGACTACCACAATTAGCAAACATATTCGCATATTATTAATATCACATAAGACTACAATCAATACTAAATATATTTTATTTTAGCAAGTTATGGCATTCTCATAAGTTAACCGTCAAAATCGGGTTCAAGTGACATCATATAATATCACGTAGCATGTATACATTTTTAAAGGATACTTTTATGTTTGTATACAATCTTTCCTCGTTCTAATCATTTATGATTTTGTTTTAATTCACGATCCCTAACAACTTAGGGTTATACAATGTCATGAATTCACATAAATTGTCATGCTTATCATTTAGACATATAAAGTAGTCATATATTTTATTGATACGCATGTTCATATGTTCCTTATGTCATGGATATGTGATTCTAGCATTATTACTAGTTCGTGACTTAATCAAACTCATGCTTGATTAACTTGCATTACATCTAACAAGTACGTACATATATGATGCCTTCAAACTACATTCAATCATGTTGAGAATATCAGAATGTAGAGTCCTAATATAACATGTCAAAGTCCACATTTAAAGCTTATGTTGTCATTAGTAAAGCTTGCTAATAAGGCCTAACATGCTCATGCTATCTAGATTCATATGTTAACATATTTGACCCGCATTTCAAGGTCACATAACATGCTTGAAAAGTCAGAATGTATACATGGTCTTTACATGTCAATATCAACCTTCAAAACTTGTATTTTTGTTAGAAAGGTGCACTAGTTGGGTTCACATGTTCATATTATATCACGATACATATATACTTAAGTCAATATGCATTCCATGTGTTTCTAGGTCATACAAACGTGTCTCAAAAGTCAGAATACTATTATGGTATTTATATATCCAAGTTCCTCTTTTCATAACTTTAAGTTTTCTTTGAAATATTCAACTAAAACAACTAGCATAGATTGCTATAACCTAGTAACCTTATTCCATATGTTAATGTGAGTTATATGCATATCCTAACAGTACATCATGCTCAATACATCAGAAGATATAAAAGAAATCATCAACAAATTCTGCAGTGGCGCGCGGCCGCGCCCAAATTGTACTAGGGAGACGCGCGGCCGCGCGGCTCCCGTTCTAGACCAGAAGATGTTCTGTTATTGCAGAGCTTCAGAATTTCTCATAATGTACTTAGCTAGAATGCTTGCCTACCATCACTTTACATTCCTAACACATAGATATACTTAACAACTTATGCTAGCACCTTATCACACACTAATTTCAACAATATCATGCAATCTCTATGAATTGAAATTTAAATGGGTTTAGAGGTTATACCTCTTGAGCTCAAACTTGCACAAGACTTGTTCTCAAATTCAGATTATAAACTCACAATACTCTCTCTATATCAACTTAGCACAAATTTTAGCAACATAGAAAATGAAGAGAGGCTTGGTATTTATAGGAGAATTCAATATCCATACAAAGCAATTGCCCCAAGGTTTGAAACAATGGGGAAAATGAAGAACTAGAGGATTGAGGGGAGTTGATGGAATAGTGTCCAACCACCCCCATCACCCACATCCTTCTTCATCATGAGCATCATTGGCTAGCTAGGAAGTTGACATGAGGGAGTAGCTTAGGCCTTTGGCCTTTCACGTGGGAGAAGAGATAGTGACTATCATTTAGGGACAAGGCAATATGAAACTCAGCATTTGCAACATGAAGTGTATTAACACTAAGGCCATATATACATATACACTTAGGCTATTATATATTTATTCATACTATATTTTGTAATTAACATTATAGTGTAAGTCACATGCTTAATATTTCAAGGTAGTAGATGTGATATGGCAATGTAACATACATATCATCCATGTACATTTATTAATACCGGATATAATCACATCACATTATTTTCTTCATTAAATTCTACAATCAACAAGTGATTTCAATATATTCATGATATATCATTTTAATGTATACTTACATACACATTGTCACATAGGTATTAATCATGTAGCTCACATAGTTTAATTAATCTTAATACATGGTCCATATGTGTAATATATTCACATTGCATTATATAGCATAGTTTATGTATACTTGTATGGTTACACCTAAGTGTTTCTCTACACTATATAATATAGTCGTATTATATATTATTGCATGCTTGTACATAACAATCAATATAATCTTATTATATTAATAACTTACTTATTTGTTTTATTATTCATAATGTCAAATAAATAAATTATTTATCTTATCAATTAATTAACAATAATATTAATTAATCCATTCCTCATCGATTACTAATAACACCTAATTAATAATCATAGGATTCATTATCACATTAACAAGTATAAATCTCAGCACAATTATAAACAAGTGGTTTATTATTATTATATTTCTTGCAATAATAATAATCACGTATTATTAATCAATCACAGTTAATATTCCATAACCATCAACTAATATTTTACAATAGCAATTAACAATTAATATAGATTAATTGTTTACTTAATAATTCATTCGTTAATTAATATAATTATTAATATTTCCCATCACTGTGCCACACTAGGCTCTCAACGAGTTTATCGTAAACTCCACATTTTTCTCAATTGTCATAGATATTCAATTTAATATAATTGAATTTAATCATTCTCATAACACAAAATCATTTATATTCAAATAAATTCTCATTTCCATTAATATAATTATTTAATAATAATAGGAAATTCTCGGGTATTACAAACCTTGTGTATATAAGAAGGTTAGTGGGAGTCACATTGTATTCCTGGTATTATATGTTGACGACATATTAATTATTGGGAATGACATTCATTCCTTACAGGCTGTAAAAACATGGTTAGGAAAATGTTTCTCCATGAAAGATTTGGGCGATGCAACCTACATTTTAGGTATCAAGATCTATCGAGATAGATCGAGAAAAATGCTCGGCCTAAGTAAAAGTACATATATTGATAAAGTGCTGAAACGGTTCAGCATGCAAGAGGCAAAAAGAGGACACTTACCCATGTCTCATGGTGTTAAGATCTCTAAGGCCCAATGTCCTAAATCACATGATGATGAGGAGCGTATGAGAAAGATCCCTTATGCTTCGGCAATTGGATCTATCATGTATGCAATGATATGTACTCGTCCGGATGTCTCGTATGCTTTGAGCATGACGAGCAGATACCAGTCGAATCCAGGTGAAGGTCACTGGACAGCAGTCAAGAATATCCTCAAGTACCTGAAAAGGACTAAGGATTCATTCTTGGTATATGGAGGTGAAGACGAACTGACAGTAAAGGGTTACACAGATGCTAGTTTCCAGACTGACACAGATGACTATAAGTCTCAGTCAGGTTTTGTGTTTTGCCTTAATGGTGGTGCTGTTAGCTGGAAAAGTTCGAAGCAAGAGACAGTAGCCGATTCTACAACAGAGGTTGAGTATATTGCTGCTTCTAGTGCGGCCAAGGAGGCTGTATGGATTAAAAAGTTCGTCACTGAACTTGGTGTTGTTCCAACCATTGTTGATCCGGTTGAGCTATACTGCGATAATAATGGAGCCATTGCACAGGCTAAGGAACCCAGATCTCACCAACGATCCAAGCATATACTTAGGCGGTACCATCTCATCCGTGAAATCATTGATAGAGGAGATGTACATATAAGCAGAGTGCCAACAGATGATAATGTTGCAGATCCACTGACCAAAGCTTTGTCGCAGCATAAGTATGAAGGTCACACTAGTTTCATGGGTATTAGATACATGAGTGATTGGCTCTAGTACAAGTGGGAGACTGTTAGAGTTTATGCCCTAGAGGCTAATTCTTTGATGTAATTATTTAAACATTTTTTGATATTATATTTGATTGAATAAATGAATTATTTTATTATGATTTTATTTACTGCGTTATATAAATGTTAACATAATAAAAGTCCTTAGAATAGTGATACAAATTATATGGCTTCAAGTATGTGACTTGAACATGAGATCATATAGTTACAATTAGTATCATTACTCTTAAATGTCCCTAGTCGAGTGTCATTGTTAATGGGACAACAATGATACATTGAGACTAGTATGTGGATTGACTGATGGCCAAATCTCATTGGTCATAAATATATGAGATATTGAGTCAATGCATAGGTACATGTTAGAGAACAATGTACTGGGCAGACCCACCATGAGAATTCTACATGGAGCATTATGCAAAGTGTTATAAGCAATTCTCATAGTGACAATGATGTAATGATCCTCCGACCTGAAATCACTATATTACTACACGAGAATTTATGTACTTTGATATCATCAAAGGCCACCTTTAATAGGTGGACGATAAAGGTGATTATTGGGTATATCATGAATCGTGTGAGGAATATGAGTGATCTAGATGGAATTTAACCCTCCTATATAGTAGGGGTGATATCCATAGGCCTCTTGATTGAGTAGGACTATGAAATGCATGGCCATGCTCAAATAGTGATTTGTTTCATATAGTCTACTCATCGATCAAGAAAACTCAGATTAAATTATGAAGAGGATGACACATTCCATGCCTCGAGTTTAATCTAGGATGTCAAGGTTAAAAGGATTAAATTACATTGAAACATTGGTCACTAAAAGGTTGTAACGAATCACCGATCTTATTATTATTTGGGTAGCAGTGATGCATTACTAGATGCCGCTCACTGTTTATAATTTTATAATATGATTTTAAAATTATTGCCAACATAATAATAACCTATAGGGTCACACACTTAGAACGTAATTAAAAGGGAATTAATTTAAATTGTATGGATTTAAATATATCAATATGATTGATAGTATTTAAATTATGAATTTAAATTAATAGGATAATTTATATATATATATATATATATATATATATATATATTAAGTAAAACTTAATTAAGATATAATATATATATATATATATATATATAAATTCGAATTTTATATTTCTAATTGGATTAGGTTTTGGTTAATTCCTTTAACTGCTATATATATGATATATCAGCCGTTTAGGGTATCATAGCTATCAAAACCCTAGCCGCTCTTAGAGAGAGACTAGAGAGAAAAATTTTGAAAAATCCAGATCCTTGGCGGCTAGTACCGCAGCTTTCCTTGCTGCAGATCGTGTGATGATTCGCGGGACGTTCGTGTGGATACCATAGAGGCGCATTTCCGTTGGATTGCGTTGAGGATTCGAAGCAGTTCCAGAATCTCCATCGTCTCCTTTCAGGCTTAAATAATCGGTAAAACATATCTTAACCTCTGAATTAATATGTTTTCGCATGGATCCTGTTTTAGGGTTTCGAAAAATTTTAATTTCCGCTGCGTTTATGTGCCGAAAACCCTACATTTCTTACTCCAAAAAGAATGTGACCCATCAGGAAATGACTCTTTTAATAAACCTGCAGGACTCTTTTAATAAAAGAAGGTGACTTCTTTTTAAAAAAATAAACATGATATATTTATATATTATATTCTAAATAATTTTATAATTAAAATAAAGAGTTTATTTTAATCTTGAAATTGGATTTCATGCAATTTAAAATTGCCCATTAAATGATACTCATATATATATGGAATGTTTTAATTCATGAGATGAATATTTATTTATTGATATATATGGTGATATGTATGATAATAAATGGGGATTGATTATGGACTATTTGACCAATGTGATTGGATTTTATTTTAGTTGAATGCTTGAATGAATGGGTTTTATTAAATGGGGTCTGTGTACCTCGTCTTCTCTAAAAAAAAATTTCGTGATGTAAAATTCTATCTCCCTCATATGTACTTCCCCTTGACTGCTGATCAAGGTTTCTATTTAAATTAAATAGTTTAATGTAATAGAAATAGTTAGAATTATCTTGAAAAAATTGGAGACCAAGGAGCAAGGAGTGCGTGAAGACCCGTTTGTATGGAGCCCGGGTTTAAATGTAATAGTTATATTTAAATTTAAATTCTTGCACTCCTAGGTTTGACCTTTTGGTTCACTTGGTGGCTCTAGTGAACCAAACTAGAATAAAAGTCCATAATCAATCTGGGTAGAATATAGTATTCTATATTGCATGCTAAATATTATATATATTATATTTTATGCAAACATGCTTCGCATGTTTAATAAAATGACGCGTATTTTATATATATATGTGCATGCACGCTAAACAAGATGAGACAAATAATAACAAATCCCTCAAAGAAATAATATTAAGTCCGAAGCGTTCAAATGATATTTGGAATATCGAACGTCGCCTTCTAGCATGATAAATTAATAGAGTATTAAATATTTAATATGAGCTTGTTGTGCTATCCACAAGGCGAGTATTGCATATTTAAGATGTTAATTAATCACATTTGATGCTTATCAAGAAAATTGAACGATCTAGTCTTGTTGTGCTATCCACAAGGACGAACATTTTTCTTTTTTGAATTTATAGAAGTGCTAGGCTGGACTTAACTTAAATTGTTTTAGTTCGGATGTGCACACACTTGACCATTATGATTTAAGAGGCAAAATAAAAGAAGTTATATAGTGATGTAATTGACAAGAGTTGTCTACCTATTTATTTGTATATCGCTTGTTGTGCTATCCACAAGGTTATATACATTTGAAATGGGATCCTTATTCTCACTAGCAAATCTTTAATTAGATGTTGCCGAACTATATAAGTGAGGGTAATATAGTTTGATAAAAATAGTGGGAGATACCAATTTAAAATAAAGACCTAAATTTATTTTGGTATGCAAAATTAATAAAATGAATGTTTGCTAAAATGTTGTTTTTCACATGCAAAATTTTAAAAATGTCAAAATCACTAATTTCACTGCGAAGCATACTTGATGCTAATAAGCTTACCGGGCCGAATTATACGGACTGGCTAAGAAATCTGAGAATAGTTCTCACTGCTGAAAAGATTTCTTATGTCCTAAACTCACTTGTCCCTGGAACTGTTCCAGAAACAGCCTCTGAGGAAGAGATTGCCACCATTGTAAAGTGGCAAGATGATGCATTTGTGGCTCAATGCATCATGCTCGCATCCATGAATAACGAGCTTCAGCGTCAGCACGAAAACATGGATGCTCCTACTATGTTGATTCACCTCAAGGAGTTGTATGGTGAACAAAGTAGGACTGCTAGATATGAGATATATAAGGAGCTCTTCCGATCTCGGATGACCAAGGGCAAAGTTAACATAAAGGAACAAAAGAAATCTGATCCAGCTAGCAAAGGAATGTGCTTCCATTGCAACGAGCCGGGTCATTGGAAGAGGAACTGCAAGAAGTTTCTGGCAAAGAAGAAGCTTGGAGAAGCTTCGACTTCCAATCAAGGTTTGTTCATGATTGAAATTAATTTTTCAGAAAGTCAAAATTCTACTTGGGTATTGGATACCGGCTGTGGTTCTCACATATGTAATAATGTGAAGGGACTGGTCAGAAGTAGAAAGCTGAACAATGATGAGGTGATCCTACGAGTGGGGAATGGAGCAAAGGTTGCTGCATTAGCTGTATGAACTTATTATTTAGCAATGCCTTCGGGCAAGTCCATTTATCTTAATAATTGTTATTATGTTCCGAATATTATTAAAAATATTATTTCAATTTCTGTATTGGATATGGAAGGATTTAACGTTGTTATAAAGAACAATAGTTGTTCTATTTATAAAGACGATATTTTATATGGTGTTGGAAATTTGCGAAATGGACTTTATACACTTGACTTACAAGAAAATATTTTTCAAATTGAACAAACTAAGAAAAGGAAAAGAGATGATATTAATTATACCTACATGTGGCACTGTAGACTCGGTCATATCAATGAAACAAGATTATCCAAGTTACATAAGGATGGGCTCCTAGAGCTATCCGATTATGAATCATATCCAACTTGTGAATCTTGTCTCATGGGTAAAATGACAAAATCTCCTTTTAGTGGAAAAGGAGAAAGAGTTACAAAGTTGTTGGCATTGATTCACACAGACGTTTGTGGACCTATGACAACAAGTGCACGGGGTGGGTATTCTTATTTTATTACTTTCACTGATGATCACTCAAGATTTGGATATGTGTATTTAATGAAATATAAGTCAGAATCATTTGAAAAGTTCAAAGAGTTCAGAAGTAAAGTAGAGAAACAAACGGGCAAGAGTATAAAGATACTTTGATCAGATCGAGGTGGAGAATACTTAATCGGTGAGTTTCTCAATTGTCTCAAAGAAAATGGTATAATCTCACAATGGACTCCTCCAGGTACACCACAGTTAAATGGAGTATCTGAAAGGAGAAATCGAATACTGTTGGACATGGTTCGATCCATGATGAGTTTTACCGACCTTCCAATTTATTTCTGGGGATAGGCCCTAGAAATGGCTGCATACCTACTTAACAAGGTACCTACCAAATCCACCCCAAAGACTCCATATGAGATGTGGAAGGGGAGGAAACCAAATCTTAAGCATGTTAAGACTTGGGGTTGTCCAGCTTATGTCAAAAAGTTTGAAAATGATAAGCTACAGACTAAATCCGATAAGTGTAGATTTGTGGGATACCCTAAAGAAACTTTAGGGTATTATTTCTATCATCCAACTGATCAAAAGGTGTTGGTTGCGAAACATGCTGCCTTCTTGGAAAGGTAGTGTATCCATGAAGGGGTCAGTGGGAGTAAGATATATCTTGAAGAAGTTCAAGAACCACAAATTACCACGGATCAAAGTCAGGTATCTGACCAAGTAGAAGAACCTACTATACCACACCCTATTCGTAAATCTGGAAGAGTACCGAAGATACCTGAGAGGTATGGATTCGTTATAGAGGATGACGATGAGGTACACATCATGAATGATGATGATCCATTGAATTACGAACAGGCTATGAGTAATAAAGACTCAGGGAAATGGCTTGAAGCTATGAAATTCGAAATGGACTCCATGTATGAAAACAAAGTATGGACTTTGATTTCACCACCTGAAGGCATTAAGCCTATTGGGTGTAAATGGGTCTTTAAAAGAAAGACTGGAGCGGACGGCAAGGTAGAGACCTATAAGGCCCGACTGGTTGCAAAAGGTTTCAAACAAAGACAAGGAGTTGACTATGATGAAACCTTCTCACCCGTAGCTATGCTCAAGTCCATTCGAATTTTGCTTGCGATTGCAGCTTATAACGACTATGAGATCTGGCAGATGGACGTGAAAACGGCCTTCCTCAATGGGAAACTTGAGGAGGATGTGTATATGACACAGCCAGAGGGATTTGTGTCAAAGGTTGGAACAAATCAAGTCTGTAAGCTGCAACGATCCATTTATGGATTGAAGCAAGCTTCTCGTAGATGGAACATTCGTTTTGATGAGACAATCAAAGAGTTTGATTTTGTCAAAAACGACGATGAACCATGTGTGAACAAGAAGGCTAGTGGGAGCGCAGTTTCATTCCTTGTATTATATGTCGATGATATATTACTGATAGGGAATGACATTCCTATGCTACAATCGATTAAAATATGGTTATCTAAACACTTCTCCATGAAGGACTTGGGAGAAGCATCCTATATTTTGGGGATAAAGATCTATAGAGATAGATCTAAAAGGATGCTTGGTTTATCCCAAGGAACGTACATTGATGCAATGCTAAAGAGGTTTAGCATGGAAGATTCCAAAAGAGGTCTCATGCCGATGAGCCATGGAATACATCTCTCCAAGAAACAGGCCCCAAAGACACCTGAGGAGAGAGACCGTATGAGTAAGATCCCTTATGCTTCTGTAATAGGATCTATCATGTACGGTATGATATGTACTAGACCGGATGTTGCTCATGCACTTAGTGTAATGAGCAGATACCAGTCAAACCCTGGAGAAGAGCACTGGAAGGCAGAGAAGAATATCCTAAAGTACTTGAGAAGGACTAAAGATATTTTTCTTGTCTACGGTGGGTCTGAATTAAAACTCAAGGGATTCACAGACTCAAGTTTTCAAACAGACCAAGATGACAGTAAATCTATTTCAGGGTATGTGTTTACCTTGAAAGATGGTGCAGTGAATTGAAAAGGTTCCAAACAACAAAAGGTTGTTAGTTTAGTGACAAAGACAAAGTATATAACTGTAAGTGAAGCTGCAAGTTGATGTTTTAGATGAAAAGTTCATTACAGAACTAGGAATAGGTCCTAAGTCTCATCTTGAATCTAAACATGTGTTGCGGCACTTTGATTAAAGAAATCATTGAAAGAGGAGAGTGTAGACTCTCAAGACAACATTGCAGATCCATTAACTAAAGCTTTAACACAACAGCAGTTTGATCGTCACTTAGAGAAGTTGGGTATGAGATACCATGGCGATTGGCTTTAGTACAAGTGGGAGATTGAAAGTAGTATGCATACAAGCCAATCATGTATGATGATAAAGCATATACTTTGGAGGCAATCTTATTTATTTATTAATAAAAATATTCATTTATTAAAGGCATTTAATTATCTACATGGTGCTATTTTTATAATATGTAAATAACCCATAGTTTTAAGCAATGCTTTTAGAATCATGATGATGATCATGCCAATGAGATCTAAATTCTTAGAAAGCTCTAAAACTAAAATAGTTCCTAATCATGGGATTACTAAAAAGGGGATTAGTAAATCCGGATAGATTAGTACTTATGTTGCTTGCTCATTTGATGAGGATGATTGATCTCATAATCATTTGTGTGGAGACACTAAAGCAAGTATGTAGGTGCTTATTGGAGAATAAGTTCACTGAACGTGACTCGCTATGGAATACCTAATGGAGTTTTACTCGCCTGTCAATAGGAATTCCTAATGTGATAGTAGTACAAGTGATCCTTGGACTTGAGATCATCATAGTATCTTGTATGTAATGAATTATACTTTGACTTATTCCTTAAAGCCCTTTAGGGTATATAAAAGGGTATGCTTGGGTATAATGAGTTACATATGGAGACAATGAATGATCAATAAAGAATCTACCACCTCTAGTAAAGGAGGAGATATGTCCTATGTGATTCGTTAAATGACAACCCAGGAATCCTTGGCCAAGGTAAAATGAAATTAGAAAGGAGTTTCTAATTTACATTATTTGGAGTTGTGCATTTTCTAATCGAAATACATATAATTAAATAAAATAAGACTTGACAGTAAATTCATGTCTTATATTTAATTAGGACATTGTATGGTGGAAGGATTGAATTGTATGGTAACTATTTACTCACAGGTTCTTTTATGATTAATGTTGAAATCTATATTATCTGGAAAGTCGTTGATCGCTAGAGAGGCTTATCCCTATTGTAGAATAAATATTATTTATTTAAATAGATTATTAGTTTAATTTATTTATTTAAATAAGATTAAAATTGTTTTAATTGATTTATTCACAACCGGTTTAATATGGAGAACCTAAAGGGTCACACCATAAAAGGAAGAATAATTATTTAAGAAGGTAATGACATAATCGTAATAATGCATTAAGTATAATTAATTTAATCTATGGTGATAGAATAAATTAAATAGCTTAATGTTTATTATTTAATATTTTGAAAATATTAAATATAAATTAATAAGAGGAGTCTTATTAATATTATTACAATTATTATTATTTTAATTTCTAAAGGAGTTTAGTAATTAATTTAATATTTAGTACTATCATTTATTCCTAATAAGATTAGGAGACAAATTAATTAAATGAATTTAATTAATTATTCCCATGTGGTGGGAAGCCTAAATTAATTAAAGGAGTTTAATTAATTAAAAGAAATTCCATGTCTAATAGGATTAGAAGGGTTGACCAATATCTATATAAGAGGATTCTTATAATAGATATTACTTGATGCAATTCAATTTGTTGGAGAGTACTCCTTTTCTATAGAGGATAGAAAACTAAGCCAACCACCATCTTTCTTGATAATTCATCTTCCTTGGTGGATCACCTCTAGAGGCCAAACACTTGGGTGGCTAACGTTGATCAAAGGAAGGAATCTAATCCGGAAATTCAAGGAGATCACGAAGAACAAGGAGTTGAACTAGTACCTGTGGAAGCTTCGTTCTACAAGGGTATGATTCCATAACTTCTTATTTATCGTTTTAAATTAATAATTTGCATAAAGGATGATCCGGGTAATGGTTTTGTAGAATTTTTTTTAAACTCTGATATACCATGCTTCCTCTAATTTTTTCAATTTGATTGCGTCACGATTTCGTACAAACCCAACAATTTCAACTAGAACGAAGCAATAGAATTCATAATCACCTATATTTTGACAATTTGAGAGAACTAATGAAACATTAAGAAGGTCTCCCTAAATAAAGACTTGTGTGAGATGTACGGATTGTTTTGAAGGCACTAGTGATAGGATTGCTCCTTTTGATGCTAATCAAACTAGAACGAATTCATAGGACTTATAATCACCTCTTTCTTTGATAATTTGAGAGATCCAATGAAACAGTAAGAAGGTCTCCCTAAATCAAGACTTGTGTGAGATGTACGCATCCTTTTTAACGCGGTAGTCATAGGATTGCTCCTTTTGATGCTAATCAAATTAGAACGAAGTAATAAGACTCCTAATCACCTATTTCTTTCACAACTTTAGAGAACCAAAGAAACAATAAGAAGGTCTCCCTAAATGAAGACTTGTGTGAGATGTACGCATCATTTTTAAAGTGATAGTCATGGGATTGCTCCTTTTGATGCTAATCAAACCAGAACGAAGTTATAGGACATCTAATCACCTCTTTCCTTGACAATTTTAAAGCACCAATGAAACAGTAAGAATGTCTCCCTAAATAAAGACTTGTGCGAGATGTACGCATGGTTTTGAACGAGATAGTCATGGGTTTCTCGTTTTGACGCTAATCAAACTAAAACGAAGTAACACAACTTCTAATCACCTCTTTCTTTGTAAATTTGAAACAACCAATGCAACAATATGAATGTCTCCCTAAATGAAGACTTGTGTGAGATCTACGAATCGTTTTGGACGCGATAGTGATGGGTTTGCTCCTTTTGATGCTAATTTCAACTAGAACGAAGTAATAGGACTCATAATCATCCATATTTTGACAATTCAAAAAACTAATGAAACAATACGAAGGTATCCTTAAATGAAGACTTGTGTGAGATGTACGAATCGTTTTGAAGGCTATGGTGATAGGATTGATCCTTTTGATGCTAATCAAACTAGAACAAAGTCATAGGACTCATAATCACCTCTTTCTTTGACAATTTGAGAGAACCAATGAAATAATAAGAATTTCTCCCTAAATCAAGACTTGGTGTGACATGTACGCATCGTTTTTAACGCGATAGTCATAGGATTACTCCTTTTGATTGTAATCAAATTAGAACGAATTAATAGGACTCTTAATCACCTCTTTCTTTCATAGTATTAGGAAACCAATGAAACAATAAGAAGGTCTCCATAAATGAAGACTTGTTTGAGATGTACGCATCGTTTTGGACGCGATAGTGATGTGATTGCTCCTTTTGGTGCTAATTTCAACTAGAACGGAGTAATAGAATTCATAATCACCTATATTTTGACAATTTGAGAGAACTAATGAAACATTAAGAAGGTCTCCCTAAATAAAGACTTGTGTGAGATGTACGGATTGTTTTGAAGGCACTAGTAATAGGATTGCTCCTTTTGATGCTAGTCAAACTAGAACGAATTCATAGGACTTATAATCACCTCTTTCTTTGATAATTTGAGAGATCCAATGAAACAGTAAGAAGGTCTCCCTAAATCAAGACTTGTGTGAGATGTACGCATCCTTTTTAACGCGGTAGTCATAGGATTGCTCCTTTTGATGCTAATCAAATTAGAACGAAGTAATAAGACTCCTAATCACCTATTTCTTTCACAATTTTAGAGAACCAAAGAAACGATAAGAAGGTCTCCTTAAATGAAGACTTGTGTGAGAAGTACGCATCATTTTTAAAGCGATAGTCATGGGATTGCTCCTTCTGATGCTAATCAATCTAGAACGAAGTTATAGGACATCTAATCACCTCTTTCCTTGACAATTTTAAAGCACCAATGAAACAATAAGAAGGTCTCCCTAAATAAAGACTTGTGCGAGATGTACGCATGGTTTTGAACGAGATAGTCATGGGTTTCTCTTTCTGACGCAAATCAAACTAGAACGAAGTAATACAACTTCTAATCACCTCTTTCTTTGTAAATTTGAAACAACCAATGCAACAATATGAAGGTCTCCCTAAATGAAGAATTGTGTGAGATCTACGAATCTTTTTGGACGTGATAGTGATGGGATTGCTCCTTTTGATGCTAATTTCAACTAGAACGAAGTAATAGAATTCATAATCACCTATATATTGACAATTTGAGAGAACTAATGAAACATTAAGAAGGTCTCCCTAAATAAAGACTTGTGTGAGATGTACGGATTATTTTGAAGGCACTAGAGATAGGATTGCTCCTTTTGATGCTAATCAAACTAGAAAGAATTCATAGGACTTATTAGCACCTCTTTCTTTAACAATTTGAGAGATCCAATGAAACAGTAAGAAGGTCTCCCTAAATCAAGACTTGTGTGAGATGTACGCATCCTTTTTAACCCGGTAGTCATAGGATTGCTCCTTTTGATGCTAATCAAATTAGAACGAAGTAATATAACTCCTAATCACCTATTTATTTCACAATTTTAGAGAACCAAAGAAACAATAAGAAGGTCTCCTTAAATGAAGACTTATGTGAGATGTACGCATCGTTTTTAACGCGATAGTCATGGGATTGCTCCTTTTGATGCTAATCACACTAGAACGAAGTTATAGGACATCTAATCACCTCTTTCCTTGACAATTTTAAAGCACCAATGAAACAATAAGAAGGTCTCCCTAAATAAAGACTTGTGTGAGATGTACGCATGGTTTTGAACAAGATAGTCATGAGTTTCTCGTTTTGACGCTAATCAAACTAGAACGAAGCAATACAACTTCTAATCACCTCTTTCTTTATAATTTTGAAACAACCAATGCAATAATATGAAGGTCTCCCTAATTGAAGACTTGTGTGAGATCTACGAATCATTTTGGACGCGATAGTGATGGGTTTGCTCCTTTTGAAGATAATTTCAACTAGAACGAAGTAATAGGACTCATAATCATCTATATTTTGACAATTCAGAGAACTAATGAAATAATACGAAGGTATCCTTAAATGAAGACTTGTGTGATACGTACGAGTCGTTTTAAAGGCTATGGTGATAGGATTGATCCTTTTGATGCTAATCAAACTAGAACGAAGTCATAGGACTCATAATCACCTCTTTCTTTGACAATTTGAGAGAACCAATGAAATAATAAGAATTTCTCCCTAAATCAATACTTGGTGTGAGATGTACGCATCGTTTTTAACGTGATAGTCATGGGATTACTCCTTTTGATGGTAATCAAATTAGAACGAAGTAATAGGACTCTTAATCACCTCTTTCTTTCATAGTTTTAGGAAACCAATGAAACAATAAGAAGGTCTCCATAAATGAACACTTGTTTGAGATCTATGCATCGTTTTGGACGCGATAGTGATGTGATTGCTCCTTTTGATGCTAATTTCAACTAGAACGAAGTAATAGAATTCATAATCACCTATATTTTGACAATTTGAGAGAACTAATGAAACATTAAGAAGGTCTCCCTAAATAAAGACTTGTGTGAGATGTACGGATTGTTTTGAAGGCACTTGTGATAGGATTGCTCTTTTTGATGCTAATCAAACTAGAACGAATTTGTAGGACTTATAATCACCTCTTTCTTTGATAATTTGAGAGATCCAATAAAACAGTAAGAAGGTCTCCCTAAATCAAGACTTGTGTGAGATGTACGCATCCTTTTTAAAGCGGTAGTCATAGGATTGCTCCTTTTGATGCTAATCAAATTAGAACGAAGTAATAAGACTCCTAATCACCTATTTCTTTCACAATTTTAGAGAACCAAAGAAACAATAAAAATGTCTCCTTAAATAAAGACTTGTGTGAGATGTACGCATCGTTTTTAACGCGATAGTCATGTGATTGCTCCTTTTGATGCTAATTAAACTAGAACGAAGTTATAGGACATCTAATCACCTCTTTCCTTGACAATTTTAAAGCACCAATGAAACAATAAGAAGGTCTCCCTAAATAAAGACTTGTGCGAGATGTACGAAGTGGCATTACCTACGAAACTCGAGAATATACATAACGTATTTCATATTTCCGTGTTACGGCCTTACAAACATGACTATAAACATTAATAGAATACGAGAATTTACAATTTGATAAAAACTTAACGTATGAAGAAGTGCCTGTTCAAATTGTTGACAGAAAAGAACAAGTACTTAGGAATAAAGTGATACCTTCTGTTAAGGTAATTTGGAGGAACCACAGTGCTGAAGAAGCTACGTGGGAACTCGAAGATGTTATGATGAAGTCTTATCCTTAATTATTTGCTTAATTGAAGTGTGTAACCCCTTAGATATCGATTCTGGGGACAGAATCCTTTTAAAGGGGGAAGAATGTAACAGATGAGAATTTTTATGAGGTGAGAATTTTTATGAGATTTTTTTTTATGTTGTGATTCTGGGGACAGAATCCTTTTAAGGAGGGAAGACTGTAACGATTGAGAATTTTATATGTTAATTGTAAATATTTATTGAAGTAAATAAATATTCTATGGAATTTAATTGTGAAGATAAATAAATAAAGTGTGCGAGTGTTGTGGACAATTTAATTAAGTGCTATATGATTAATTAAATTGATATGTTAGCAATGGTGTAGCATAATTTTAATTTAATTAAGAATGATTTAATTAGATTTAATGTTATGTGCTAAGTGATAATAATTTGTACACGAATTATGTTTAATAAAGGAAATTCATTTGTGTGACAATTTGGTATTATGTGAATGTTAGTTTATTTAATTGAATTAGAGTGTTGTAATTTAATTAAATAAGTGTAATATTTAATCTATGGATTTAAAGAGTTATTAAAAGACTAGAAAAGGATTTTAAAGTATTTTGTCAAACAAGACCCTTGTACTTGTTTAATCTTATTTTACCCAAACAAGGCCTTAGCACTAAAAACCTATTTTTCTAAGAGGTTGCCAAACATGGCCTTGGACTTTTCAAATTCTATAACCTATGTAATTAATAATACTTATTATGGTTATAAGTATTATATTTAGTATTTATAAGTTACATATATTATATATGTATATGTATAATATTATATATGTCAGTTAAAAACAAAAAGTTACGTTAGTTTTACAAAACAAAGAAAGAAAAGAAGAAGAGGGTTAGAGAGAATTCTCAGAGAAGAAGAAGAAGAAGAAGAAGAAGAAGAAGGCAAAGCAAGCCCAATTTCATCATCTCTCTCTTAACCCAAAACTAGTAAGGTTATAATTTTAACCCTAGAACTAATTCTTATGTGTTGTGTTTTCTTCTTTGCCAAATTAGGTCTTTACAATCATGAAATTATATGTGTTATATGATGTTATATGTTTTTATATGAAATTATATGCCATGAAAGGGTTTTCAAAATACAATTGTTGTAAAACAAGTTTTCAAAGCATATTCTTTTATGCTTTCATGGTTTTAGAACTCTATGTGAAAGTCTCTTTATGAAAGCTATTTATTTTGATATGTGAATGGGATATGTATATATATATATATATATATATGTTTACATGAGAGTTTCATAGTTGTTTAATAATTTTAATTCACAAGTATATGATGAACACTATGAAATTCATGTTCATAGTGTTAGATTATGAAGTTATGTTGAAAATTTCTTTAAATCCTTGAGGTGAGCATGAATTATGTGTAATAGGTGATATAACATGATTATATATGAGTTATATGATGATTCTAGCAATTCAATCCATGAATTTTTGATAAACAATAAGAAGCATGTTCATAGTGATTTTTTGTGAAACTATTTCTGAAAACGGCTTTTAAAACTATCAAATTGATGTTTGATTTTGACTTATTGTTAAAATTGATCATGTATTATGTTAATATGTTAAGAATATGAGTTATCACAATTGGAATCACTTGAATTGGATGAAAAACGAATTCGTAGTAGCAATTTTCGTCAAGAACGCTTAAAATTGTGTTTTCTTTGAAAATCATGAAATCTTGTTTTGGATTATGTGTTTTATGAATTTTATATGTTACGAGCATGATAATAAGTTTAAAATATTGTTAGTATCAAGTTTTATGTTTATCATGTTGGGAAAAATCGAATTCGGTGTGAAGAAATAAGCCAAATTTGCTTAATTCTCCACCAGTTCGCGAGCCGGGCGCTGTGGCAGGGGGAGCACCCTCCCCAGCGGGTGTTTTATGCAAGGAGGACCCGCCCCAGTGGGTGGGGCTGCTGCCAAGAAAATCTAGAATTTTGTTTTTAAGTTTTTATGCCCCGTTTGTTAAGCTAACTTGTTTCTAAGACTTGGAAAGTGAAATGTATAATAAGATAACATGTTTTTTATGTGTTTAAGTTAGATTGAAGTATATTATGAATATGTTACATGTGTGTGTTTGTGTGTTGCTTTCACGAGGCACACAACACGATTCATTGAAGTATAGGCTTATTAATGCATGCCGTGAGTATAGACTCACGTACTTGACTAATTAGTAACCAATGTGGTAAATTATACTATGAGTTGGACTTGGATATGAAGTTCAATGGTTTAAATGTTGTAATTGGATACTAATAGATGGTTTGAATGTAATATAAATGTGTAGGGTGTTTGTGAAGTGCGTATAGTTGTTAAAGTGTAGCTTGCGCTTAAGGCAAGTTCTCTTACCCTTATTCTCTTATGTTAAGCAAGTTTCTAAACTTGTTATTTATATTGTGCAAGTTCTTTAAGCTACTCTCGAATGCTATACAAGCCTATTCATTGTATCTTTTCATTGGGCAAGTTTCTTAACCCTTGCTCAAGAAATCACGAAAGTTCATTTACGTTCATTAAATTGTTATGTGTGGTACAAGTTATACCATACTCATAAAGCGTAAGTATTAAAGCGTTATTTTAGTAATATGATCTTGACTTAGTTGTTCAAGTAAGATCTACTTAGTCTATCGAATGCTTTAAGTTGTTTCTAAAAGCATGCCTATCTATTATGAAGTTTATTGTCATATTTTGCAATTTGTTCATGATTGAACTGTAAAGGACTGTAAGTCGATTCAACTACTCCTAGTTGATGATAGTTGAACTCTAAAGTTCCCTTATCTATCCAAACCAAACTTTCTTTGGTGCGGACTTGTATTCAATTTCTGAGAAGGAACAACCCTATTAATTAGGGGAAATTTATGCGAAAGCGTTAAATGGTTGTGCACAATTCATGGTACAAAGGGTTGATCCCCCTAAGTACGAGTTAAGGGTCCATAGTCTTATTGACTGTTAACGGTTTAAATAAAAATATTTATAACCTAGGACAATGGTTCAAGGTCTTATGACCCTCAGATGATTTCATATTCGAATCCTATATATTGATGAAAGAATTATATTTCAATTCTTTATATTGATGAACGTAAAGTTATTCAAACTCTTTTGAAACGATTCACTTATGTCATATCACTGTTGTACATCCAAGTGAGCTTTTGTTTGCTCACTCTTGCCTGCTTTACCACCATTTGCAGTTGAGACCAAGAATGTTGACATACCATCAACAAGTAAAGGAAAAGGAAAGATGAATAAGTGAAGGCTCGTGACGTCAAGTTGCTTTTGTAATAAGACTTAGTTGGTTATGTTTATATTTCCGCATTTACGTTATTTGAATGATGTTAAGGTTTAGATAACCCTGGGATTTTTGTTGAACAAGTTGCCATTCTTTCTAGAGGAAGATTTTATTAAGGTTTTATGAAGCTTGTAATTAGTTTGAAATTTTATTTGGGTAGATGTATGTTTTAATTAGAAAGTGAACACCAAATCATGTGGAAACGAAGTACCCGGATTTGGGGGTGTCACAATAGTCATGGGATTACTCCTTTTGATGGTAATCAAATTAGAACGAAGTAATAGGACTCTTAATCACCTCTTTCTTTCATAGTTTTAGGAAACCAATGAAACAATAAGAAAGTCTCCATAAATGAAGACTTGTTTGAGATCTACGCATCGTTTTGGACGCGATAGTGATGTGATTGCTCCTTTTGATGCTAATTTCAACTAGAACGAAGTAATAGAATTCATAATCACCTATATTTTGACAATTTGAGAGAACTAATGAAACATTAAGAAGGTCTCCCTAAATAAAGACTTGTGTGAGATGTACGGATTGTTTTGAAGGCACTAGTGATAGGATTGCTCCTTTTGATGCTAATCAAACTAGAACGAATTCATAGGACTTATAATCACCTCTTTCTTTGACAATTTGAGAGATCCAATGAAACAGTAAGAAGGTCTACCTAAATCAAGACTTGTGTGAGATGTACGCATCCTTTTTAAAGCGATAGTCATAGGATTGCTCCTTTTGATGCTAATCAAATTAGAACGAAGTAATAAGACTCCTAATCACCTATTTCTTTCACAATTTTAGAGAACCAAAGAAACAATAAGAAGGTCTCCTTAAATGAAGACTTGTGTGAGATGTACGCATCGTTTTTAACGCGATAGTCATGGGATTGCTCCTTTTGATGCTAATCAAACTAGAACGAAGTTATAGGACATCTAATCACCTCTTTCCTTGACAATTTTAAAGCAGCAATGAAACAATAAGAAGGTCTCCTTAAATAAAGACTTGTGCGAGATGTACGCATGATTTTGAACCGAGATAGTCATGGGTTTCTCTTTTTGACGCTAATCAAACTAGAACGAAGTACCCGGATTTGGGGGTGTCACAGGTTGGTATCAAAGCTGTAGGTTATGAAACCTTAGGTGGGGAAAAACCTTAGGTAGTAGCCTTATGGTAAGATCGAAAAGATAGATGTGATAGGTAAAGATAATAAACTACCTTATGTGCTATGTGTTTACGTTCAGGTATTCGAAGGGTGACGACTCGATATCACATAATAATAGGCTTTAAAATTCTTTTGTCAGGATGACGAACATTGGAGAATCTAGTCAGGCTAGAGAGGTTGTATCTCAGGTTCCTGGAGGGGAGGAACCCCGTGACATACATGTTGTCTGGGAGCAGCTGGTTAGGAGAGAGCCATCTCCAGTGATCACCATAGCTGGTCGGGAGCGTGAGCTGACACCTATTCCAGAGGACGAGTCTGAAGAGGAGGAAGAGGATCCCGAAGAGGAATTCCCACCTCACTCTACTAGTGTTCAGATGTACGAGGCAGTCTACGATAGCAACGTGGAGCTTCATGGATGAGTAGGAGATCTCGAGGAAACTATCCAGCAACGAGACAATACGATCGAGGAAATTACAAGTGACCTGGGAGATGCACTAGTGGAACTTGATACATATGGAAGTTGAAAGAGATACTGCTCGATTTGAACTGGCAAAGCTAAAGCAAGACATCCAGGAGGAGTCGAGGAAGCGTGCCAGGGCTGAAGAGTCAAGCTTGAGGGCTAATCAACGAGCTAATCGAGCTGAAGATGAAGCTGAAGCCAAGAGGGCCAAGCTGAGGGAAACGGAATATGCTTTTCATACAGCGATAGAAAGAGCTCAGGACCGTATTTTCTACTACCCAGCTCAGTTCCAAGGTTTATCGTGGTATGTGGTGGACCGAAAAATGGCATTACGGGTAATGGAAGAGGAACGCAGAGAGGCTGTGCGACGTATTACTATGCCTAGGCAGTAACAGCAATAGCAGTAATAGTAGTAGTAGCAGTAGTAGTAGAGCTTTTGTTTATGTGTTGCTTTTTAAATAGATCAACTAAGTCCCATAATTGAGATAAGAATGGGATAAGTTAATAATGTAATCCTGCAACTTTTTCAGTTCAGGAAGGATGATGTAAATGGCAGAAATGCTATCTGGTTGATGTTTTTTTTACTATGACTAATGAATAAAAGAAGTTTATTGACGTGCTTTGTGTTCTATGTGAACTGAGATATTCAAACCTTTAAGTGTGAACTTGAATACTTAAGATTTGAATAAAGGATCTAATAATAATATTTTCTTATCAGAAAATGCCTCCTAGAAGAAGAGTAACACGTCAAAACCCCGAGGGTTCAACAAACAACAACAATAACGATGCAACAAACCCTAATACAGTTCAGCAATTAGTGAACCTGCTGGCAGGAGCAGTGGCGAATCAGCCGCAAGTGCAACCCACGACATTTAAAGAGTTTAAGGCAGTAGGACCGCCGGAATTTAAGGGATCGACAAACCCTATAGATGCTCAGACGTGGATTATGGAAATAGAAAAGGTATTTAACGTGGCTAGGGTCAGTGAAGACCAGAAAACGGCATTTGCGACTTTTATGTTAAAGGCAGATGCTAGCTTCTGGTGGCAGGCGAATAAGACTAGAGAGGGAGAAGGACATAACGTGGGAACGTTTCAAAGAGATGTTCTACGAGATGTACTTCCCAGTGAGTTCACAAGATCAGATGGAGGTCCAATTCTTAGAGCTGAAGCAGGGAACGATGTCAGTGTCGGAATACGCGGCAAAGTTTAATGAACTGGCCAGGTTCGCTACTTACCAGGTCAGCACGGATGTTAGAAAGGCAAGGAGGTTTGAGCGGGGACTGAAACCCTGGCTCTACAGCAAGGTGAGATGTTCCAGCTAAATACGTTTGCAGCCGTTCTGGAAAAGGCTATTCTAGTTGAAGGGGGAAGCGAAGCGGTGAATAAATTCAACCAAGATAAGAAGAAGAAGAATGAAACGGAAACTAAGGCTAGTGGTAGCGGGGCTATTCATCAGAAAAGGAAGTGGAATGATAATAGCTCTGCTGGGAGTCAGTAGGGAGGCCATCAGAAGAGGAAGCTTGAAGAGTGTGCTACATGCGGAAAGATTCACACTGGAGTGTGCATGAAAGGGAAACGCGTATGCTACAAATGTGGTCAGGAAGGCCACATCGCGCCATATTGCCCAAACCTCAAGAAAGGAGCTTGTTATATATGTGGATCCAAGGATCATATGGCTCGTAATTGCCCTAAGAAGCCAGCGGCAGGGTCAATAGGGAATGGAGGAAAGGACAACGGCAGAACTATGACTCTTACCGGACCTTCGCCACTACAGGCCGTTCGACCCACTGCTCGCACATTCAACATGATGGTGCAAGACGCGGTGCAATCAAAAGACGTGGTGGCAGGTATTATTCCGATCAATAGTATAAATGCATATGTATTATTTAATTCGGGTGCTACTTGTTCATTCATATCTGATGATTTTGCTAAAACCCTAGACTTACCTGTAGAGGAGTTAGTTTACCCTTTGAACATAGAAATTGCGAATAGGGAGGTTATTCCTATTAGGAGCGTTTATAGGAATTGCAGATTGGACATTAAAGGTCAAGAGCTTAGAGTAGATTTAATTCCGATTAAACTTGGGGAATTTGATGTCATATTGGGTATGGACTGGTTGTTCAACCATGGGGCGGTAATCGACTGTCAGAAAAAGTCGATAAACCTTACGGCTCCGTCGAAAGTAGTGTTCTATGGCAGTAAATCGCCTAGACAAGCAAATTGTCTGATGGTGATGCA
Organism: Panax stipuleanatus; assembly: GCA_020205555.1. NCBI lineage: Eukaryota > Viridiplantae > Streptophyta > Magnoliopsida > Apiales > Araliaceae > Panax > Panax stipuleanatus. Next base: position 73,165,558 of record CM035123.1, on the reverse strand, counting down.
AGCTAATAAACTTTTGATGCAAGGCTGTGTAGGATATTTAGCCTACATAGTAGATACGCGTAAGGAGAGCCCGAAGGTAGAAGAGATATCGGTAGTTAAAGAGTTTGTGGACGTTTTTTCGAGCGATTTGCCAGGGCTTCCGCCAGATAGGGAGACAGAGTTCGTGATCGATTTAGCGCCGGGAACTGCTCCAATTTCAAAGGCTCCATATCGAATGGCTCCAGTCGAGATGAAGGAACTGATGGTTCAACTGCAGGAACTGTTAGACAAGAAGTATATCCAACCGAGCGTTTCGCCGTGGGGAGCGCCTATTTTATTCGTGAAGAAGAAGGATGGATCGATGCGTCTTTGCATTGATTATAGGGAATTGAATAAAGTTACGATCAAGAATAGGTATCCTTTACCTAGGATCGATGACTTATTTGATCAATTGAAGGGTGCAAGGTATTTCTCAAAAATTGATTTGAGAAGCGGGTATCATCAGCTGAAGGTGAGGAAGGAAGATATACCGAAAACTGCTTTTAGGACTCGGTATGGTCATTACGAGTTTTTGGTGATGTCATTTGGTCTCACGAATGCCCCAGCTGCATTTATGGACCTAATGAACAGGGTGTTCAAACCATTTCTGGATAAGTTCGTGGTAGTATTTATAGATGACATCCTGGTTTATTCTAAGACCGAGGAAGAGCATGCTGAAGATTTAAGACTAACCTTAGAAGTATTGAGACGAGAAAAGCTTTACGCTAAATTCTCGAAATGCGAATTTTGGTTGGAACGTGTGCAATTTCTTGGCCACGTGATCGACAAGGAGGGTATTTAAGTAGATCCGTCGAAGGTTGAACCGGTAATGAATTGGGATCAGCCGAAGACGCCATCTGAAGTGAGGAGTTTCTTGGGATTGGCTGGTTATTACCGAAGATTTATCCAAGACTTTTCTAAAATCGCAACTCCGTTGACGAATTTGACTCGTAAAACAGTTAAGTTTGTTTGGACGGAGAAGTGTGAGGAGAGTTTTCAAGAGTTGAAGAAGAGGTTGAGTACTGCACCTGTATTATCTTTGCCGGATAGTTCAGGGAATTTCGTGGTATATAGTGATGCCTCACATAAAGGATTAGGCTGTGTGTTGATGCAAAGCGACAAAGTCATTGCCTATGCGTCACGTCAGCTAAAGGACTACGAGAAGGGGTATCCGACCCATAACTTGGAGTTGGCAGCAGTAGTGTTTGCTCTAAAGATTTGGAGACACTACTTATATGGAGAGAAGTGTGAAATATACACAGATCACAAGAGTCTGAAGTATATCTTTACCCAGAAGGATTTGAACATGCGCCAAAGGAGATGGTTGGAACTGATCAAGGACTACGACTGTGAAATACTTTTACCATCCGGGTAAAGCTAATGTTGTCGCCGACGCTTTGAGCAGGAAAGGTCGGGAGAAGCTGAATATGTTAACTGATCATAATCGGTTAATAGAGCAGATGGCTAGATTAGAGCTGGAAGCGTTTACAAGAATGTTTGGGAACGCAGTTACGAATGAGTACAGCATACCATCCTCAAATCGATGGTCAGACCGAGAGAACAATTCAAACGCTTGAGGATATGCTGAGAGCATGTGTGATGGACTTCAAAGGGAGCTGGGATGATCATCTACCGTTGGTAGAGTTCGCCTACAATAATAGTCATCATGCGAGTATTGGCATGCCGCCTTACGAAGCGTTATACGGCAGAAAGTGCAGGACTCCTCTATACTGGGATGAAGTTGGTGAACGTCAGCTGTTGGGACCGGAATTGGTACAACAAACTGCGGAAATTGTGAAGCTGATCAGAACAAGATTGGTTGCTGCTCAGGACAGACAGAAGAAATATGCCGATCAACATCGACAGAACCGAGAATTCTTACCAGGAAGCTTCGTTTTCCTGAAGGTATCTCCCTGGAAGGGGAAGATTAGATTTGGAAAGAAGGGGAAGCTGAGTCCCCGATTTATTGGACCTTTTGAGGTATTACAAAAAGTTGGCGAGCTAGCTTACGAAGTGGCATTACCTCCGGAACTCGAGAATATACATAACGTATTTCATATTTCCGTGTTACGACCTTACAAACATGACTATAAACATGTAATAGAATGCGAGCCTTTACAATTTGATAAAGACTTAACGTATGAAGAAGTGCCTGTTCAAATTATTGACAGAAAATAACAAGTACTTAGGAATAAAGTGATACCTTCTGTTAAGGTAATTTGGAGGAACCACAGTGCTGAAGAAGCTACGTGGGAACTCGAAGATGTTATGATGAAGTCTTATCCTCAATTATTTGCTTAATTGAAGTGTGTAACCCCTTATATATCGATTCTGGGGACAGAATCCTTTTAAGGGGGAAGAATGTAACAGATGAGAATTTTTATGAGATTTTTTTTTATGTTGTGATTCTGGGGACAGAATCCTTTTAAGGAGGGAAGACTGTAACGATTGAGAATTTTATATGTTAATTGTAAATATTTATTGAAGTAAATAAATATTTTATGAAATTTAATTGTGAAGATAAATAAATAAAGTGTGCGAGTGTTGTGGACAATTTAATTAAGTGCTATATGATTAATTAAATTGATATGTTAGCAATGGTGTAGCATAATTTTAATTTAATTAAGAATGATTTAATTAGATTTAATGTTATGTGCTAAGTGATAATAATTTGTACACGAATTATGTTTAATAAAGGAAATTCAATTGTGTGACAATTTGTTATTATGTGAATGTTAGTTTATTTAATTGAATTAGAGTGTTGTAATTTAATTAAATAAGTGTAATATTTAATCTATGGATTTAAAGAGTTATTAAAAGACTATAAAAGGATTTTAAAGTATTTTGCCAAACAAGGCCCTTGTACTTGTTTAATCTTATTTTACCCAAACAAGGCCTTAGCACTAAAAACCTATTTTTCTAAGAGGTTGCCAAACATGGCCTTGGACTTTTCAAATTCTATAACCTATGTAATTAATAATACTTATTATGGTTATAAGTATTATATTTAGTATTTATAAGTTACATATATTATATATGTATATGTATAATATTATATATGTCAGTTAAAAACAAAAAGTTACGTTAGTTTTACAAAACAAAGAAAGAAAAGAAGAAGAGGGTTAGAGAGAATTCTCAGAGAAGAAGAAGAAGAAAAAGAAGAAGAAGGCAAAGCAAGCCCAATTTCATCATCTCTCTCTTAACCCAAAACTAGTAAGGTTATAATCTTAACCCTAGAACTAATTCTTATGTGTTGTGTTTTCTTCTTTGCCAAATTAGGTCTTTACAATCATGAAATTATATGTGTTATATGATGTTATATGTTTTTATATGAAATTATATGCCATGAAAGGGTTTTCAAAATACAATTGTTGTAAAACAAGTTTTCAAAGCATATTCTTTTATGTTTTCATGGTTTTAGAACTCTATGTGAAAGTCTCTTTGTGAAAGCTATTTATTTTGATATGTGAATGGGATATGTATATATATATATATATATATATATATGTTTACATGAGAGTTTCATAGTTGTTTAATAATTTTAATTCACAAGTATATGATGAACACTATGAAATTCATGTTCATAGTGTTAGATTATGAAGTTATGTTGAAAATTTCTTTAAATCCTTGAGGTGAGCATGAATTATGTGTAATAGGTGATATAACATGATTATATATGAGTTATATGATGATTCTAGCAATTCAATCCATGAATTTTTGATAAACAATAAGAAGCATGTTCATAGTGATTTTTTGTGAAACTATTTCTGAAAACGGCTTTTAAAACTATCAAATTGATGTTTGATTTTGACTTATTGTTAAAATTGATCATGTATTATGTTAATATGTTAAGAATATGAGTTATCACAATTGGAATCACTTGAATTGGATGAAAAACGAATTCGTAGTAGCAATTTTCGTCAAGAACGCTTAAAATTGTGTTTTCTTTGAAAATCATGAAATCTTGTTTTGGATTATGTGTTTTATGAATTTTATATGTTACGAGCATGATAATAAGTTTAAAATATTGTTAGTATCAAGTTTTATGTTTATCATGTTGGGAAAAATCGAATTCGGTGTGAAGAAATAAGCCAAATTGGCTTAATTCTCCACCAGTTCGCGAGCCGGGCGCTGTGGCAGGGGGAGCACCCTCCCCAGCGGGTGTTTTATGCAAGGAGGACCCGCCCCAGTGGGTGGGGCTGCTGCCAAGAAAATCTGGAATTTTGTTTTTAAGTTTTTATGCCCCGTTTGTTAAGCTAACTTGTTTCTAAGACTTGGAAAGTGAAATGTATAATAAGATAACATGTTTTTGATGTGTTTAAGTTAGATTGAAGTATATTATGAATATGTTACATGTGTGTGTTTGTGTGTTGCTTTCACGAGGCACACAACACGATTCATTGAAGTATAGGCTTATTAATGCATGCCGTGAGTATAGACTCACGTACTTGACTAATTAGTAACCAATGTGGTAAATTATACTATGAGTTGGACTTGGATATGAAGTTCAATGGTTTAAATGTTGTAATTGGATACTAATAGATGGTTTGAATGTAATATAAATGTGTAGGGTGTTTGTGAAGTGCGTATAGTTGTTAAAGTGTAGCTTGCGCTTAAGGCAAGTTCTCTTACCCTTATTCTCTTATGTTAAGCAAGTTTCTAAACTTGTTATTTATATTTTGCAAGTTCTTTAAGCTACTCTCGAATGCTATACAAGCCTATTCATTGTATCTTTTCATTGGGCAAGTTTCTTAACCCTTGCTCAAGAAATCACGAAAGTTCATTTACGTTCATTAAATTGTTATGTGTGGTACAAGTTATACCATACTCATAAAGCGTAAGTATTAAAGCGTTATTTTAGTAATATGATCTTGACTTAGTTGTTCAAGTAAGATCTACTTAGTCTATCGAATGCTTTAAGTTGTTTCTAAAAGCATGCCTATCTATTATGAAGTTTATTGTCATATTTTGCAATTTGTTCATGATTGAACTGTAAAGGACTGTAAGTCGATTCAACTACTCCTAGTTGATGATAGTTGAACTCTAAAGTTCCCTTATCTATCCAAACCAAACTTTCTTTGGTGCGGACTTGTATTCAATTTCTGAGAAGGAACAACCCTATTAATTAGGGGAAATTTATGCGAAAGCGTTAAATGGTTGTGCACAATTCATGGTACAAAGGGTTGATCCCCCTAAGTACGAGTTAAGGGTCCATAGTCTTATTGACTGTTAAAGGTTTAAATAAAAATATTTATAACCTAGGATAATGGTTCAAGGTCTTATGACCCTCAGATGATTTCATATTCGAATCCTATATATTGATGAAAGAATTATATTTCAATTCTTTATATTGATGAAAGTAAAGTTATTCAAACTCTTTTGAAACGATTCACTTATGTCATATCACTGTTGTACATCCAAGTGAGCTTTTGTTTGCTCACTCTTGCCAGCTTTACCACCATTTGCAGTTGAGACCAAGAATGTTGACATACCATCAACAAGTAAAGGAAAAGGAAAGATGAATAAGTGAAGGCTCGTGACGTCAAGTTGCTTTTGTAATAAGACTTAATTGGTTATGTTTATATTTCCGCATTTACGTTATTTGAATGATGTTAAGGTTTAGATAACCCTGGGATTTTTGTTGAACAAGTTGCTATTCTTTCTAGAGGAAGATTTTATTAAGGTTTTATGAAGGTTGTAATTAGTTTGAAATTTTATTTGGGTAGATGTATGTTTTAATTAGAAAGTGAACACCAAATCATGTGGAAACGAAGTACCCGGATTTGGGGGTGTCACAATAGTCATGGGATTACTCCTTTTGATGGTAATCAAATTAGAACGAAGTAATAGGACTCTTAATCACCTCTTTCTTTCATAGTTTTAGGAAACCAATGAAACAATAAGAAGGTCTCCATAAATGAAGACTTGTTTGAGATCTACGCATCGTTTTGGACGCGATAGTGATATGATTGCTCCTTTTGATGCTAATTTCAACTAGAACGAAGTAATAGAATTCATAATCACCTATATTTTGACAATTTGAGAGAACTAATGAAACATTAAGAAGGTCTCCCTAAATAAAGACTTGTGTGAGATGTACGGATTGTTTTGAAGGCACTAGTGATAGGATTGCTCCTTTTGATGCTAATCAAACTAGAACGAATTCATAGGACTTATAATCACCTCTTTCTTTGACAATTTGAGAGATCAAATGAAACAGTAAGAAGTTCTCCCTAAATCAAGACTTGTGTGAGATGTACGCAGCCTTTTTAACGCGGTAGTCATAGTATTGCTCTTTTTGATGCTAATCAAATTAGAACGAAGTAATAAGACTCCTAATCACCTATTTCTTTCACAATTTTAGAGAACCAAAGAAACAATAAGAAGGTCTCCTTAAATGAAGACTTGTGTGAGATGTACGCATCGTTTTTAACGCGATAGTAATAGGATTGCTCCTTTTGATGCTAATCAAACTAGAACGAAGTTATAGGACATCTAATCACCTCTTTCCTTGACAATTTTAAAGCACCAATGAAACAATAAGAAGGTCTCCCTAAATTAAGACTTGTGCGAGATGTACGCATGGTTTTGAACGATATAGTCATGGGTTTCTCATTTTGACGCTAATCAAACTAGAACGAAGTAATACAACTTCTAATCACCTCTTTCTTTGTAAATTTGAAACAGCCAATGCAACAATATGAATGTCTCCCTAAATGAAGACTTGTGTGAGATCTACGAATCATTTTGGACGCAATAGTGATGGGTTTGCTGCTTTTGATGCTAATTTCAAATAGAACGAAGTAATAGGACTCATAATCATCTATATTTTGACAATTCAGAGAACTAATGAAACAATACGAAGGTATCCTTAAATGAAGACTTGTGTGAGATGTATGAATCATTTTGAAGGCTATGGTGATAGGATTGATCCTTTTGATGCTAATCAAACTAGAACGAAGTCATAGGACTCATAATCACCTCTTTCTTTGACAATTTGAGAGAACCAATGAAATAATAAGAATTTCTCCCTAAATTAAGACTTGCTGTGAGATGTACGCATCATTTTTAACGCGATTGTCATGGGATTACTCCTTAATCAGATTAGAACGAAGTAATAGGACTCTTAATCACCTCTTTCTTTCATAGTTTTAGGAAACCAATGAAACAATAAGAAGGTCTCCATAAATGAAGACTTGTGTGAGATCTACGCATTGTTTTGGACGCGATAGTGATGTGATTGCTCCTTTTGATGCTAATTTCAACTAGAACAAAGTAATAGAATTCATAAGCACCTATATTTTGATAATTTGAGAGAACTAATGAAACATTAAGAAGGTCTCCCTAAAGAAAGACTTGTGTGAGATATACGGATTATTTTGAAGGCACTAGAGGAGTTGCGGTAAGATGTAATTCTCAAACGAGAAGTAGGAAGAAACTCAATTGAATGAGAAAACTTGTATGTTAACAATTTCGAGGGCAAAATTTATAGAAGAAGGGGTGAATGTGATATTCCAAAAGATTGGAAGTATAGTTTTCATGATGTTTAACACCTAACGATTATAACAGATAATGATCCTTAGAAAAAAAGATGTTGAAGAGATAATGAGAAGGAATAATTAGATAATACCTAATTGAAATAGTATGTTGAGATTATTCAACAAAAATAAGAAGAAGTAAGACTTAAACTTTTGTTGAAGGTTGTAAGTATAAAGCGGGATGGGTGTGATTTTGTGATTCCGAGGATGGAATCCTTATCTGAGGGGAAGAATGTGACAACTCGAAAAATCGGATTGTCCAGAAATTTAGGCTAAAGAATTATTAATTAATAAAAGGAATTTTTATTAATTATGTTATGTGTTATGTGTTTATTGTTCATTCTATGACTTAGGATGATTACAAACCGGGAGTATTCTAGTTACGAACTAGAATGAACGAGTAAGAATTTTCAAGGCGTAAATAAAAGTTTTTCAAAAATAAAAATATTTTCGAGAAAAAGACGAAATATGTACTATTTACACGACGAAACCTAGGGTTTAGGGTTTGAATAACCTAGGCCTTTCTGAGAGTTCGGTATGTCGTAATGACATTCCGTCGAAAGATTTGACGATAATATGCCATGAAAAGTTATGTTGGCCGATAAAAGTTTTTCTCGAAAAACATGCAGAAATCAAACGAAATAAAAACGACAAAAAGTATTGTTATGTACTTTTCGTTCATTTAACTTTGTTGTGGGAAAACCTGAAGGAAAATGCTAATCATCAAAAAGTATTTTTTAGTTTTTCAAATTTTTGAAGAATGCCTAAAAGTTATTCGGTAGAGGAAAGACGAAATATCCAAAAATATTTGGATTCCGAGAAACGCAAGTTTTTCAAACTGTCTGACAAATTCCGAAAGACGGAACAACTGAGCTTCCAGGAGAAGCTTCGTGATATATTTTGAGTAAGGGGGTGTGAATAGTAGAAAGAGGGGGTGTTTTGTAAGTTTTAAAAACCTAAAGGTTTTGACTTTACAAGACCGTAAATTAAGTGACCAAACTGTAAACTGGTGGAAAATTATATAATGACCAAAGTGCCCTCACTCTTGGTTTTCTATATATACTAGCTCATTCTCTTGGATTTGAAATCCAAGAGAAAACTCATTCAGAGATAGAGCAATAAGGAAGAGAAAGAGCTTGATAGCTCGGATCGAAGAAGATCGAGAAATGGAAAAGCTTACAAATCGTAAGAATAACCAAGAGAAAGAAGAAAATGGAAAAAACTCAAGAAGAAAGGTATCAAAACCTAACCTTAATCCATTTTTTATTTAAGTTTTCTATGAAATTTCATAGCTTAATGGAAACGGGAAGTAAAAGATGGTAAAAAATGTTAATGGACAATTCAGATGAGTTATATGAACTCTCCGATGTTATAAGGATGAAATATCAAACTTGTAACGTTAAAATGCAAGAAAACGTAAAATCGTAATCATAATATCGATTAAAAACGAAGAACGAACGAAGAACGCGGTAACAAGTTGTTGATGGACAAATTAAAAAACATCCTAAGTTAGAGTTTCTTGTTGATGGACAAGTTTAAAACCATCGTATATATATATTCTTGGTTAGGAATGGTAGAAATGTTCATGAAGAACGGATCAAAATTAGCCAATAACGAAGTTATGGCGAAATTTCGTAAAAGTTGAACGAAACATAGAAAGTATGTAAGTGAACCCGAATGTGCAGGGTTTCATAAGAATGTTAGAAAACGTAGAAAACGTTAGTCGTGGACTCAAGAACTAACAAATTTCGGGTTCAGACGAACGAATTATGGACGAACAAAAATTTAACGTAAAGTTGAAAAACTTAACAAGGGAGGAATTTTAAGCCATAATTTTGGCTTGTTAGAGACTCAGAATGGTTAATCTATTTGGGGGGATATGTAGTAGGTGTTGCAAGGTTTTTAATGCCTTCGAAACGGATCAATTTCGTTATCGGGAGAAGGAGTTATGAGATTGCGAAGTAGGCGTTTCAAAATGTTCAACACTTAGAAAACTTTTCTGAGTTCTAAGGTAAGAGCCGCTGATAGTAGTGTGCATACAAGTCAATCATGTATGATGACAAAGCACATACTTTGTAAACAATCTTATTTATTTATTAATAAAATATTCATTTAAGGCATATAATTATCTACATGGTGCTGTTTTTATAATATGTAAATAACTCATAGTTTTAAGCAATGCTTTTAGAATCATGATGAGATCTTGATAATGAGATCTAAATTCTTAAAAAGCATAAAAACTAAAATAGTTCCCAATTGTGGGATTACTAAAATGGGGATTAGTAAATCCGGATAGATTGGTACATATGTTGTTTGCTCATTGGATGAGGATGACTGATCTCATGGTCATTTGTGTGGAGACACTAAAGCAAGTATGTAGGTGCTTATTGGAGAATAAGTTCACTGAACGTGACTCGCTATGGAATACCTAATGGAGTTTTACTCGCCTGTCAATAGGAATTCCTAATGTGATAGTAGTACATGTGATCCTTGGACTTGAGATCATCATAGTATCTTGTATGTAACAAATTATACTTTGACTAATTCCTTAAGGCCTTTTAAGGCATATATAGGGTATGCTTGGGTATAATGAGTTACATATGGAGATAATGAATGATCAATAAAGAATCTACCACCTCTAGTAAAAGAGGAGATATGTCCTATGTGATTCGTTAAATGACAACCCAGGAATCCTTGGCCAAGGTAGAATGAAATTAGAAAGAGGTTTCTAATTTGCATTATTTGGAGTTGTGCATTTTCTAATCGAAATACATATGATTAAATAAATTAAGACTTGACAGTAAATCCATGTCTTATATTTAATTGGGACATTGTATGGTGGAAGGATTGAATTGTACGGTAACTATTAACTCACATGTTCTTTTATGATTAATGTTGAAATCTATATTATCTGAAAAGTCGTTGATCGCTAGGGAGGCTTATCCCTATTGTAGAATAAATATTATTATTTAAATAGATTATTAGTTTAATTTATTTATTTAAATAAGATTAGAATTGTTCTAATTGATTTATTCACAACCGGTTTAATATGGAGAACCTAAAGGGTCACACCATAAAAGGAAGAAGAATTATTTAAGAAGAAAATGGCATGATAGTAATAATGCATTAAGTATAATTAATTTAATCTATGATGATAGAATAAATTAAATAGCTTAATATTTATTATTTAATATTTTAGAAATATTAAATATAAATTAATAAGAGGAGTCTTATTAATATTATTATTATTATTATTTTAATTCTAAAGGAGTTTAGGAATTAATATAATATCAGTACTCTCTCTCAATCCTAATAAAGATTAGGATATAAATTAATTAAAAGTAATTAATTAATTAATTAAATAAAACCCTATTCTAATTGGATTAGGAGAGTTAACCTAATATCTATATAAGAGAGTCTTATATCAGAAATAAGGAACGTGAATTTTTCAAGAGTTGGGAGTACACATATTCTATAGAGATAGAAACAAGGGTTAAGTCAATAACCCATCTTACTGAGTTCTTCATCTTCCTTGGTGGATCACCGTTAGAGGCCAAACATTTGGGTGGCTGACATTGATCAAGGGAAGGAGCCACTACAGAGGAATCAAAGGAGTAGAACTTGTACCTGAGGAAGCTTGGATCTTCAAAGGTATAATTCTGTTTTTCTCCTTCTTCATTCACTGATAATTGATGCACAAGAACGATCATGGTAATGGGTTTGTATAAATTTTTGAAAACCTAGTTTTTTACGCTTCCGCCCTATTTATGTGATTTGATTGCATGATTGCGTTACGTACAAACCCAACAGTGGTATCAGAGCCAATCTTGTGCTAATTATCAGTCTATGTGATTCCATACATGTATGATATGCGATTGGATCGTGTTCTGGGCAACAAAAATTTTTCAGATTTTGCGAAGCTGCGTAGCTGCGCCGGTACAAGGCAATATTGATGCGCAGCTGCGCCGGGTGCTGTTCCTGGTTTTCATGCTGCGCCGGTTCCCTTTACATTCTTAGCGCAGCTGCGCCACTGGACAGGAACTGAATTTTTTTTAATTAATTAAATGAATGGTTTATTTAATTAATAAAGGTTTAAAATAAAGATGTTTATTTTATATGAAATGAGATTTCAGAATTGCTAAAATTAAAGAGTTTAATTTGGAATTGTTTTTAAATGAAATAAAGGAGTTTATTTTTCCAAAAACAAAGTTTAGCAAACTTTTGCCCATTAACTGATATTAATACATATATGGAATGAATTTATTTTCATGAGATGAATAAGTTTTATTGATACGTATGATGATATGTATGGTAATAAAAAGGATTGATTATAGACTGTGACCAATGTGATTGGATTTTATTTTGGTTGAATCCTTGAATGAATGGATTTTATAAAATGGGGTCTGCGTACCTCGTCTTCTCTAGTTTTATTCTCGATGTAAATTCTATCTCCTTTCTATATACTTCCCCTTGACTGCTGATCAAGGTTTCTATTTAATTTTAAATAGTTAATGTAATAGAGATAGTTAGAATTATTTTGAAGAAATTGGAGACCAAGGAGCAAGGAACGCGTGAAGACTCATTTGTATGGAGCCAGGGTTTAAATGTAATAGTTATATTTAAATTTAAATTATTGCACTCCTAGGTTTGACCTTTTGGTTCACTTGGTGGCTCTAGTGAACCAAACTAGAATAAAAGTCCATAATCAATCCGGGTAGAATATAGTATTCTATATTGCATGCTAAATATTATATATATTATATTTTATACAAACATGCTTCGCATGTTTAATAAAATGACGCGTATTTTATATATATATGTGCATGCGCGCTTAAAAAGATGAGACAAATAATAACAAACCCCTCAAAGAAATAATATTAAGTCTGAAGCGTTCAAATGATATTTGGAATATCGAATGTCGCCTTCTAACATGATTAGTTAATAGAGTATAAAATATTTAATATGAGTTTGTTGTGCTATCCACAAGGCGAGTATTGAATATTTAAGATGTTAATTAATCACATTTGATGCTTATCAAGAAAATTGAACGATCTAGTCTTGTTGTGCTATCCACAAGGACCAAAATTTTTCTTTTTTGAATTTATGGAAGTGCTAGGCTGGACTTAACTTAAATCATTTTAGTTCGGATGTGCACACACATGACCATTATGATTTAAGAGGCAAAATAAAAGGAGTTACATGGTGATGTAATTGACAAGAGTTATCTACCTATTTATTTGTATATCGCTTGTTGTGCTATCCACAAGGTTATATACATTTGAAATGGGATCCTTAATCTCACTAGCAAATTTTTAATTAGATGTTGCCGAACTATATGAGTGAGGGTAATATAGTTTGATGAAAATAGTGGGAGATACCAATTTAAAATAAAGACCTAAATTTATTTTGGTATGCAAAGTTAATAAAATGAATGTTTTCTAAAATGTTGTCTTTTCACATGCAGAATTTTAAAAATGTCAAAATCACTAATCTCACTACGAAGCATACTTGATGCAAATAAGCTTACCGGCCCGAATTATGAGGACTGGCTAAGAAATCTGAGAATTGTTCTCACTGCTGAAAAGATTTCTTATGTCCTAAATTCCACTATCCCTGAATCTGTTTCAGAAACAGCCTCTGAGGAAGAGATTGCCACTTTCAATTAGTGGCAAGATGATGCATCTGTGGCTCAATGCATTATGCTCGCATCCATGAATAACGAGCTTCAGCGTCAGCACGAAAAAATGGATGCTCCTGCTATGCTGCTTCACCTCAAGGAGTTGTATGGTGAACAGAGTAGGACTGCTAGATATGAGATATCTAAGGAGCTCTTCCGATCTCGGATGACCGAGGGCACTGCCGTTGAGACTCATGTTCTGAAGGTAATCAATTTGATTGAACGCCTTGGACAGCTTGGGTTCGTCATGGATGGGGAGTTGAGTCAAGACTTGGTCTTGCAGTCACTCCCTGAGACCTTCTCGCAGTTTGTGGTTAATTTTCACATGAATAAGCTAGATGTCAGCTTACCTGAGCTGCTTAACATGCTGAAAACTGTAGAAGGTCACTTCTCATCCAAGAAGAACCATGTCTTGATGGTGGATTCTTCCAATAAAAGGAAGAGGCCCAAGGTGTCTTCTGAAAAGAAGAAATCTAAGAAGGCTAAGGGAAAAGGGAAAGAAAAGGAGCAAAAGAAACCTGAACCAGCTAAAGGAATATGCTTTCATTGCAATGAGCCGGGACATTGGAAGAGGAACTGCAAGAAGTTTCTAGCAGAGAAGAAGCTTGGAGAAGCTTCGACTTCCAATCAAGGTTTGTTTATGATTGAAATTAATTTTTCTGAAAGTCATAATTCTACTTGGGTATTGGATACCGGCTGTGGTTCTCACATATGTAATACTGTGCAGGGACTGGTCAGAAGTAGAAAGCTGAACAAAGATGAGGTGATCCTACGAGTGGGAAATGGAGCAAAAGTTGCTGCATTAGCTGTAGGAACTTATTGTTTAAGCAATGCCTTTGGGCAAATCCATTTATCTTAATAATTGTTATTATGTTCCGAATATTATTAAAAACATTATTTCAATTTCTGTATTGGATATGGAAGGTTTTGACGTTATTATAAAGAACAATGGTTGTTCTATTTATAAAGACGATGTTTTATATGGTATTGAAAATTTGCGAAATGGACTTTATACACTTGACTTACAAGAAAATATATTTCAAATTGAACAAATTAAGAAAAGGAAAAGAGATGATATTAATTATACCTATACGTGGCACTGTAGACTCGGTCATATCAATGAAACAAGATTATCCAAGTTGCATAAAGATGGGCTCCTCAAGCTATCTGATTATGAATCATATCCAACTTGTGAATCTTGTCTCATGGGTAAAATGACTAAATCTCCTTTTAGTGGAAAAGGAGAGAGAGTTACAGAGTTGTTGGCATTGATTCACACAGATGTTTGTGGACCTATGACAACAAGTGCACGGGGTGGGTATTCTTATTTTATTACTTTCACTGATGATCACTCAAGATTTGGATATGTGTATTTAATGAAATACAAATCAGAATCATTTGAAAAGTTCAAAGAGTTCAGAAGTGAAGTAGAGAAACAAACGGGCAAGAGTATTAAGATACTTCGATCAGATCGAGGTGGAGAATACTTAAGCAGTGAGTTTCTCAATTGTCTCAGAGAAAATGGTATAATCTCAGAATGGACTCCTCCAGGTACACCACAGTTAAATGGAGTATCTGAAAGGAGAAATCGAATACTGTTGGACATGGTTCGATCCATGATGAGTTTTACCGACCTTCCAATTTCCTTCTGGGGATATGCCCTAGAAACGGCTGCATACCTACTTAACAAGGTACCTACCAAATCCGCCCCAAAGACTCCATATGAGATATGGAAAGGGAGGAAACCAAATCTTAAGCATGTTAAGACTTGGGGTTGTCCAGCTTATGTCAAAAAATTTGAAAATGATAAGCTACAGACTAAATCCGATAAGTGTAGATTTGTGGGATACCCTAAAGAAACCATAGGGTATTATTTCTATCATCCAACTGATTAAAAGGTGTTTGTTGCGAAACATGCTACCTTCTTGGAGAAAGAGTTTATCCATGAAGGGGTCAGTGGGAGCAAGATATATCTTGAAGAAGTCCAAGAACCACAAGTTACCACGGACCAAAGTCAGGTACCTAACCAAGTAGAAGAACCTACTGTACCACACCCTGTTTGTAAATCTGGAAGAGTACCGAAGATACCTGAGAGGTATGGATTCGTTATAGAGGATAACGATGAGGTACACATCATGAATGATGATGATCCATTGAATTACGAACAGGCTATGAGTAATAAAGACTCAGGAAAATGGCTTGAAGCCATGAAATCCGAAATGGACTCCATGTATGAAAACAAAGTATGGTCTTTGGTTTCACCACCTGAAGGTATTAAACCTATTGGGTGTAAATGGGTTTTTAAGAAAAAGACTGGAGCAGACGTAAAGGTAGAGACCTATAAGGCCCGACTGGTTGCAAAAGGTTTCAAACAAAGACAAGGAGTTGACTATGATGAAACCTTCTCACCAGTAGCCATGCTCAAGTCCATTCGGATTTTGCTTGCGATTGCAGCTTACAACGACTATGAGATCTGGCAGATGGACGTGAAAACGGCCTTCCTCAATGGGAAACTTGAGGAGGATGTGTATATGACACAACCATAGGGATTTATTTCAAAAGTTGGAACAAATCAAGTCTGTAAGCTACAACGATCCATTTATGGGTTGAAGCAAGCTTCTCGTAGATGGAACATTCATTTTGATGAGACAATCAAAGAGTTTGATTTTATCAAAAACGAGGATGAACCATGTGTATACAAGAAGGTTAGTGGGAGCGCAGTATCATTCCTTGTATTATATGTTGATGATATATTACTGATAGGGAATGACATTCCTATGTTACAATCCATTAAAATATGGTTATCTAAAAACTTCTCCATGAAGGACTTGGGTGAAGCATCCTATATTTTGTGGATAAAGATCTATAGAGATAGATCTAAAAGGATGCTCGGCTTATCTCAAGGAACGTACATTGATACGATGCTAAAGAGGTTTAGCATGGAAGATTCCAAAAAAGATCTCATGCCGATGAGCCATGGAATAAATCTCTCCAAGAAACAGGCCCCAAAGATACCTGAGGAGAGAGACCGTATGAGTAATATCCCTTATGCTTTTGCAATAGGATCTATCATGTACGGTATGATATGTACTAGACCGGATGTTGCTCACGCACTTAGTGTAACAAGCAGATACCAGTCGAATCCAGGAGAAGAGTACTGGAAGGTAGTGAAAAATATCCTAAAGTACTTGAGAAGGACTAAAGATATTTTTTTTGTCTACGGTGGGTCTGAATTAAAACTCGAGGGATTCACGGACTCAAGTTTTCAA